>CM048744.1:689408854-689811354 GCA_026315105.1 Locusta migratoria | reverse complement strand
TAAAATGAATACAATCTTTAAGCACTTCGCCTTCAGTGGGGTGGGAATATGTAATGTAGCAGACACGTGTCGTGTGTCTCAATAATTCCATGCTCACGGTTTGATTTGAATGGAAATTAATCCCGCTATTATCGCGTACCATCTCGAGTAAAGAAAGACAGACGAAAGCGACCTATGAAGTTTATTTTATTTATTTATTTTTTGGTTTGCTGAATTTGGCCTACGATAGTGGCGCCTGCTTCTGCCTCATATCAGCAAGCTGAGTTGGGAAAGTTTCGCTTTGCTTCGCGCGTGTGAGTGGCTGAATGCTTATTGACTGTAAATCCCTCCACTGTGCAGTTCAGATTACTTTAATTTAGTAGCCGGCCGCGGTGGCCGAGGGGACTGAGGTGCTCTAGTCACGGTCTGCACGGCCACTACGGTCGGGGGTTCGAATCCCCCCTCGGGCATGGATATTTGTGCCGTCCATAGTCTTAGCTAGTTCATAAGTAGTTTGTAAGCTTAGGGACTGATGACCCCGTAGTTAAGTCCCATAAGTTCTACAAACATTTGAACATTTTAATTTAGTAGTTCAATGAAATGCATTTTTATTGTTTAACAAAATTAGTGCCCACATTTGCTCGTCTTTGAACTGAATAAATAATTTATTGTCAGTGAAATTTTATCCTTCTTATAAATATTAGTTTATGAATACCCTGCCTTTTTATTTAACGTTGTTTTCCACCAGTGCTGAGAACAAATTCAGATGCATATTATCATATTTTTAATTCCGTTGTGCCATAAATGTTCTCTCAGCCACCTTCATGAAATTGTTTAGTTCATGGTGGCTTATATATTAATGATTGTGTCTACGCTGGCCACCTTCTCTTTGTCTTCCTGCTGATAAAGTAAAGTTTGAGTAAGTTCTAAATTCTGGGCCAGGGAACAAGATTCTATTGCAGGAAGTGGTAGTTCACGCGAATCCTTTAGCTGGTTTTCCGGCCAGAGTTATATTTTTAAAGTAAGCTTTTAACTTACTCCTTTCAGCTAGAGTTAATTTTACAATTAACAGTGGTCTTTCATGTCTCACATAAAATGAAACAGTACTTTTGTTTTACGATCTAATTTAAATGTTTTCGAAAATGAAATTCGTTAATTTCGTTTCAATAGCTTCAAAACATACCAGTGGATTTGTAATAGATGAATCTGAGACAGTTTTACAAGTTGTATCGTAAATGTTGAAAATTTCTTGACGTCCCATCTCTGATGAAAAATAGAAGATATGTTTACATCCACACGATTACGATAATGCTTAATTTATGGGTTATCAAAAAATCTGTCATGACAGCCATGTGCGTGTTTAAATTGCCCCTCGGCAGTTCCTGGTTCGCAGGAACAGGTTTGTTCTCAAATTCTAGAAGCAGTTCTTAATAACGCACTACTAATAAAAAGGTTGTTTTACGGAATATTTAAGATAAAATGAGTATATATAAAACAAGCCCAATTTTCAGTTAGTGTGGAGAGACAGTTTATTGAACTGACAGATAGTGCTACGATGATATCTGCCTAAATCTGAAACATGATTAGGAGTGACAACTCTGACTTTCATGGGGCTATAGAAGTTCTCGAAAAATGATGCACAATCATACACGAGGTGAATACGTCGACATCGTCTTTGCTTTTTAGATTAGTAATTGAAATGCTACTGCTGATTTTTCGAGAATACCGTATCTCCATAAAAGTGTATCGGCTTCTATACAGTATATTAGTGTTTTAAGAAACTTCATGGAAGCTGTGGGATTACCTGGCAATAGTAATCGGTAATCGGGAATGTAAAACGGGACAAGTATTTTGAATAAAATAATCTTTGGTATGAGGCCGCGCCGTTATAAACACCGAAGCAACTGAATTGTCCATGTTCCGACTGAGTTTGCAACGGTATTCTTAACCGTCCTGAAGCAACTGAGCTTTCAATGAAGCAGCCTTGTTCCAAACAACTCTTGTATTGAAAATGACACTGCCCATGCAAATAAATGAACTAGTCGTCAATTATCATACCTTCACGGCGTATATCTTGGTCCATAAAACTGCGGGAATTCAGCCATAACCACAATTTTCTTCTGCTGATATTTCGGCTGCAAACCGTTCGGCCATCCTCGGAGTGAGTAATTTATGCTTTTAAGTGCGTTTGCTGCCTAGACACCAGCCATACTGCGAACTATTGTTAGAGTAATCTACTACTTGAGTTCACTGTCGACACCCATAGGCCATTATTTTCAGGTCCCGCAATGATATTACTTTCAATGCACATTCTCTCATAGATTTCTTGTGCTGGTAAATGTTTGAAGCAGCTGAATCTTATTAAAACGAGTGTCAGTCTCAGACTTTGAATTGGGCTCCGTCTCTATTTATGAATTTCTTCGGCATGTTTATTTTGATAGACTCCTCAACTACGCTTTCCCGAAAACTTGGCACTGTCTCCACAGCACTAATCTCATAATCGTTAATTTCATGATTATATTCCTGGAAATTCTGACAGTTGATTTGTATGGTTGTTTTAGACTGAAGTTGAATTTTTTTGCGTCTAACTTCGACTGTTCTAACTGAGCCGTGTGCATTGATCTCTATGCTACCTGGATGTTGAACTTCAGTTGTCTGAGCGTGACGACCACAAATGTTCATGTTTCGTTTCTTGCCCAATTCAGATATGGCGGCTAAGAAGTATTATAAGTAAACAAAAAGAAAATACGTTTGCCGGCCGCGGTGGCCGAGGGGACTAAGGCGCTCCAGTCACGGTCTGCGCGGTCACTACGGTCGGGGGTTCGAATCCCCCCTCGGGCATGGATATTTGTGCCGTCCTAGTTCGTAAGTAGTTCATAAATAGTTTGTAAGTTTAGAGACTGATGACCCCCTAGTTAAGTCCCATAGACTATACAAACATTTGAAAATACGTTTCGATTCCACTCCCATAATATTCTATAACATCGCATATTGACTAACAAATCTAATCAGGAGGTAAGTAAGCAATGCTTTTTCACGTAATAATTGATCAAAATTCGTTTGCCAAATTTAAACATGGCGGACAACGAGAAATTGTGTGCAAAACATATGAATGTGCAGGCACGATTCAGATATATACTCAGACACAAAAGTTATACACCCAGCTTGTAATGACCGTGTGGCTCAGGTTACTGTCCTTGCCTTCCTGCATGTTGGCTGCTTTTCCGGTAGAGGGTGAGCGCCAGCGCGAGACAGAGTGCGAAGTCGAAATACTGAAACATCTCGACCGTTTCGGAGGGTTGAAATAAATTCAACGACAAAGTTAAAAAATTTGTGCTGAAGCGGGATTCGAACCCTGATATCCCGCTTTGGGCCAGCGGTCGCCTTAACCAATTGTGTTATCCAAGCGGGCTTCCGTTCCAACCAAAATTCTCAACTTCTAGCCCCTTGCCCATTGATTCCTCTTGCTCGCAGCTTATATTCGATTCTCACAAGGGGTCGAGCGTTTGATGCGTCCGCATTGAAATTGTCATTGTCTCTTGTGGGCATATTTACAATTATTGATATGGTGTGTGTTCTTTTCGGACACCATATCAAGAATTGTGAGACAAAGTGGTTCTTGAGGAGAACGAGCCTGGAGTTTGCCGCGAGAGGGGGGGGGGGGGATGCTGGCTGTGTACACGTCAGAGAGACTCCCCGTGCAGCGCTGGGTACTTCAACGGTCCTGTCCCGGAGAGGCATGTCCTTGCATTGGCACGGGGTGAAGGCGTCGCCCTGTAGGGACAGACAACGAAGAATATAACTTTCATGGGACAAATCTGCGGAAATTAATTTCCTCGTACTTCAGAGCGAGGTGACAGATTGACTATTGTCTTATTGGCGAGTTAGCTTGAGTGTGTGTGTGCATGGGGGACGTCGCATAGCGGTAACAAGTTCCATCTCAGCGAACTAATGTGCTTTCTCTTATAGACACCTGAGAGTACAACCGTAGTGTGCAACCTGCTGTCAATGCGAGAACGAGACGCGACGTTCAGTGGTTGTTGAAATTCTTACGTCGCATGGATTTACGTCGCCGTGCACAATCGCTGCACGGATGTTAGTTTTGCGCGGCGAACCAATTGAATGGGTAGCACAACGGCCGTTCATCTACATACATACTCCGCAATCCACCGTAAAGTGCGTGGCGGAGGGTACGCTGTACCAGTACTAGGCATTTCCTTTCCTATGCCACTCCCAAATAGAAAAAGGGAAATATGAATGTTTATATGCCTCTGTACGAGCCCTAATTTCTTTTTTCTTGTCTTTGTGATTTCACGCGAAATGTAAGTAGGCGGCAGGAAGATCGTACTACACTCAACTTCAAATTCTGGCCCTTTAAATTTCCTTATCATAATTTCCCGAAAAGAACGTCTTCTTTCCTCCAGCGATCCCCAATTGAGTTCCCGGAGCATTTCCGTGACAAACCTAGCTGCTCGCCTATGAACTAGTTCCATGTCTTCCTTTAAACTGATCTGCTGCGGGTCCCAAACACTTGAGCAATACCCAAGACGTTGTCGTACAAGCGTTTTTATACGCGGTCTCCTTTACAAATGAAGTACACACATCTTCCCAAAATTCTCCCAATAAACCGAAGTCCGCTGTCCGCCTTACTCACAACTGTCCTTACAAGTTCGTTCCATTTTATATCTCTCTGCAGTGTTACGCCAAGATATTTGAACAACGCGACTGCATCAAGAAGCTCACTACTAATTCTGTATTCGAACCTTACGGGATTGTTTTCCCTACTCATGCGCATCACCTTACATTTTTCTGCATTGAGCGCTAGCTGCCATTCTTCGCACCAACTAGAAATTTTGTCTAAGTCATCTTCTATGCTATTACAGTCAGTTAAAGACGATACCCTCCCGTACACCACAGCATAATCAGCAAAGAGCCGCAAATTACATGTTACTCTGTCCATCACATCATTTATATCGATTGAAAATAATAGCGGTCCTATCACACTCCCCCGGGGCACGCCTGACGATACACTCGTCTCTGATGAACACTCGCCGTCAAGAACAACGTACTGCGTTCTATTACTTAGGAAGTCTTCCAGCCAGTCACAAAACTGTCAACCTATTTTTATATGCTCATATCTTCGTTAGCAGTCTGCAGTGTGGCACCGCGTAAAACGCCTTTTTGAAGTCGAGAAAAACACAATCCGCCTGTTGCCCTTCATCCATGGCTCGCAAGATGCCATGTGAGATAAGGGCAAGCTGAGTTTCACATGAACGCTGTTTCATAATCCCGTGCTGGTTCAAAGAAAGAAGCTTTTCCGTCTCAAGGAAATTAACTACATTATTTTATTTTATATACTGAGAATATGTGCCAAAATTCTACAGAAAACTCATGTCGACAATATTGGTCTGTAATTATGTGGGTCAGTTCTTTTACCTTTCTTTATAAATGGAAGGCACCTGCGCTTTTTTCCAATCACTAGGAACTTTGCGCTGAAGTAAAGATTCGCGATAAATGGAACCGAACTGGTATTCCATCAGGACCAGGAGACATTTTTGTATTCTGCTGTCTCTGCGATCTAACCCGGAAATACCTATTACTATGTCCTTCATTTTGGAGTTAGTGCGTTGATCAAATGATGGTACGTTTGTACGGTCCTCCTGCGTGAAAGATTTCTTAAAGGTTAAATTTAGAACTTCAGCTTTCCGTTTGCTTGCTTCTATTACTGCCCCGGAATGATTGACGAGTGACTTGATAATGGCCCTGACCCGCTTATCGATTTTACATAGGTCCAGATTGTTTTGGATTCTCGGAAAGATCTTTTCCTAAGGTATGGCAGTGGTAATTATTGTATGATTCACGCTTCGATCTATTTATAGACGCGCGAATCTCTGTTTCTCTAACTCTTTATTTACAATTCATTTCTCATTTCCACCGCCGCTTGCCCTGGCTCATGAGTTAGTAAACTGTATTTATTGCATTGTGGCATCCACCTAGGTGAAAGGTTGGTTAACCTGAACAGGTATTCATCCTTGTTGTGAAAGAGTGATATAGCGGTAATATGTGGTTAGAGGTTGCCGTCAAATTTACTGTGTAGTTATCTTCCTACTTGCAGAGGACAAGTTCTGTGACTTCAATTAATTCAATAGTAAAGCCATGGTAATTAAGAATATTATCAATGTGCAGTTCTGAACTAATACCAAGGCAGCAAGGTCGTTGTTCAAATTGATGATATGTTTGAAGCAAAAGTTGCTTTTACTGCTTAAGTGTAAACTAGGACAGCGCCCTGGCTTGTCAGACTCAATTGTAAATTTTCGGTGCTTCGTAGTTTAAGTCTTGGTTGGGATTATTATGCAGTTATGCACTAATCAGAAGGACGGAAGTCGTTCACATTAATTTGTTTTACTGGTTTCGTAAGTAATTTTTACTTAGATGTTCTGTACAACCATGAACTAGCACAGAGAATGATGTTCTTGGTCGAAATTGTAATTCTTTAAACCAAAGGGAAGTTTTTTTTTTTTTTTTTTTTTTTTTTTTTTTTTTTTTTTTTTTTGAATGGTTAATGTCAAGTGGACTAGTGCCTTGTCTTGTTAGACGCAATTGTTTTTGAAATTATAAGCGAAAAGGTCGCTTTTAAGTTTCTGAGCTAGAGGCACAATGTGTTTAAAATTTGTTTTGTATAAAATTGTCTGCATTTAAAATGTGCACCAGCTGAAATTTGATTCATTTGAAACTTGTTACTTTTAAGGTTAAGTGCATTTACAATCTGTTGCCTTTACAGCCATTTGCACTTAAATATCTTGCATATGGAATTTGTGCCTTTTAAAATTTGTTGCACTAGAAAACTGTTGCTCTTCGATTTTAAATTTGCTGCTTTTCAAATTTTTGACCTAAAATTTGTTGTATTCAATTTGTAGCATTTAATTTTGCTTCGGTTATTATTTGTTACATTTATGTTACGTAGTGACCTGTTGTGTCGGAGTTTTCTACCTTCCCTTATGTAGTAAAGAGATTTACAATATTGCCTACCAATTCCGAAGTCAAATTAACAAATTAACGATTCAAATCAATGCCATTTAACCGTTTGAGCCTCTGTAGCTGAAATATTGAATGTGGGCAGTGGCCGTGGATCAGAAATGTCGATATTTGCTCAGTGTGTCAATGTATACATTGCATTGTAATTGTCGTTTATAATAATACCATTTACTGTTCGTTTGCTCAGAAACCTTGCATTAAATTTAACACATTTTGGGTCTACTCTTGTGTGTTAACTATTGGCCTTTGAAAACAAAACATTTTCGTGCACTTTTGCTTTTGTAGTAAAGAAAAAAAAAAAAAAAAAAAAACCACACACATCATTTAGGTAAAAATAATATCAGATGCACTCTTGTTTGAGTGTCAAAAACGCTTGTATGGTAAACGTAATGTTGTTGCATTGGGTATTCCACAATAAATTGTTTTCTGCAAGCACTGACTTGCAGCCAAACGAGCTACACCTTCCTCCACCGGAACTTATTATTATTCTAGATGTTCACCTGTTGCTCACTAATAATCAGTTCTACGTAAGACATGGCTCATTCACATGGAATGCAGCACACACCCTGTGTTTGGAGACCTAGATCGTCTCAAACTAAGTTTCTGTCGTTTACACTTTTCAATATGAGCACTTTGGTCTGGGTCTTCCATTCTTATAGTTCAATCCTCTTCAGCTGAATGCCTATTATGGAATTATTAGAGCATTAAGGAACCTTAAACGTATGTCGCCATTACTCAACACTTCAGTATTCCACAATGATTCTTCTGGACAATTTTCTTACGTTTCAGGCTACTATTCGCCAGAACTAAATTGTGATCCGAATCTATGTCTGCTCTCGCGTACAGGTACAATCCGCTACCCGATTTAGATACCTGTCTAATCATGATGTAATTCAGCTGGAATTCTCCTGTGTCTCTAGGCTGTTTCCAAGTAAGCTAAATTTACTTTAGATTTGAATTACATTGCTCCTGTCACACTCCTACTACAAGTCCATATTCTCCCATAACACTGTCTCCTATTCCTTTCCTTGTTCCTTTATATGCTTTCTCTGTCACTTCATCTCCTGCTTGCGATGTCAGTACGTATACACGAACCATTTTTATTGGCGTTGGTTTGGTTTTCTGTCAAAACTGCGAACAACAAACTGTTTTAATCTCACAGCAGTTTGAACACGGTCACTGAACATCACCAGCGTAGACCACCCATAGATGTTTCATAGTGTACTTTTCATACCCATGAAGCCTCAACAATTAAATACATCACCTCGTCCAGACCGGCTCACTCTACTCCCCAAGCCAGACTTAGGAGAGAAGGTGGAGAGAAATGTGCAGGTTTGCATTATTAATGCTCGAAGGTCCCTCAGTCGGATCGCTTTCCTGGGCTCATATTTTCTTGTCAGACTCCGTCGTGGGAAAACTCATCTGCTAAGTCCTGATACGTTGGCGAATTCATCTTTCTGCGAGTAGCGGTACTTTGACAATCGCCCGCGGCGAATATCTCGTCCCGTCCTCTGCAAAGCCTCTCGTGGATTATTCTCCCCCCGTCTCCCCGTAGTCCCTCGGCAAACGACCCTGCGCCCGCTCAACCAATACCTTTCATCGTCTCAGCGATAAGACGACGCAAGCCTATTATTACGCGTTCTCTAACGAGCCGTAAAACTGAAAACGTACCCGCGGCCTCTTACAGACCGTAACACATTCTCCAGATAAAAACAAACAAATACATTTACAACTGCTTTTTGTACTGTCACTGTTCAATCTCTTTTGAAAGAGTTGAGCAAGGCAGTCTGTTACATTCGGACTATACGCATGTTATTATTGCTATTACTTTGATTTTTTTAAGTCAGTATCTTAAACAACAAGTATCCTTTTCCTCCACATGTTTCTTGTCCTAGAACAAAGCAGTTTTGCTTTACTTACCCCTCTCTAAGATATTCTTCATATTCAAGGTGTACCTGAAGTGCGGGAACAGTTTCAGTTATTTATTGCACAAGAGCTAAACATTGTACACATGTCATACGTATTGCATGTTGAAGAGAAACTCTGAAAGTTTTATTTATTAATGTTTTCAATATTTTTACAAACATTCGATACGCAAACCATAAGAAATCCGGCAGACGTCAATACGGTAATCGAATTCTTGTCATACCCGTCCCAGTATGGCATCGTCGACTGTGGCAGACATTTCCCCTATTCTCTCCCAGAGCTCTGCTACATCACGTGGTAGAGGCGGTACATGCACCACATCTTTAAAGTGCCCACACAGAAAAAGGTCACACGGAGTGATATCTGGTGAACGGGGAGGTCATCTCGTGAAACAGCTGCCCCCTTCTGTAGAACTGCCGATCCATCGATGCGGCATCTCCGTGTTCAGGTAGCTACGATCTTCACGATGAAAATAGTATCTACCCCAATCCTGCTGAAAGATGAACAGAGACTCCGACTGCATTTCCGGCATCAGCCATGGCTGCAACATGTCCAAGTAGGAATATCCAGTGACAGTGCTCTCGGCGATGAAGAATGGCCCGTAGAGTTTTCTAAGTGACAAGGCACAAAAAACATTTACCTATGGTGAATCACGCTCAGATGCATTGCAATCGTGTGGATGCTTTGTTGCCCAGATTCGACAATTATGCCAGTTCAATTTCCCATTAGTCAGAAAAGTGGCTTCGTCCTATCCTCACTGAATTGTTGCAACTGCGAACGAAACTCAAAACGCTTGTCTTTGTCGTCGATATTGAGCTTCTGCACTAGCTCAAATTTGAATGGTTTCATAGACAGTTTCTGTCGTAGTACTGTCCACACTGTTATTGTAGTCATTTCGAGTTCACGGGATGCTCGACGTACAGATTTCTTTGGACTCCAAAAAAATGTTCAAATGTTTGTAGAGTCTATGGGACTTAACTACGGGGTCATCAGTCCCTAAACTTACAAACTACTTATGAACTAGCTAATCCTAAGGACGGCACAAATATCCATGCCCGAGGGGGGATTCGAACCCCCGACCGTAGTGGCCGTGCAGACCGTGACTGGAGCGCCTCAGTCCCCGCGGCCACCGCGGCCGGCTTTGGACTCCCTACGACTGTCTCTGGTACGCGCTCCATATTCACGTCACTCACACTGGGACGTCCGCTTCTCTTTGCCGGGCACAAGCAACCTGCCGTAACGTATTTTTTGTGCCAGTGGTAAATAGCCTGCCTTGTTGATGGCTTCTTCCCGTACTCGGTTCTAAACATCCGTTGAACAGCTGTAGCACACTTGTTTTCCTCGAACTCCAGCACACAGAAAGCTCTCTGCGCACCTGAACTCGCCATGTGACTATCGGCAAATTGCCAAACTACACTATGGCGCCATATATGAAAAAAAAAAAAAAATCATTCAGTGTGTCTCTTCAAAATGACATAAGTATGATATCTGTATCATGTTTGATTCTCGCGCAATAAGTAATTGAAATTGATCCCGACTTTATGTACATCCGGTATTACCGCACGCCTGATGCATTTTGCTCTCTGTGTAAATTATTGATGGTTTTTAAGCAGTGCACTCTAAAGCACTACTGACTTCATGTACATAAATTTTGCAAATATTGATTTTTGAACTGTTGCCTTATTTAATACAGTGATACAACCATTCTTGCAACTCCTAATACTATGCAACTACAAGAAAGAAAAAGTGGTAAGACACTGGACTCGCATTCAGGAGGATGGTGGTTCAAATCCACCTGCGGCGATCCACATTTAGATTTCCCGTGATTTCCCTAAACCACTCCAGGCAAATGCTGGGACGATTACTTTCAATGGACACGGCCGATTTCCTCCCCCATCCTTCCCCGAAAATCCGAGCATAAGCTCCGTCTCTAGTGACCACGCTGTTGACGTGACGTTGAACCCTAAGCTGCCTTCCTTACACGAAAGAAAAGGAAATATTTTTTACTGTCGTGCTCCTCGCTATTTTCGGTCAATGCTATCGAGGCCAACCGGGTATATTTCAGTGACGTACTTCTTTGCGATTGTAAAGTGCGTTTGATAATCTACGGCTTGAGTGACTGCATCGACTCTTTGAAATTATTCTGCCACTTCCAGTTTCTTCAGCGGTCCAAAAAAGTGACACGCTAGCATAAAGACATTTTATTAAACAGACTTGTAGACACTAAATGTCCGGCATCAACTACCATCGAAAATATTGCGTTTATGTCCTTGCAGTGAAAGATAGTTTTAATCGGTGCACGCTCAACTTTCTCTAGGAATGCGATTGTCATTGTCACTGGTGGTGTTTATGAGAGTTTTCCTGCTACGAAGGCTTAGGTGAAAAGTGTCGTTCCAAGAGAACATATGTCACAACGCAACAGGAATGAAAGTGGAAAGCGACAGACGAAGCAAGGAGGACATAAAAGGTAGTGACAGAGGGTGAGAGAGAATTCATGGCGAGACCAGTCAACTGGCAGCAAATATTGGCCTTAAAGTGAGGAAGAAATTTTAGAAACACGGGAAGTGAGAAAACTGCGAGACAGTCTAAACGTTTCTGATTTACTGGTACAGACGAATACTGAAAACTAAGTGGGCTGACCATAAAATAGATGAGGTGGTCATCTGTAGAATCGGCGAAGAAAGTAACATATGCAAAGAACTGGCAAGAAGGGAGTGGACGATAGGATGTATGTTGAGGTACCAGGAAATAACTTGTCAAATACTACAGGGAGTTGTAGACTGCAGGGAAAGAAAAAGATTGGCATACATCCAATAAATAATTCCGGAACCAAGATACAAGTGCTGCTCTGAAATATAGAGGTTGGCACAGGAGAGGTGTTCGTGTCGGGGTGCATCAAACCAGTCTTAAGAGAAAACTTATTTAGTTGAAAAGATTGAAACGGAGTAATTAGTGTCAGTTTACTCTGAGGCATTAGCCCATTACTTAGCTTGCATTTATCGCGTATCTTTGATTCAGCGCAAAGTTCCAAGCGACAGGAAAAAGGCGCAGGTAAATTACTTTTATAGGAAAGACAACAGAAGGGACCCACACAATTACAGACCTATATCATTAACGTCAGATTTCTTTAGAATTCTCGAACACATTCTCAATTAATTACCTTCAAAAGGAAAACGCTATATGATTATTTTATTTACTGACGACTGTATTCAATAGGCTATGCCACAGTCATCTGGTCGTATGAAATTCTACAATGTGGTCGTCTGACGTTATGTAAAAATGGAAGTTAAACAGAACGTGCAACGTAACAATTAGTCAAAATATAAAATGCCTAAGTATTATTATCCACTGCTTGTACGAGATTCAGTGGATAATATAATACTACTTATGCATTTTATATTGTAACTAAGTACTATGTTACAAGTTTTGATTGACCTACTTTTTTTACGTAAGTCAGGTGGCCACATTGTAGAATTGTATATGACCAGATGATTGTGGCATAGTCCGATGAAACCGGTCGTCAGTAAAATAAATAATCATATAGTGTTTTGCTTTTGAAGATAATTAATCTACACACATCGCCTCCGTCCTGCAATGTCAGCTAATGTCAACATTCTCAGTTCTACAATAGTAAATTCCTTGAGACGAAGAAGCTTCTATCCGTGTATCAGCATGACTTTAGGAAGCATCGATCATGCGAAACGCAGCTTGTCCTTTCCTGTCATGACATCTTGAGAACTATGGATGAAGGGCAATAGTCAGAATGCATATTTCTCGATTTTCGAAAAGCACTGCAGACTGCTAACGAAGGCAGGCGCGTATGGAGTAGGTACCCAAATATGCGAGTGGCTCGTGGACTATTTCAGTAATAGAATCCAGTAGGTTCTTCTCGACGGCGAGTGTTTGTGAGAGGTTAGGTTATCGTCAGGAGTGCCCCAGGTAAGTGTGACAGGACCGCTGTATATATATATATTGTTGTGGTCTTCAGTCCGGGGACTGGTTTGATGCAGATATCCACAATACCCTATCCTGAGCAAGCCTCTTCATCACCACATAAGAACGGCAACCTACATCTGTCTGAATCTGCTTACTGTATCCATCTCTTGGTCTTCCTCTGCGATTTTTACCCCACACACTTCCATCCAACGCTAAATTCACAATTCCTTGATGTCTAAGAATGTGTCCCACCAATCTATCCCTTCTTTTAGTCAAGGTACGCCAGAAATTTCTTTTCTCCCCAATTCTGTTCAGTACCTCCTCATTAGTTACGCGATCCACCCACCTAATCTTCAGCATTCTTCTGTAGCACCATATTTCAAAAGCCTCAATCCTCTTCCTGTCCGCACTGTTCATCGTCCATGTCTCACTACCATACAAGGCAACACTCCATAAAAATGCCTTCAGAAAGGACTTCCTTATACTTAAATTATTATTCGATGTTAACAAATTTCTCTTTTTCAAGAACGCTTTTCTACCCATTGCCATTCTGCATTTTATATCCTCTGTACTGCGACCATCATTTGTTATTTTACTGCCCAAGTAACAAAATTCATCTACCTCCTTTATTGCTTCGTTTACCAATCTAATTCCTTCAGCATCACCTGATTTTCTTACACTGCACTCCATTACCCTAGTTTTGCTCCTGTTAATGTTCATCTTATATGCACCTTTCAGCACCCTGTCCATTCCATTCAATTGCTCTTCCAGGTCCTTTGCTGTATCTGACAGAATTACTATGTCATCGGCAAAACGCAATGTTTTTAATTCTTCACCCTGAACTTTAATGCCTTCTCCAAATTTCTCCTTGCTTTCCTTTATAGCTTGCTCATTGTACAAATTGAATAACAATGGAGAAAGACTACAACCCTGTCTTACTCCCTTTCCAACCACTGCATAGAGCTGCATGTCCTCGGGAAAAATAACGGCTGTAGTTTCCCCTTGCTTTCAGCTGTTCGCAATAACTGTGTGGCAAAGCCACATTAGCTGATGTTAGAAGGCCAGCTCAGTCAATCATCCAGACTGTTGCCCCTGTAACTACTGAAAAGGCTGCTGCCCCTCTTCAGGAACCACACGTTTGTCTGGCCTCTCCACAGATACCCCTCCACTGTGGTTGCACCTACGGTACGGCTATCTGTATCATTGAGGCACACAAGCCACCCCACCTCGGCAATGTCTGTGGTTCATGGGAGTGGATATATAAAGAGATCTGATGGGAACAATGGCAGGAGGGTGTCCATAATGAGGAAATCAAGGAAAACCTGGGAATGAACACCATAGATGAAGCAGTTAGTGCGAACAGGTTGAGATGGTGAGGTCATATTACACGCATGGGAGAAGCATCATTACCTAAGAGACTCATGGGCTCCAGAGCGGAGGTAAGAGTCGAAGTAGACCAAGGAGAAAGTACTTAGGTTCGGTGAAGAATGATTTTAAAATAAAAGGCTTAATATCAGACGAGGCATCAATGTTAGCACTGAATAGGGAATCATGGAGTAATTTTATTAGGGCGGGACTACGTTCCAGACTGAACGCTGAAAGTCATAATCAGTCTCTGATGATAATGATAAATGACCTGACGGACAAAGTAAGTTGCAATCTGCGACTGTTTGCTGATGATGGTGTGGACTGTGGTATACTGGGAGGTGTTGTCATTGAATGACTGTAGAATAATGCAGGGTGACTTGGACCAAAATTCTTGGCGGTGTGTGGAATGGCAGCTAGCTCTAAATGAAGAAGAATGTAATTTGATGCAGGTGAGTAAGAGAAACAATCCCGTAACTTTCGAATACAGCATTAGTAGTGTGTTGCTAGACCTAGGCGCATTGGCAAATACTGGGGGGGGGGGGGGAGGGGGGGGAGGGGGGGGAGGTTACGCTGCTCTGCGATATAAGGACAGGTCGGGTAGCTGGATGATCGACTTCGGTTTGTTGGGAGAATTTTGGGAAGGTGTGATTCGTCTGTAAAGGAAACCGCACGTCAAACGCTTGTACGACCACGTCTTGAGTATTGCTCAAGTGTTTGCGATTATCACCAGATCGGTTTAAAGGAGGACATACAGTCCATAGGCGGGCGGCGACGTTTGTATTGATAGATACAATCAATGCGCGAGTGTTCCTGAAATGCTTCGGGAAGTCAACTTGGAGTCGCTGTAAGAAAGGACGGATGAAGACTTCGTTTTTCCCTCGTTCCATATGGGAGTGGAGCAGGTAACTAGTGAGTACCCTCCACCACGCACCTTGGCGTGGTTTGCGGAGTATGTATGTAGATGTACCTCTGAAGGAACACGTTTGCCACACAAGCAACTGCACCTTTGCAGTAGCTGATAGGTCTACATGTCTTCTCATTCTCTTGTCTTTATAAGACAAAGAACTATAATGCGTAGTTTATCAATTAGGTGCTTCTGTTTAGTTTATTAATGGAATAATAGTTTTGAAAATCTATGACATTTGTGATGTGCAGCACAGAGCTATAATGAAGAATAAGAATTCAAGCAAACATCGTCTCTAGATTAAGTGAAGACGCCTATCAAAGCAAACTGCTTATGATATAATATTTATGGAATATGATTTCTAAAGAAATTGTTCTGGTTGCTATTGTTTACTTAAATGTCTTCAAAGATTATTATTATTATTTTATTTAGCGTATGTGGTTTTCAAGTACAAATGGTTTACATACTTACATACATACATAGATATATAATATGACATTTGAAATTAACAATTTAGCAAGCAAAAAAAAAAAAAAAAAAAAAAAAAAAAAAAAAAAAAAAAAAACACAAAAAAAACAAACAAACAAACAAATTATATTAAAGTTGTATGTCCAGTTTTTCCATCTACTCGATGGCTTTAGGGGAGGCTTCATACAGTTCTCCAATAATTCCTGTGAATGCACGTTTTGGGCATTCGAGACTGATGTGCTGGGTCGTTTGTTCAGGATGTCGACAGTCGCGCTGGGGAGTATCTCGCATGCCCCATCTGAAGAGCATCTCTCCACTTCTGCCATGGCCTGTGCGGTGTCTGTTGAGTGTGACCCGTGTTCTTCTTGGCAAGTCTGTACCAGATACATTTCTGCCAGGTGAATTTTCCCTATGGTTCTTAACTATGCTAGAATTGGACCAATCATTTTTCCAGGTGGTCTTGGCATCGAAAGGGATGGATGTAAGATTTTGATCTGTTCTCCATGGTGGTCTTCTGGATCTCAGGCGACGATTATTCGGAGTACTGTCTTGGTGGATAGGGAGATTAATCTTGCCGGAAATTATATTTCACTCATTAACTAACGCAGCTTGCCGTCTGACATGTGGTGGAGCTATATTGCAGAGAATGGAGAGCCAGGGCAGTGGGGTCTATTTTATGGTCCAAGATACGATCGTCATGGTGTTATTTAGCTCGATGTTCACTTTGGACGTATGGCTGCTGTTAAGCCAAACAGGACTGCAGTACTCTGCAACAGAACACACCAGTGATAAAGAAGAGATCTTCAGAATATGTGCATCTGCTCCCCAGTTAGAATTGGCAAGCTTTTGAATGATGTTGTTTCTTGTTCGTATCTTAGCTGCTGTTTCTGTTAAGTGAGATTTGAGTGTATGTGATCTGTCCAGTCTGTTGAGTGTGACCCGTGTTCTTCTTGGCAAGTCTGTACCAGATACATTTCTGCCAGGTGAATTTTCCCTATGGTTCTTAACTATGCTAGAATTGGACCAATCATTTTTCCAGGTGGTCTTGGCATCGAAAGGGATGGATGTAAGATTCTGTTCTCCATGGTGGTCTTCTGGCTCTCAGGCGACGATTGTTCGGAGTAATGTCTTGGTAGATAGGGAGATTAATATTGCCGGACATTATATTTCACTCATTAACTAACGCAGCTTGCCGTCTGGCATGTGGTGGAGCTATATTGCAGAGAATGGAGAGCCAGGGCAGTGGGGTCGATTTTATGGTCCCAGATATGATCCTCATGGTATTATTTAGTTCGATGTCCACTTTGGATGTGTGTCTGCTGTTAAGCAAGACAGGACTGCAGTATTCTGCAACAGAATACACCAGTGATAAAGAAGAGATATTCAGACTATGTGCATCAGTTCTCCAGCTAGAAATGGCAAGCTTTTGAATCATGTTTTCTGTTTTTCGTATCTTAGCTGCTGTTTCTGGTAAGAAAGATTTGAAAGTGATCTGTCCAGTCTGATACCAAGGTATTTAGGGTTTGGGTTGTGGTTTAACTTTTTTCCAGCAAAACTAACATCAACAAACATTTAGTTGTCAGCACAGACCTTACTTCAATTTCTGCTAGCATATCCAAAGAAAGCGGCTGCTCTAATGTAGATAGAATATGTTCCAAGTTTTTTACATTCTAGAATGCCGTGACCTCAGAGCCTTAGAAAAGTTTGCTCAGATGCACTTAAAGAAGCATGTTGCACACTTATGTATCATGTACACACTAAACATACAGGAAAAGAGACTCCGAAGCCAATAACGCGAACCGTCGAAACTCCATGGGAAGCGCTACTGTTCATAAAAGTTCTGTCGTCTACTTACTTTTACTCGTGAAATTCTGTGTCACGCTCCTGAAATGGTATCGTGACTGTAAAGGCTCCAACGTAAAGAGCACTTTATGTAAATTTACGAGAAGTCCCTTTAAAACGCGTACCAAGTTGGAGGCGCATTTAGGCCGTTAAGCAAGCTCCAAAACTAAAGCTTTATCAGACGTGACAAGCCCACTGGAGTGGATTAGAGATTAAAAACGCTGACACCTCCTCGTGTCCGCATTGATCAAGCGGACAGAAAGACGTCCTTGTAACGAGAATCGATATTCCACAGCGTCACGACAGCAGACGAAACACGAGCTGACGTCTCTGGGATGGTGCGTGCTCAGGGACGTGGCACAACGGCAAAGAAAATATACACAGATAACAGCTGGCCTGACTCACGCCGTTAACGGACAAAGTTAACCTGTTTATTTTTTCCACTTAATCTCTAAGAACAATCCAGGCAACGGAAAATCGAGGTTTTTAATAAGCTGTAACACTAGAAAATTCAAGATCGCTGTGTTCTTTCATGTAAATATATTTCTGCTTAATCAACTATCCCCCGAACCGCTGCCGAGAACATTCTAGGAACCATGAAGACGATCACATTAGCGTTGAGATATAAAGACATTCCTACATTAATTTACTTTTCGTGCCCGTTATATTTAGAGGAAAGTAAAGTGATCTGCTGCGAGAAGAACTGTATGACTATAGGAAGATAAATTTTCAATTCTGTTGATACTCCTGGCAGTGGCGTAACTAGGACTTGGCTTTGGGGGGGGGGGGGGGGGGGGGGGATAGATCTGCTTGATGAGCAAAATTTTAGTCAGTTTCCAGACAGACTACCATATATCACTCCCGTTGAAGATTAATTCACTCCCATCCAATGAAAGCTTATGGTAAAATACCCCGAGTTTCCAATCTTTACTTTTACCAGATTGCTGTTATACAATTTCTTTCTATTTTTTTTTTAGGTTTCTTGGGGGGGGGGGGGAGTTCTATCCCCCTCATGCCCCCCCCCCCCATAGTTACGCCACTGCTCCAAGATTTTACTAGATTTAAAACAAAAATCGGTCTCATCAATTATTATCAGAATTACAGTCTCAGTTAAAAGAGGTGTTCTGCATCACAACCGCCAGTTCAGTGTAAATGGGCCCATTAACAACTATTTAGTAAAAATAATATCATTACGAATTGAAGAGAGCAAATGTAGCTGAAGAAAAATCATTCAACTTATCTGTACATTAATATCAAGCATTAATAAACCAAGCTGATGCAAGTAAACCTGTATGTTTTTGTGTTAGTTTTGGGAAAAGGTTACGAATTCAGACTTTATAGCTTGCACTGCTTCAGTCATCGCCAAAAGAATGCTACACGTCATAGAGCATAGCCTACTGTACAGCAGCCAAACTATTAAACGTCCCTTCTCTGTTGATATGATTTGTTGTTAACTGGGCAGAATAACAAACATGAATATGTTATGTTTCAGCGGTGATGATGAAAGTGATGAGTTATCCGCTACAGGAAGAATTGTATGAAGGACTTATTTACCGCGCTAATTTGACCAGTATGTGACTCCTGCTTATACAAATACATTTAAAATATATCTGACGTGTCGGCGGCTTATACTTGAACGTATTGATGTTGGTAGCGGTGCGATGAATCACGGGAAGCGACGGCAGCCGATAAGGAGCAGCCTTCAGGCAGCCTATAAGAATGTCTGACGCTCCACAAACAAATGTGTGTTGTGTGGATATAATTTTATTTTCACCAGTGTCGTAATGAAGAATCCTAACCCCCATAGAAAACACCTTTATGTTTTTGCCGAGTTGTAAATCTTATTGTCACTCGTTTCTCTCGCAGAAATTAAAGCTTTGCTGTTAAGTACCAGCCTAGCAAAAATATTCTGAAGTCGAGGCATATACAGAGTGATTCACGAAGATAAAAAAAATATTTTAATATGCTCTTCTACACGTAAGACTAAAGAAAAAAGATCATATAAATATGTGTCCGCAAATCTTTAGTTATGGAGTTACGGCTAATAAAACATTTTGCCTGAAATTTAGCAACCTGCTAATATGAAGCCATCTTAAAACTGTACGATTTTAAAGTAAAGAAGATTTCCATTTATTTTGTTGTTACTGATCTGATAAATCTAATATAACATGTCCAAAAGATTTACGTGCAATAGTACAACATCCTTAAAAACTGAGCTTTGTTTTTTTTTTTTTCAGTTTAACATGAATTCACATAATACAATACCGCTGATAAAATCAGATTATCTGACACATTCATATCGTTTTGGTTAAAATTTTAAACATGGCTGTGTTTCTTCAGCGACCGTTTATGAATTCAAATGGAGTAAGACCGAGGACTCTCTTACTGCTATTTGAGTTTTAGGTAACTTTATTACCCTCATATTCCAAAATTAAATTCTCTACAACTATTGTTGAAAACTTTGTGCGATTATCTAGAATTTAAAAAACGGGCCAAGTAGTTGATAAACTACAAATTTTCCCAAATTATTTCTTTGCTTCTTTGGAAGTTCTGGAAAGCTACCGCAGATCTGGGACATGTTTTATTGGTTTCACCAGATCAATAAAAAATGGAAATCGTGCTTTACCGTTAACTCGTACAGTTTTGTCATGACTTCATGTTGGAGCGGTTACTAAATTCCCGGCAAAATATTTTATTCAAAAAATGTTCAAATGTTTGTATAGTCTATGGGACTTAACTACGGGGTCATCAGTCCCTAAACTTACAAACTACTTATGAACTACTTACGAACTAGGACGGCACAAATATCCATGCCCGAGGGGGGATTCGAACCCCCGACCGTAGTGGCCGTGCAGACCGTGACTGGAGCGCCTCAGTCTCCTTGGCCACCGCGGCCGGCAAAATATTTTATTCACCGCAATTCTGTAACTAAAGACTTGCTGACCTATGTTTATATGAACTCTATTCCTTAGTTTCACTTGTACAATAACATAGTAAAATCTTTGCGTAACATCGTGAATTACCCTGTACATTCATCTGAAGAAATACAACTTTCTTCATGTCCTGCAAATCTGAGATTACGAATTTCTTCTAAGAAACTTTCACACTGAAAATGTCGAATGCTTTCTGGCGTATTTTGTATAGGTAAACGTAATAATTGGATATAACAGATAAAATGATCCGGTCATGGTTTATTACCATGCACAGAAAATTTGAAAGGAGCTTCGAAATGCGGGGATGTGGGGATTATTATTATCTCTCCCCAACACTGAAAAACAGTTCAAGCCTGCCATGACTGAGTTTATATGTAAGCACGTATGTCATTAACTGGTGCAAATCCGCGTGTAATAATTTTAAAACAGCTAAAAATGTGTAGAGAATATTCGACTGCACCGGTAATGTTTCTCCATCACATTACTGTAATGTAAATAGCCAATACTTCGCTCTTTTTACGTATGGGCGAACTGTGTGTGGTAAAACTGATAAAATATAAACGCTTGTATTGCGTGAAAATCGAATACTATGCATACAATCTAAAAGATTCACAATACAATAAAAACAAGTACTCGTTCGAGAACTGCAATTCTGATGCTTTTAACAAGAACTTTGAATATTTTTCATCCAGGCACACATAAAACTGTAACATGGCATCAACAATGCAGAAATAACTTTAACAGTACCACTAAATCCGTAATAGGAATACCATAAGACGTTTAATTTCGGCTGTAAATGAGGAGAACTACAACTGTTTGCTTCATTTCACAATTGGCTGTGCATAATGATGGAAACGTCTTCCTGTTCCGTGTCGTATAGACGTTGGTTTTAGCATAACGACGTCATACGCAGTGCATGTTATCCTCGGTCTATGTTGAAAAACGGTAATTCCGCGATCACAAATAATAAAATATGGTTATGAATATCTCAGTATATATAAAAATTGAGGTGTTTGTGCCTGAATTTCACTCTGTAGCCATAACTTCACATTGCAGACGAATAGTGTTTGTATGTGGTAGTATCAGTCTCCCATTGTGCACTATGGTGGTAGACGGTTGATAACGATAGGCGGGTGGAAGGTATGCGAGTTGAAAGTTACCGGCTTACATAAAATTCTACGTGTGTGTGTGTCAATATTTTGCTCTTCAGCAAAAACTACACAATGGAGACGAAATATCTCTCTGTGTTGTTGTTGTACAAATTCTCCAGTTGTACACCATAGCAGTTCCGTGTCGATAGCTATAACAGAGTGGAAGATATTTCTGTTGAAAGTCGTCAGCTTATATAAAATTCGAACTGAAGACCAGCGATGACTTTTGACACTATAATAGGGAAAAGGTTATATACAGCGAGCGAAACGTGATTCACATTCTTCAGTTGTTTTTCTGCAACAAGCGTACGAATAAAGAAAAATATGTGCATATTGCTGTTTGAAAAGTAAAAATACCAAGAAAGATGCCAAAGAGTAAGAAAGAAATTTTGCGTTCTCGATCCGTTTCCAAAAGACAGGAAACGGCACTGAAAAGTGACTCTACAGATGATAGAAACTTGAAATTTGTAGACATTGTTTATCTTACACTGTAGGCATCAGCGATTTTTCGATTTTCTCATCCCTAAATGGGTGAACGATTTTTTTTAAATACGTTGCTATTAAGGCAATTTCGAAGCAATAAATACAAAACTTTGAATTTAGGTTTTTGATTTGAATTTTAAAAATACGTGTTTCGATACTTTTGGAAATCCCACCATTAAGCGGGTGAAATAAGGGAAAACCTTTTAAAAGTGCTACTAAGACTAGTTCGATGCTAGAAATGCGAAAATTTGGATTTGAAACCATAGTTGGAATTTAAAAAAAAATGTTTTGAATTCTGCCATCAATGGTGCAATAGAGAGTGGCAAGGTGTATCATAATACTTGATTAGGAAAGCATTTTTAAAGCTAAATCTATAAAAATTTATTTTTAGAAGTAGAAACAACCTATGCAGACCAACCAGTCTACGCGTGCGAAGCTGCGAGAATTAACCTAGTTCTGTTATAAAAATTACATCTCAACGAGGCAATGAGTGGACAGTATAAGATGAACATGTAACAGACAGAAAATATTTATGTTTTATTATTGAAAGAGAAAGGTATTCATCCACAGATTTGTCATCAAGTATCAGATTTTACATAACTCTCGCCTTCCTTTCTATATACTCAAACACGATTTCCTTCTGCATATTTCTTATGGGGATGTCCTTGCTGTAAACTAAAGTCAGACGGTCAGGTCGTTGTAACCGCCAGATTTCCTTCATTTATGATTTAAACGAAAGATATTCATTCTCAGATTTGTCATCAAGTATCGGAATTAACGTAAATCTCCCCATCATTTATTTTTATTCAAACGCGGTATCCTTCTGTCCTTGCACTGAATATTCTAATCGGTATGTTTTACGAAATCTTCGGTTCTAATTAAGGTACCCAGTTCTTCTTGACCTAACACCACTCAGAGGACCAAGCTCTTTCATTTGCACTTTTAAACACTTGCATTGATTGATTCTGAAGAAAGCTATGCGCGAACATTCAACTTTAATTCCATTTTCTCTCGACATTTTTGTAATTCCACTAACGGTGCGAAGTATTCGCACGGATCCTCTAATTTTATACCTATCGTCCTTGGAGACCGGGTTTTCTGCCGGAAATCTGCGTCATACTAGCAGGATATTTCGATCGCCCTACTCGCAGACCTTCATCAAGTACTTCCTGACGTGTGCAACGGGTCCAGTATTTATGCCTGTGGACGCTGGCTGGATGTTACGTCAATGGTGCTGGAGGCGATCCACCTGACGCTCGTGCCGGCCAATAGTTGCGACCCCGGCATTAACCACTTGTGGATGCTCCGATTGATGTGCGCGTACTTTATCGCTCTTGTCAGTTAACAATTTCGTCATTTATCATTCTCTTAAACCCCCAAGCTGTATTGGTCGCTTTATTTTCTTGCTGTCGTCATTTAAGCTTTCACGATCTGTTACCGTAACCGATCGTGTCAAGTGCTTGGAGGTGTAACAGAACGTCACATGACGAAATTATGAACTGAGAAGAGGCAAAAAGTACGCGCGCAGCTGTCGGTACGAGCACATCTAGTAAATACTGGAGTAGCGGCTATTGGCAGGCGCGGCGTCAGACGGATCGCCTCTAGCAGCGCGGATAAATGACTGAAAGTCAAGCTACCAAACACACGCATAAATACTGGACCCATACACACTGGATTGAACCTCAGGAAGCACCTGATGAAGATCGCGAGTAACGCGATCGAAATATCGTGCTAGTACGACACGTCCTACCGACAGAAAACCCGTTTCTCCAAGATGACAACACTCCGCCGGGAAAGCCTTAAGGCCGGCCAAAGTGGCCGAGCGGTTTACGGCGTGCCAGTCACGGTCTGCACGGCCGTTGCGGTCGGACATAGATGTTGGTGCCGTCCTTAGTATAAGGTAGATCATAAGTAGTGTGTAAGTTTAGGGACTGATGACCCAGTAGTTAAGTCCCATAAGCTACACAAACATTTGAATTTTTGGTTAAGGGTTTCAGTGTCCTTTTGAAGAAATCTAATGTTAATGAGCATACATATTCACAGAATATATTATATCAACTGCGATTGGTCAAAGCTGAAAATGTGTACCAAGCCGGGATTCGAGCCCGGATCTCCCGCTTTCTAGGCAGTTGCGTTGACCCCTACACCACTGGGGACACAGCGATCATCGCACCTGCAAGGACTACCTAAGCACGCCTCTCGTCAGATGCAAACTCCCAGCTTCGCCCTGCCCATAGTACTCAAACTCGTAGTTATCAAACTAATTTCCGTAAGAGTAAGGGCCACAATCTTGTTCACCCCTCTCCACTAACGAAAGGATCCTTGCCCGCACCCGGCATATTATCTACTGTATATACATGTGGCGTCTGTTCCAATAGAACAGACATCACTTCTTATCCTGCAGTTGTTATGCTTTCATATTCACAAAACACATGACATTAACTGCGATTGGGCAAAGCTGAGAATTTGTGTGTAACAGGAGGCGTGCTTAGGTAGTCCTTGCAGGTGCGCTGATCACTGTGTCCCCAGTGGTGTAGGGGTCAACGCAACTGCCTAGAAAGCGGGAGATCCGGGCTCGAATCCCGGCTTGGTACACATTTTCAGCTTTGACCAATCGCAGTTGATATAATATATTCTGTGAATATGTATGATCATTAACATTAGATTTCTTCAAAAGGACACTGAAACCCTTAACCAAAAATTCAAATGTTTGTGTAGCTTATGGGACTTAAGTACGGAGTCGTCAGTCCCTAAACATACAAACTAATTACGAACTAACTCATACTAAGGAGGGGGGATTCGAACCCCCGACCGTAGTGGTCGTGCAGACCGTGACTGGAGCGCCTCGTCCCCTCGGCCAACACGGCCGGCAAACCCTTAACCAGCAGCAAATTACTATGACACAGTAAAAAAATGGTATCGTTCTTAGTTGAATAAATTTAATACTGCATTGCAAACTAATTACGAGCTGAAAACTACTGTGATCCAGTAGTACAAAGGAATTGTTATGTACTGATAATAATATCAATTTAGTCATTGGTTTCCTGACGTGACAATATTTGAATATGTGACAGTCATACAAGGAGATTGCGACCATTGTAAATAACTGTAGCGGTACTGCACAAACGCTGTTAAGTTACTTAATTAACAAGTCGTCATGAGGTGGAATAATGACGTCATTGTTTCGTGTTCATGAGAAATCAAAAGTGCCGTAGGTACGTTTTGATGTCTGTTTAAGGGTCACACGAAACGTGACACGACAAAGCCATTTTTCCACAAACGAATAACTGAGGAGCAACTAATCAAAACGTATATTGTCCACTTCCGGAAAAAATTGAGTTTAATATGGTTTTCGGAGGTATTTTATGTGTTCTACACGCTCCTGCATTCAGATTTAATCTATTTGTATATTTTAACACTGAAATAGTATGTTGAAAATGTATGGTTAAAGCCAATCGTATATTGTCCACTCACTGAATGAAGAATCAGAACGTATAATATCCACCATTTACGTTTCATTTTGCTTCCTTTTCCTCTAATTCGGCAATACTGTCGAGTTTAACAAGTGTCAGGGCTTACAGTACTTCAAAGAATTATTCGGCATTGTCGCCTTCTGGCATTGTTTGACACTACTTGAGCCAAATGGTTATTGTTAGCAGTGCACAGAGGCAGTATAGTGTTGTGCTTTGTGTGTATTGCTCCCAATAGATCTAGAAAAAAGATGTGTGGTCGTTGGGAAGGATGGTATAGATCGTGGCATGGGACAAGAAAATGAATGGAAACTGGCACACATTGGAAAGAAGAAAAACAACTTAAATTTTTCGTGTTGGCTTTAGAAGCTCCATGCAGCAGTTTCACTCCTGAACATATTGATTATGATTGCTTACATGAAGAACCAGCAATGGACAAAATGTAGTATATTTACTGTATCCTATAATATTCTGCCTGTACCAGATTGTTGCCTTGATTCAGTTTTTCACAGTAATGCAAAGCATTGTAGTATTCCTTGAAGTAAACATTAATCTTATGTTATTATAAATGATACAACTCATGTGAAGTGCGAATGTCTAATATAAGATAACGTTTTTAAATATAAAAGTTAATGTGAAGACTCTGACCATAACTTGTTAGTCATGAACTGTAGGCTGAAACTGAAAAACCTGCAGAAAGGTAGGAAAATAAGGAGATGGGACTTAGATAAATTGAAGGAAAGTGAAGTTCTGAAGAATATCAGAGGGAGATTTAGGCAACAATTGACAGAAACAGGGGGAAATAAAACAGTGGAAGAGGAATGGGTAGCATTGAGAGATGAAATAGTGAAGGCAGCAGAGGACAAAATAGGTAGAAAGGCAAGACCTACAAAAAATCCTTGGATATCACAGGAAATACTAAATTTAATTGACGAAAGGAGAAAATATAAAAATGCAGTAAATAAAACAGGCAAAATGGAGTACAGACGACTAAAAATGAGATTGACAGGAAGTGCAAAATGGCTAAGTAGGAGTGGCTAGAAGCCAAATGCAAATCTGTAGAAGATTGTATAAGAAGGGGAATATAAAAGGGGAAAATAAAAGATACATTTGGGGACAAGAAAAGCAACTCTACTAATATCAAGAACTCAGATGGGACACCAGTTCGCAGCAAAGAAGGGAAAGCTGAAAGGTGGAAAGAGTACATAGAGCAGCTCTACAGAGAAAATGAACTTAGAGACGATGTTGTAGGAAGAGGAAGTAGATCAAGATGAAATAGGAGATACTATACTGAGAGATGAATTTGACAGAGCCTTGAAAGACCTAGCTAGGTACAAGGCCCCAGGAGTAGATGACATACCCTCAGAGCCACTAAAGTCTCTGGGAGAGCCAGCCATAACAACACTATTTGAACTGATGTGTAGGATGTATGAGACAGGGGAAATACCCTCAGATTTTAAGAAAAATGTAATAATTCCCATTCCGAAGAAATGAGGCGCAGACAGGTGTGAAAATTACAGAACCATCAGTTTGATAAGTCATGGTTGCAAAATTTTAACACGAATTATCTACAGGAGAATGGAAATGCTGGTAGAAGATGACCTCTGAGAAGATCAGTTTGGATTCAGGAGGAACGTAGGAACCCGGGAGGCAATACTCACTTTACGTCTTATCTTAGAAGATAGATTAAGGAAAGGCAAACTTATATTTTTATCTTTTGTAGATTTGGAGAAAGCATTTCACAATGTTGACTGGAATACACTCTTTCAAATTCTGAAAGCCGCAGGGGTAAAATATAGGGAAAAGAGAGTTATTTACAACTTGTACAAAAGCCAGATTGCAGTTATTAGACTCGAAGGGCATGGAAGGGAAGCATCAGTTTGGAAGGGAGTAAGACCTTTCTCCGATGTTATTCAATTTTTACATCGAGCAGGCGGTGAAGGAAAACTAGGAGAAATTTGGAATAGGAATTAAAGTTCAGGGGGAAGAGATAAAAACATTGCGTTTTGCTGATGACATTTTAATTCTGTCAGAGACAGCAAAGGACCTGGAAGAGCAGTTGAATGGAATGGACAGTGTGTTGAAGAGAGCTTATAAAATGAACATTAACAAGAGCAAAAAAAAAAAAAATAATGGAATGCGGTCTTAGAAAATCAGGGGGTGCTGAAGGAATTAGATTAGGTAACGAAACAATGAAGGTGGTAGAAGAGTTTTCTTACTTGGGTAGTAAAATAACATGCGATGGATATAAAATGCAAAATGGCAATGAGAAGAAAAGCATTTCTGAAAAAGAGAAATTTGCTAACATCGAATATTAATTTAAGTGTAAGGAAGTCTTGTCTGAAGGCATTTTTGTGGAGTGTTGCCTTGTACGGGAGTGAAACATGGACAATAAGCAGTGCGGACAGGAAGAGAAGAGAGGCTTTTGAAATGTGGTGCTACAGAAGAATGCTGAAGATAAAGTGGTTAGATTGCATAACTAATGAAGAGGTACTGAACTGAATTGGCGAGAAAAGGAATTTTTGGCATACCCTGATTAAAAGAAGGGTTCGCTTGGTAGGACACATTCTTAGACATCGAGGTATCGTAAATTTAGCATTGGAGGGAAGTGTATGGGGTAAAAATCGCAGAGGGAGACCAAGAGACGCGTATAGTAAGCAGATTCAAGTGGATGTGGGTTGCCGTTCTTATGAGGAGATGAAAAGGCTTGCTCAGGATAGCGTAGGGTGGAGAGCTGCATCAAACCAGTCTCCGGACTGAAGACCATAACAACAACAATGTGAAGTAATGAAGGTATGTTAATAAAAACCGCATCAAAACGTGTAATGTCCTATATGACGGATAAAAACGTATATTGTCCGAAATATAAAGGGATTTTCTAACCTAACTGAAAAAAAGACCTCTTCCAAGGTATATTCTAGTCCAGTATGTCAAAACGGATCTAACTGTGATAACAGTTTAAAATTTTATTGAGTAGTGTATCAGATATCAGTTTTTGACTTCTCCTTATAAATTTGAATCAACGAACATTATAAGTTTTGATTAGTTGCTCCTTAACTCGTTATTTAAGCGACGTTCACAAAACTCTGTCACTTCCGTGTGTCACTTCTGCCACAGTAGTTGAACGTCACGAAACGTAGATTTGCTATCGAACACGCTGCTGCTACATCCTCCTGCGGCCGCGAACCCCCCGAGCAAAGCTTTGAATATGGCCTTTGGAATGACGGCGAAGGTTACTCACATTAATGTCTATGTCACAGGTAGAAAGCCGTTTACTTTCAGGTGGGTCGATAAAATGAAGGTCATCATGTTCCTTAAGGCGGATGTTGAAGGTACTCCGCACCTGACCGATGAAGAGTCAGCGAGAGGCCGGTGATTTCAAATTGTGAATATGGGTTTATTTCGTGTCTACCAGTGCCGCCGCACTTTTCAAGTGTTTAATTCGGTTTCATGGTAACTACTGAAATTCAGCAATTTCTTTGGAAGTCTTATTAACGGTTGGACGCCTAAAACCAACGTAGGTATCACACCAGAAAAGTCCTTATAACCTGATGATGCCCCACTGTTAGGGTGAAAAACGTCATTACTATGCATTGATAAACTACTTTGCAAGTAAGGTTGCTTTTACGTCAAAATAACATTTCACGGGTTTCTGTACGAGCCACACCATGGATTGGAAAATATTTTTCATTGACAATCTGCATACCCTTTCATTACGACATTATGAATTCAGCTTTGAAAAATCTAAAATTCAGGGTTTCTGTATTATTACAGTGCACTAAACATCAAAATATACGTTTTAAAGTTTTCATCGAACTTTTGTTTTCTTACGTATTTCATACACAACATAGACGTGTGTATCGAGCTATTTTATTACTTGGAACGTTACACTATCAGTATTGCTGGCATAATCTTCGCCACAGCACCAAAGGCAAGACAATTCACTGCTGAAATAAAATAATATGAACCACGCTCACTCAGCCACGTACAGACGGTACCGTAACACTACCTCAAAGATGGGCAGATTAATGCCTCAGAAGTGGCTACATGGCATACCAAGCAGCAAAATGTCGTAATAGAAGCACCTTGTTCGTCAACAACAATGCGACTTTAAGGACTGATACATAAAATACGGTATAAATCAGCTTTTAATATGTTGTTTTCCAGGAACAACAATGGGAATGAAACAGTTAAACGGGGCCGGCCTCTGTGGCCGAGCGGTCTGTGGCGCACCAGTCACGTTCTGCACGGCCACTGCGGTCGGGGGTTCGAATCCCCCCTCGGGCATGGATATTTGTGCTGTCGTTAATAGCCGGCCGCGGTGGCCGAGGGGACTGAGGCACTCCAGTCACAGTCTGCACGGCCACTACGGTCGGGGGTTCGAATCCCCCCTCGGGAATGGATATTTGTGCCGTCCTGAATATTAGTTCATAAGTAGTTTGTAAGTTTAGGGACTGATGACCCCGTAGTTGAGTCCCATAGCCTATACAAACATTTGATTTGCTGTCCTTAATATTAGCTAGTTCATAAGTAGTTTGTAAGTTTTGGGACTGATGACTCCGTAAAATCCCATAAGCTCTACAAACATTTGAAAGAGTGAAACTGGGATTGTTGTAGTAGTGTTCAGTCCGCAGACTGGTTTGATGCAGCTCTCTGTGCTAACTTGTCCTCTGCAAACCTCTTCATCTGCGAATAAGAACGGCAACCGAAATCCCTTACAAAATATTCTTACAGTAGAGCTGCATGTCCCCGGTAAACGTAAGGACTGTAGTTCCCCTTTGCTTTCAGTCGTTCGCAGTAACTGCACGGTAAAGCCACGTTAGCTGATGTTACCAGGCCAGCTCAGTCATACTTCCTGACTCTTCCCTTTGTAACTTCTGGAAAGGCTGGTGCCCCTTTTCAGAAACCACTCGTTTGTTTGAACTCTCCACAGATACCCCTCCGCTGTGGTTGCACCTAGAATACGGCTATATGCATCGTTGAGGCACTCAAGCAACCCCACTTGTTAACACAAGGAAAGTACTTGGGCTCAAACAAGCACATATACATCAAAATCGTACGAGAGATAATGTAAAGATCCCTTATTGCATTAGTGACACTCTAGCATCTTCAAAACTCTGCAATCGTCCGTTAGAGGCGTCTGCGTATGCCTTGCCACATTACACTTTGACCTGTCGGTTCGCCAGTAGGGACGCTGCAGTGTGCCTCCGAAGTTGCGTTTTGTGACATTTGTGTGGTGAAGCGTTAGATGGAGCGGCGATTGATAATCGGTCATGCTAAAGTATTGCGATTGCTTGAGATGAAGTTACGGAGAACCATTCTTCGTGAAGTGGTATTAGTGTAGAAGATGAATCATTCGCATGCTTTCTCGTATCTGTTAGATACTGTTGTAACACCAACACATAATGATGATAATAGGGATGATAATGACGAAGAACTCATTGCAAGCGGTAGTGCTACGGTAAGTGTGGGAAGAGGCGACGGAAGCAGTGGCAGTGAATACCAACAGTCTTCCGAGAAGAAGGGTAAGGTTGCAACTATCATCACGGCTTTTGATGACAATACGCTAGAGAACATCTACGTCGATTATTACATAAGTTATAGTTCAGATATCTGCCTTACGTATGGCGTCTACAATTACATCTACAGTGCTATCTAGAGCATGATTGCAAATGTTTGCATTATCGACACCCACCAGCACACTGAGATGTACGTAGAGATACTGTAACCAAACGTTCATATAGATATGTTTGTTCGAGCCCAAGTACTTTCCTTGTTAGACGCCTAAAACCAACGTACAGTATCACACCATGAATGACCTTATAATCTGGTCATGCGCTACTGTTAGGGCGAAACGCGTCGTTCCTAAGGATGAGTTACCTACTTTGCAACCAAGAATGCTTTTACACCAAACTAAAATTTCACTGGTTACTATGCGAGCCGCACCATGGATTGGAAAATATTTTTGATTGGCAATCATTTAAACTGGGGAAGAAATGACATATATGTTTTATGGGGATCAAAGCTAAGCTACCTTCCCTTTGTTTTCTTCGAAAACGAGGCGAAGTCGGCTAAATATCTGGTGCAGTTTGTATATGTTCGCTTGTCAAAGAGAATATCTCAAAGTACATGCGTCTTCTAAGGGGGGTAATAGCGGCATTCCCCTTGAGGACTCTATGAATAAAAACCTGTATGGACGGACTCTGACCACAAACCCGCTGCACCGGAACCGCAGGCAAGTGACATGCAACCACGTCCATTTCTTACTCTTCGCCCTGATGACGCGGCGCTAGTCTTCTTAGTGCGCCTGTTCGCCTGTTCCCGCGCAAAGCCGCTTATTCCGCCTGGAGCGCCGGCTCTGTCGAAGTGTCAGTTCGCAGAAGTGTCACGCCGTACAAGTGCCTCATCCCCCAGGGTGCCCGCACAGTGTTTTTGTTGCACGACCAAAGCCTGTGCAGTGAACAACCGAGTTTATAAATATGTCACTTGTAAAATTGAATTTTTGGTGTAATCTCCGGTAAAAATAAGTTGCTTCAAACTTGTGTGAAGATAATGCAAGCGAAAACAGAAAACGTATTTATTATTCATAGAATATATGAGATCAACTGCGATTGGGCAAAGCTGAAAATGTGTACCCAGCCGGGATTCGAACCCGGGTCTCTGCTTTCTAGGCAGTTGCGCTGATCCCTACACCACCGGGGACACAGTGATCACCGCACCTGCAAGGACTACCTAGGCACGCCTCCCGTCAGATACAAATTCCCAGAAAGCCTAGAAAGCAGGAGACCCGGGTTCGAATCCCGGCTGGGTACACATTTTCAGCTTTGCGCAGTCGCAGTTGATGTCATATATTCTATGAATAATAAATAATAACAACTGCAGGATCAGAAGTGACGTCTGTATCTTTCGGAACAGACGCCACATGTATATATAGAAAACGTATTATCTGACGTAAAACTAGCCGACATCCGAACGAAGTACACGATAAAGGACTGTAACGATATCCGCCAGGTAAACGAGACTAGCACAGTGTGTCTTGTTACTCGGCGCTGTCGGTGAAAACGAATACGTGTGTAGCTGCGCGGTCTTCAGCCCTTCATCTTTAATGATGTTCCTCATTATCAGCATAGAGTGTTCTACAACTGTTTGCTACTTTTTTCTCTTTTTATGTGTTTGTTCTTTCTCGTTCTTAAGCTAGAGTTCGCAGTGGCATTACGTCGTTGGCTCTGCACTTCCCAGTACTGTTTACCGCCATAAAGTCGACAACCAGTGCCCAGTGCCAAAAAATTGAGTGTGATGAGAAGCATCATCACGTGGTGGAAGGTGTGAGACACAGTCTACTAGGACTCATAAAAATTACATCAAACCGGACGTCTTACACTTTACAGTGTTAATAGAAAAACACACAGAATGAACAGCATGACTTAAACACCACAAATATTTCGAAACAGGTCCAAATTTCGGAATGATGTTTTGCAAATGACACTGCGTAAAGAGGGAATTAACTTTTTGTATTCAACAGAGTAACTGTGTATCGGCCCAGTCGTGTGCATCACGTGCTGCGAGTGTTCTTGTTATGTATAGCCGATGCCTGGACTCGACCAAACTGGAAAGAAAAAAATGCCTAGGAATTACAATTACTTCTGACTTAAATTGGAAAGAACACGTAGATAATGTCGTGGGAAAGGCGAACGGGAGACTGCGTTTTATTGGCAGAACCCTTAAAAGATGCAACAGAACAACTAAAGAAACTGCATACATTACGCTTCCTTTTTTGAAGTATTGCCCAGTGTCGGATCCTTATCAGGTGGGTTTGACGGAGTACTTAGTCCAAAGAAGGCCAGTTCGTTTCGTATTGTCATGATACAGGGGAGGCAGCGTTACGGAAATGATACAGGATCTGGGATGGGAATCATTACAACAACGGGGCTTATCGCTGCGGCGTGGGCTGCTTACGAAACTACAATCGCCAACATTCTCTTCCGAATGCGAAAATATGTTGTTGACTCCACTTACATAGGTAGAAATCATCACCAGAATAAAATACGAGAAATCAGAGCTCGAATGGAGAGATTCATTCGAGAATGGAATGGGATATAAATAGTCTAACGGTGGTTCGACGTACTGCCAGGCACCTAAATGTGATTTGCAGGATACTAAAACTCGGAGGATCTGAAGGAGATATATTGTGCAGAAATGGAAATACTCATTCACATACTCACATCGAAAGACGTGACTGCTCACATTTAACAGAATGATTGTAATGTGGCGATCGATAGCGAATTATTTAAAATACAGTCTTTAATACTGGCTGACTCAGTTTGTCAATATACAGTGCAGAGGTTAACATTAACTGAAGGAATTACGTAACTATTGACTGAAACGAATTGGTAATTTATATGCGCTCTATTTACCATAGTTCTCATTAATTATACGAAAAAATAGTGAAACATTACAATTCAGTCTTGGCACCAGAGAAATGAGAAATACAATGCCGGAAAAAAATAAAATAATACACCTGCAAAGGCGACGTCGATGTCGATTTGATGTTGGGGGGTATTAGATGCACTGGTAATGCTTTCAACACCGTCCGCCAACGGGTAGCGTAGTGGCACAGCTACCAGACTGCCAATTGCATGTACCCTTTAGTAGGGAAAATACGATAGTGAGTCAGTAAATAGGTCGCAAACTGAGATAGAGACGCCAGCACTACGTAATGTGTAGGGGTATTTCTCCACCACTGCGACACATCCGCCTTGTGGGTTGCAGCAGTTTAAGGAGCCAAATAAAGTTACAGCTCAAGAGCGTCACTTAATAGGATGCAAACGCTGCCACAAAAATTCCAAGCTCTAGGATTTAAAGCCTTCTCGAACGATGGGACGAGTGTTTAAATTCACAGATGGAGTGAATGGAAAAGTAAAGCAATTTACAGGCTTGTAAAGGCAGTACAGGCGTGTCTACATTAGTTTGCCAGCTTATTTACTGACTCACCCTCGTATATAACCGTAGGTAGACCGCGGATCCTGAAGTTAAAGCTAATTCTTTTGCTGAGTTCCTAGTTGCAAACAAACTTGTACTTACGCTTTTCACGACTGATGATAACAAACACCGGTAATTTTACAGCATTTAAAATAACTCATTTTGACGTAACACCTGTTTTTGCCTATTTCACCGTTAAAAATTCCAAAAGTACCTATTTCTCCTATTTACGAAAGACTTGATTCGAAAAAAAGGTAGATGCACTGAAATTGGTATTTGAATCAAAAAGAAATACTGCTATTTGTCGGCACCGGCTGCGTCAACGTTGCGCAAAAAATTTGTGTGGACCCAACTTACAATACCCATGCACTGCAAAGAATGCGAGAAGATATAGCGGAGTCTTTAATAATATTATGGATTTCTGTAGATGAAACTACTGACAAACTTGGCCTACAAATTGCAAAAATGACTGTCGGCAATCCAGAGCTAGCTCGATTTGTTAATAACAACTGCAGAGACTGAAGAACTAGTGTTCGCACTTTGTGAACAAAGTCGATGATGCTGTATTCAATCGCGTAGATGAAAATAAAGCGCTTCTGGCTTTGACAGTTGCCTCTCCAGATACGCTTCTAGCGTTTCTTGCTCCAGTGCTCTACACTTCGACGTTGCATGTAACCTGTGCAGGGCATGATATGAGGCGTGTAGTGCCGGCCGCGGTGGCCGAGCTGTCTGAGGCTCTGAGGTGCTCCAGTCACGGTCTGCACGGCCACTATGGTTGGGGGTTCGAATCCCCCCGAGGGCATGGATATTTGTGCCGTCCTTAGTATTAGCTAGTTAATAAGACTGCGTTTTGTTGGCAGAACCCTTAAAATATGCAACAGAACTACAAAAGAAACTGCATACACTACGCTTGTCCGTCGTTTTATGGAGTATTGCTGCCCAGTGTGGCATCCTTATCACGTGGGTTTGACGGAGGACATCGAAAGAGTCCAAAGAAGAGCAGCTCGTTTCGTATTGTCACGATACAGGGGAGATAGCGTTACGGAAATGATAAAGGATCTGGATGGGACTCATTACAACAAAGGCGGATTAGCCGCGCGTACTGGAGCGCTGTGTTGCGGTGCGCGCGGCCGTTCGCAGTCGGGGGTTCGAATCCCCCCTCGGGCATGGATGTTTGTGTCATCTTTAGTATAAGGTAGTTCATAAGTAGTATGTAAGTTTATGGACTGATGACCCCGCAGTTAAGTCCTTTACGTTCTACAAACATTTGAACATTTTGAACATTCCAAACTGCATCAGGATCCACGCCAGGTACTAAGGCGGGAGATGAGAAAACTTGGATTTCAAGGTCGAGCGACTGCCCACAAGCCGTATTGGACGACTGAACGGGATAGTGGAGTCTACGCTGTTTGCAGTGACGAATCATTGTAAACAATGTGGCGATTGGATATGTCGAATGCCCGACGAACGTCATCTGCCAGCGTGTGTAGTGGCCAACAGTGAAATTCGGAGGCTGTGGTGTTAGGGTTTGGTCGAGTTTTTCATGGAGTGGCCTTGCACCCCTTGTTGTTTTGGGTGGCACTATCACAGCACAGGATTACATCGATATTTTAAGCACCTTCTTGCCTCCCACAGTGGAACAATTCGGAGAAGGCGACTGCATCTATCAGCACGATCGATCACCTGTTCCTAATGCACGGCCTGTGGCGGAGTGGTTACACCACAATAACATCCCTGTAATGGACTGGCCTGCACAGATCCCTGATTTGAATCCTACAGAATACCTTTTGGACGGATTCATGCCAGATCTCTCCAACCTACATCGCTACCTCTCCCCACTGCAGCACTCCGTGAAGAATGGGCTGCCATTCCCCAAGATCCAGCACCTGAATGTATGCCAGCGAGAGTGGAAGCTGTCATCAAGCCTAAGGGTGGGCCAACACCAATTTGAACTCCAGCATTGCCGTTGTAAGGTGCCACGAACTTGCCATTTTCAGCCCCCTCGTGAAGAAGGGGTTGCCATTCCCCATGATCCAGCACCTGAATGTATGCCTGCGAGAGTGGAAGTTGTCATCAAGCCTAAGGGTGGGCAAACACCAATTTGAACTCCAGCATTGCCATTGGAGGGCGCCACGAACTTGCCATTTTCAGCCCCTCTCGTGAAGAAGGGGTTGCCATTCCCCATGATCCAGCACCTGAATGTATGCCTGCGAGAGTGGCAGCTGTCATCAAGGCTAAGGGTGGGCCAACACTAATTTGCACTCCAGCATTGCCGTTGCAGGGCGCCACGAACTTGCCATTTTCAGCCACCTCGTGAAGAAGGGGTTGCCATTCCCCATGATCCAGCACTTGAATGTATGCCTGCGAGAGTGACAGCTGTCATCAAGGCTAAGGGTGGGCCAACACTAATTTGCACTCCAGCATTGCCGTTGCAGGGCGCCACGAACTTGCCATTTTCAGCCACCTCGTGAAGAAGGGGTTGCCATTCCCCATGATCCAGCACCTGAATGTATGCCTGCGAGAGTGAAAGTTGTCATCAAGCCTAAGGGTGGGCAAACACCAATTTGAACTCCAGCATTGCCATTGGAGGACGCCACGAACTTGCCATTTTCAGCCCCCTCGTGAAGAAGGGGTTGCCATTCCCCATGATCCAGCACCTGAATGTATGCCTGCGAGAGTGGCAGCTGTCATCAAGGCTAAGGGTGGGCCAACACTAATTTGCACTCCAGCATTGCCGTTGCAGGGCGCCACGAACTTGCCATTTTCAGCCACCTCGTGAAGAAGGGGTTGCCATTCCCCATGATCCAGCACCTGAATGTATGCCTGCGAGAGTGGCAGCTGTCATCAAGGCTAAGGGTGGGCCAACACTAATTTGCACTCCAGCATTGCCGTTGCAGGGCGCCACGAACTTGCCATTTTCAGCCCCCTCGTGAAGAAGGGGTTGCCATTCCCCATGATCCAGCACCTGAATGTATGCCTGCGAGAGTGACAGCTGTCATCAAGGCTAAGGGTGGGCCAACACTAATTTGCACTCCAGCATTGCCGTTGCAGGGCGCCACGAACTTGCCATTTTCAGCCACCTCGTGAAGAAGGGGTTGCCATTCCCCATGATCCAGCACCTGAATGTATGCCTGCGAGAGTGAAAGTTGTCATCAAGCCTAAGGGTGCGCAAACACCAATTTGAACTCCAGCATTGCCATTGGAGGACGCCACGAACTTGCCATTTTCAGCCCCCTCGTGAAGAAGGGGTTGCCATTCCCCATGATCCAGCACCTGAATGTATGCCTGCGAGAGTGGCAGCTGTCATCAAGGCTAAGGGTGGGCCAACACTAATTTGCACTCCAGCATTGCCGTTGCAGGGCGCCACGAACTTGCCATTTTCAGCCACCTCGTGAAGAAGGGGTTGCCATTCCCCATGATCCAGCACCTGAATGTATGCCTGCGAGAGTGGCAGCTGTCATCAAGGCTAAGGGTGGGCCAACACTAATTTGCACTCCAGCATTGCCGTTGCAGGGCACCACGAACTTGCCATTTTCAGCCACCTCGTGAAGAAGGGGTTGCCATTCCCCATGATCCAGCACCTGAATGTATGCCTGCGAGAGTGACAGCTGTCATCAAGGCTAAGGGTGGGCCAACACTAATTTGCACTCCAGCATTGCCGTTGCAGGGCGCCACGAACTTGCCATTTTCAGCCACCTCGTGAAGAAGGGGTTGCCATTCCCTATGATCCAGCACCTGAATGTATGCCTGCGAGAGTGGCAGTTGTCATCAAGCCTAAGGGTGGGCAAACACCAATTTGAACTCCAGCATTGCCATTGGAGGACGCCACGAACTTGCCATTTTCAGCCCCCTCGTGAAGAAGGGGTTGCCATTCCCCATGATCCAGCACCTGAATGTATGCCTGCGAGAGTGGCAGCTGTCATCAAGGCTAAGGGTGGGCCAACACTAATTTGCACTCCAGCATTGCCGTTGCAGGGCGCCACGAACTTGCCATTTTCAGCCACCTCGTGAAGAAGGGGTTGCCATTCCCCATGATCCAGCACCTGAATGTATGCCTGCGAGAGTGGCAGCTGTCATCAAGGCTAAGGGTGGGCCAACACTAATTTGCACTCCAGCATTGCCGTTGCAGGGCGCCACGAACTTGCCATTTTCAGCCACCTCGTGAAGAAGGGGTTGCCATTCCCCATGATCCAGCACCTGAATGTATGCCTGCGAGAGTGGCAGCTGTCATCAAGGCTAAGGGTGGGCCAACACTAATTTGCACTCCAGCATTGCCGTTGCAGGGCGCCACGAACTTGCCATTTTCAGCCACCTCGTGAAGAAGGGGTTGCCATTCCCCATGATCCAGCACCTGAATGTATGCCTGCGAGAGTGGCAGCTGTCATCAAGGCTAAGGGTGGGCCAACACTAATTTGCACTCCAGCATTGCCGTTGCAGGGCGCCACGAACTTGCCATTTTCAGCCCCCTCGTGAAGAAGGGGTTGCCATTCCCCATGATCCAGCACCTGAATGTATGCCTGCGAGAGTGAAAGTTGTCATCAAGCCTAAGGGTGGGCAAACACCAATTTGAACTCCAGCATTGCCATTGGAGGACGCCACGAACTTGCCATTTTCAGCCCCCTCGTGAAGAAGGGGTTGCCATTCCCCATGATCCAGCACCTGAATGTATGCCTGCGAGAGTGGCAGCTGTCATCAAGGCTAAGGGTGGGCCAATACTAATTTGCACTCCAGCATTGCCGTTGTAAGGTGCCACGAACTTGCCATTTTCAGCCACCTCGTGAAGAAGGGGTTGCCATTCCCCATGATCCAGCACCTGAATGTATGCCTGCGAGAGTGGCAGCTGTCATCAAGGCTAAGGGTGGGCCAACACTAATTTGCACTCCAGCATTGCCGTTGCAGGGCACCACGAACTTGCCATTTTCAGCCACCTCGTGAAGAAGGGGTTGCCATTCCCCATGATCCAGCACCTGAATGTATGCCTGCGAGAGTGACAGCTGTCATCAAGGCTAAGGGTGGGCCAACACTAATTTGCACTCCAGCATTGCCGTTGCAGGGCGCCACGAAATTGCCATTTTCAGCCACCTCGTGAAGAAGGGGTTGCCATTCCCTATGATCCAGCACCTGAATGTATGCCTGCGAGAGTGGCAGTTGTCATCAAGCCTAAGGGTGGGCAAACACCAATTTGAACTCCAGCATTGCCATTGGAGGACGCCACGAACTTGCCATTTTCAGCCCCCTCGTGAAGAAGGGGTTGCCATTCCCCATGATCCAGCACCTGAATGTATGCCTGCGAGAGTGGCAGCTGTCATCAAGGCTAAGGGTGGGCCAACACTAATTTGCACTCCAGCATTGCCGTTGCAGGGCGCCACGAACTTGCCATTTTCAGCCCTCTCGTGAAGAAGGGGTTGCCATTCCCCATGATCCAGCACCTGAATGTATGCCTGCGAGAGTGAAAGTTGTCATCAAGCCTAAGGGTGGGCAAACACCAATTTGAACTCCAGCATTGCCATTGGAGGGCGCCACGAACTTGCCATTTTCAGCCCCCTCGTGAAGAAGGGGTTGCCATTCCCCATGATCGAGCACCTGAATGTATGCCTGCGAGAGTGGCAGCTGTCATCAAGGCTAAGGGTAGGCCAACACTAATTTGCACTCCAGCATTGCCGTTGCAGGGCGCCACGAACTTGCCATTTTCAGCCACCTCGTGAAGAAGGGGTTGCCATTCCCCATGATCCAGCACCTGAATGTATGCCTGCGAGAGTGGCAGCTGTCATCAAGGCTAAGGGTGGGCCAACACTAATTTGCACTCCAGCATTGCCGTTGCAGGGCGCCACGAACTTGCCATTTTCAGCCACCTCGTGAAGAAGGGGTTGCCATTCCCCATGATCCAGCACCTGAATGTATGCCTGCGAGAGTGGCAGCTGTCATCAAGGCTAAGGGTGGGCCAACACTAATTTGCACTCCAGCATTGCCGTTGCAGGGCGCCACGAACTTGCCATTTTCAGCCCCCTCGTGAAGAAGGGGTTGCCATTCCCCATGATCCAGCACCTGAATGTATGCCTGCGAGAGTGGAAGTTGTCATCAAGCCTAAGGGTGGGCAAACACCAATTTGAACTCCTGCATTGCCATTGGAGGGCGCCACGAACTTGCCATTTTCAGCCACCTCGTGAAGAAGGGGTTGCCATTCCCCATGATCCAGCACCTGAATGTATGCCTGCGAGAGTGGCAGCTGTCATCAAGGCTAAGGGTGGGCCAACACTAATTTGCACTCCAGCATTGCCGTTGCAGGGCGCCACGAACCTGCCATTTTCAGCCACCTCGTGAAGAAGGGGTTGCCATTCCCAAGATCAAGCACCTGAACGTATGCTTGCGAGAGTGGAAGCTGTCAGCAAGGCTATGAGTGGGTCAACACCATATTGAACGCCAGCATTGCCTTTGGAGGGCGCCACGAACTTGCCATTTTCAGCCACGTGTCCGGATGCTGTCCATCACATGCTGTATTTCCATCGAGCGTTTCCAGCCAGTGGCATAAGCTGAAAGCTTGTTGGCAGCGACAGGTTTCGGCAGGCGCCCACGGCGGCAGTGGGCAGCACAGGGCACAGTGTGGAGTGCCGGCCAGTGCATTAGCGGACGCCCGCCCTCGGGTCAGCCGTAAACCGGCGGCCGCAGGCCATCAATTTTTACGTCGGCTCGCGAATGGCCGGCGCGTTTACACGCGACTTACACTGCTTTACTGCGCATCCGTTTCATTACGGCTGGTGTCAATCCTGCAGCCGGACACCCCCCCCCCCCCACTAGAGCCTCCACACTTCCTGAGCCGACGCTAGGCACGATGAAAGTGTGTCCGAGTCTGAGATGCGCGTGTCCCTACCCTCGATTTCACAAAAAAGAAATGCTGTGACGATACGCGCACTCTGGTAGTAAAAACGCGCGCTTACATAAGGCGCTTACGACACTGTATTTATGAGGTCGGGTACTTGTGAGAAGATGTATATGCCGCTGCAGACGCAATTTCTAAATCAGGACGACATCAGTTTTACCATCGAAACCAGTGTGACCGAAGGCACGAGGAGCAGAGAAGATATACAAATATGTTTAGCCACAGCGTTGTGACATGTGAATCGTAGGAGTCCGAGAGCTGTGAAAGAACGGAGGGGGGTGGGGGGGTGGGGGAGGTGTAGGAGGACCGGGCAGGAAATGGCCATAGAGACGGTGCACGGGGGAGGGGGACATTTAGTGGGGTAACAAGGAGATACTAGGAGACTGTTGTGGTCTTCAGTCCGCAGACTGGATGGATGCAGCTCTCCACGCTATTCTGTCCTGTGCAAGTCTCTTCATCTGAGAATAAGAACGGCAACCTGCATACTCCTTACTGTATTCGTCCCTCGGTCTCCCTCTACGATATTTACCCCACACACTTCCCTCTAGTGATGACGATTCCTTGATGTCTCAGAATGTATCCCTTCTCTTCGTCAGGATATGCCAGAAACTCCTTTTCTCCCGAATTAGGTTAAGCACCTCCTCATACACGTACTGGCGGAAGTAAAGTTGTGAGACGGGATCGTTGAGTCGTGTCGGGATAGCTCAGTCGGTAGAACGCTTGCCCGCGAAAGCCAAACGTCCCAGATTCGAGTCCCGGTTCCGGCACACAATTTTAATCTGCCAGGAAGTTTCACCTCCTCATTAGTTTCGTGATCTACCCATCTAATTTTCATCATTCGTCTGTAGCACGATATTTCGAAAGCTTCTATCCTCTTTCTGTCTGAACTCCTTATCGTCAACGTTTCACTCCCATACAATGCCACATTCCAGGCAAATGCTTTCAGAAAGGACTTCCTAACATTTAAACTAATACTGGATGTCAACAAATTTCGCTTCTTCAGAAACGCTTTTCTCCCCATAGCCATTCTACATATTTCCTTTACTTCGGCCATCAGAAGTTATCTAGGCACCCAAATAACAAAGCTCATTTACTACGTCTATTGTCTCATTACCTAATCTAATTCCTTCAGCATCGCCTGACTTTCTGACACCACATTCCATTATCCTTGTTTTACTCTTGTTTCATCTTATACCCTCTTTTCAATACACTTCTGAATGCCATATTGGATGAGTGCGAACAATATCGTTTATTTTGATTGTAATATACTTTTTACAGAAGGGAAAGTATGTAGTGCCATAAAATTAGGCAATAACTTAAAATAGCTCCACATTTGTCTTTCTTAGGGTTTCCTAAGACGCCTGACAAGGTACGAAACGGTACATTACAAAAAAAAACTATCTACAATTATCTTGCAACCTACAATCTTTTACTGATTAATTTCATTCTCTATTAAAAATGGCTATGAAACATCAGTAAACCTGCCCTTTGTCAGAAAGACGTCACTTTCCTATACAGGAATGTTAAGCTTTCTTCAAATTCCAGTAAAATCGGTGAGGATGGAACGTTGGAAACGTATACAGGATGCAATAACTAACAGTCTTTAATGCACGAAATCAGCCACCGCAGCTGTAGCTGGAGGATAGACATCACAGACGTGACAATAAAACGGCAAAAGCAATTAAAAAAATAAATAAATAAAAATAAATAAAATAAAAACTTACTGTCAGAGTAAGAACGGACCATAATAGAAATGTATTTTTCTCTTACGTTGATTTTATACTTACTTTCAGCGGGATAATGTGCAAATATACACATAGTCGTAAATATTTGTTCACGACGAAGTTGTTATTTGTACCACTGAATCAGTTAAATTCGGCCCTTTTACATTACTTTCCGTATTGTATGTCTCTTGATATTTTACTAATGCAAAAATTATACTGTTTCGATGTTTCGTTAATTACGTGCAAAATAATTAGAAATAAACATCACTCCTTAAGCGGCTTGCCCGCCGCTAGCAGGGGTGGTGTCGTTGCAACTGGCAGTCGGTACCAACTTTCACAACAGTGAGTACCGCGACTGTGTTTGCTATACTGAGGAACAGACTTGTGTTCTAAAAGCCTTTGTTTCTGATTAATAAGTGGAGGCTGACGTTAAGCGACTTTCCAGGTAGCCTGAAACCCGACCAATGAACTTGTGTATGTACACCTTCGACTCATTGTGTCGTAGATGGCGTTATGTTCTTAGAGCGATCCGTAACGTGACTCTCCAGACCGCTCGGCTACTCCCGCCGTGCACAGTGTAGACAGTGATCAAAAGTATCTGGACACTCTACCCCCAACCCATCCCCGCAAAAAATAATTAAAAAAAGTTTTTCATAATAAGTGCATTGTGCTGCCACCTCCTGACAAGGTACTCCATGTCACCTCAGTAGTCATTAGACTTCCTGAGAGAGCAACATCGGGCGCTATGCGGAACTCATGGACTTCGAACATGGCCAGGTGATATGGTACCATTTGTGTCAGAAGTCTGTAAGCGAGATTTCAACCCTTTTGAGCATCCCTAGGTCCACAGTTTATGATGTGGTACTGAAGTGGAAACGTGAAGGGACACGTACAACACGAAAGCGTACATGTCGACTTCGTCTCTTGAATGGCAGAGACTTGACAGATGAATAGGGTCGTACAGTGTAATAGGCAGGCATCTATCCAGACCTATCACACAGGAATTTCAAGCTGCATCACGATCCATTGTAACTACTATGGCAGTCGTGTAATATGCAGGCATCTATCCAGACACATCACACCACACAGGAATTTCTAACTGCATTACGATCCACTCCAAGTACTATGACAGTCGTGTAATCGGCAGGCATCTATCAGACCTATCACACAGGAATTTCAAATTGCATCATGATCCACTCCAAGTAATATGACAGTCGTGTAATAGGCATGCATCTATCCAGACCCATCACACAGGAATTTCAAACTGCATCACGATCCACTCCAAGTACTATGACAGGCGGGAGATGAGAAGACTTGGATTTCATGGTCGAACGACTGCCCACAAGCCACACTGGACGATTGAACAGAGTAGTGGAGTCTACGCTGTGTCCAGTGACGAAACACTGTAAACAATATGGCGATTCAATGGCAGGGTGTGCATATGGCGAATGCCGGACGAACGTCGTATACCAGCGTGTTTAGTGGCCCAGTGAAATTCGGTGGCTGTGGTGTTATGGTTTGGTCGAGTTATTCCATCCGTTGTTGTTTTGCGTGGCACTATCACGGCTCATTTTTCGTCGTTCGTCTTGTCTTCAGCGCGCACGTCATGTACAAGTACTAGAGATTTACTTCAAGCGCTCCGTTCAAACATGATAAGATATTTATTTGGCGAATAAGCAGATATAATTTTTATGTATTCCTACAAGAATTGTAACAAACGTGATATTTTGCGGGTAGGGAGTAGTATCACAGTCTTATAAGTTTTGAAGAAAAGTACGTTATTTACAAATGTGTGTGTTTATTTCTGTTGTTATAAAGGAGGAAAGTTTTGTTGGAAGCACTAGTTATCAATTTGTTCGCTATCAGTTTGGAAATAATTACATGGTCTTCCCGTCTACGAGATGAAAGAATTGTCTGTCCCAACACCTTCCTTCTATAAGTTTCATTTTGAGCAAATATTCTTATTTTTTCACGTTGGTACCTGGTATTTGGAAATTTAACAGCAATGAAGTGTCCTCTCTGGAAATTCCTGCTCTGATTTTCAAATATAAACACTAGAAATAAAACTGAAGCATCATTTGGTCTGATTTACAACTATCTAGTATGACAGTAATGTTATTCGGAATTGCGATTCTGCTAAATAATAAAGTATCGCAATTGCACTCCACTTGAAACATCCCATTATTATAAAATACATCCCAGAACAGTTGTTTTTAAGTATAATCGCTGCTATACACGGCATGAATTTAGATCGTGCATTCTGGATGCCCATATCAGGAAATGATATTTTGCTCAGGTAATGACACAATTAAGAGAGTTTACAGTTCACATATAATAACATTTCATATCTACATGAAACTGAATACGGCAATCTGTAATGGATATTATGCGAGCTTTTGAAACAAATTCTGCAATGAGTCAGTTTGATTCCAAATCAGAACGGATTAAACTAATACAACTCTGTATAGAGGAATTGCTAACAATATTACCTTATTATGCAGATTAATCTTCTTGTACTGTTTACTGATTTACCAAATTATCGCGAAAACAACGTAGCATTACACTCTGTAATGCTAATTAACGACAGTGTGCTAGAGTGAGTATGAAAAGCATTTGCGATAAAACTTTGACAGCGGTAGTCAAATTACAGCAGGTAATAGAATCCGCTAATCCAATCTTAATGGCGAAGTGAAATTATCAACCGCTGTCACCGAATGACGTCGCTGGTGATTGATTAGAGTATGGATGTTCGTGTTCTCAAAAGAGTTTTTCATGTTTGTTGTTAGTTCTGTTACTGTAAAGTCCTTCTATAGTTATACGTGAATGTAATTCTGTTGTAGCACATAGACTTTATCTTTTTTATAGTACCTGAATTTAATTATACTTGACTCTGGAAGTTCGTAAAAATACATCTTATTATTAATATTCTGATCTTACGACTTTCTAGAAATTGTGGGTGCTGCAGACACTCATGGTATTGAAATGCGTTTATATTACGCATCTTAAGGATAAGCGATATAAACGCAATAACTCTGGCAGTCTTTATAAATGCAAATAAAATTACAGTGTGATGACACACTGAATGATCTGTTACCTTTTTCAGAAATAATTCTCTCTCTCTCTCTCTCTCTCTCTATGTGTGTGTGTGTGTGTGTGTAGCTTCTTAATTTACGTCTGTTGTATTTCCATAAAGCTCCTTCACGACCCTCATTTTCTGTTATCTGTCCTATATTAAATGTTTTTATATATAACCGAATTACTGTAGTGATAAATTGTCTATATATATAAAGAGTGTATTTTTCTTACAAATATATGTTGTTGTATGGGATTTTAATTCTACCTAAAACGGTTAAAATTTTCTATTATACTGATAGTTTACGTACCTTGGACTTAATTCTGAAGGCGTTGTCTTCTTGTTCGTACTTAATTATCTTGAATTTTTCATAGCTGACTTGCATTTTTATTTCTACGCTGCTTTCTTAGTTTTTACTATCTATTTTATGTGCTTCGGAAGTATTTGCTGAAAAAGCTAAATCGTCTCCAAATGATATTAAAACAATTTTAATATTATACCTATACAGGCAGTTTAGAATCAACTTTTGATGTTAGACTCCACCGATTTTCTCCGTCACCTTAGGCTTATTGCTGCTAGTTCAAATGTTTGTAAATCTATGGAACTTAACTGGTCATCAGTCCCTAGGCTTACAAACTACTTAAACTAACTTATGATAAGGACAACAAATACACTCATGCCAGAGGGATAACTCGAACATTCGACGGCGAGCAACAGCGCGCTTCGTAGCAAGGCGCCTTGGAACGCTCGGCCACTCCACAGCGGCATTGTTGCTAGTACAGTGGTAAACAAGGCTCATAATTTTAATAGTTTGTCACAGTTCTGAGTTCCCACAGTAGAAGAGTTTTTGTGTAGTGGGAAAAGTTTGTTGTAATATACGAGTATTACATTTACTTGAGTCGTGATTTTTGTCACAAGTGTAGCCACTGTGTACGATTATGCTAGACAGTGACAGAGATTTTGTTAAAGAAAGGCGTACCGCTTCCTGGAAACACCCGTTACGTGTTAGTCGGCTTGGTTCTAAAGCCGTAAGCCGTTTGCTTGGACACAGGAAATGTCAATCCCTCGAGGACGTCAGCGGCACGGCCGATAAACTCGACCATATACGTGAGCTGACGGTAGAAAGAGCGTTCCACTGTCCAGTAATACGTCGCAGCCAAGCGAGTAAATTCTACTCGTGCTACGACGAGGAAGTTCGGAAAAACGTCGCAGGAGAATTCATTTCGAATAACATGGGACAAGAACAGCTGGCACCTGCAATCGTTGTTAGTCATAGTTACTTCGAGATGGTAGACAGGTCAGTGACCATTGACTTGCACCCTATACCGTAACTCACATGTTACGTCTAAGCTTCGCAACTTTTAAGTTCTGAATAATATCATATGTATGCAGAATCGGAGAAAGATTTGACAGTGCTGACTGGAATACACTCACTCAAATTCTGATGTCAGCAGGGCCAAAATATAGGGACGGAAGGTTATTTATTTGTACAATAACCAAAAGCAGTTATAAGAATCGAAGAGCATGGAAGGGACGCAATATTTTGGAAGAGAGTGAGAGAGGGTTGTAGCCTTTCCTCAGTGTTATTCAATCTGTACATTGAGGAGGCTATGTAGGAAAGCAAAGGGACACTTGGAATAGGAATTAAACAAAAATTATACGGTTTGTCGATGACATTGTAATTTCGCCAGACAGCAAATGACCTAGAAGATTAGTTGAACGGAAGTCTTGAAAGGAAAAATTAACAAGAGCAAAACAAGAGTAATGGAATATACACTCCTGGCCATTAAAATTGCTACACCACGAAGATGACGTACTACAGACACAAAATTTAACCGACAAGAAGAAGATGCTGTGATATGCAAATGATTAGCTTTTCAGAGCATTCACACAAGGTTGGCGCCGGTGGCGACACCTACAACGTGTTGATATGAAGAAAGTTTCCAACCGATTTCTCATACAGCAGCAGCAGTTGACCGGCGTTGCCTGGTGAAACGCAATTGTGATGCCTCGTGTAAGGAGGATTGTAGCCTATCACGATTGCGGTTTATCGTACCGCAACATTACTGCTCGCGTTGGTCGCGATCCAATGACTGTTAGCAGAATATGGAATCGGTGGGTTAAGGAGGGCAATACGGAACGTCGTGCTGGATCCCAACGGCCTCGTATCACTAGCAGTCTAGATGGCAGGCATCTTACCCGCATGGCTGTAACGGATCGTGCAGCCACGTCTCGATCTGAGTCAACAGATGGGGACGTTTGCAAGACAACAACCATCTGCACGAATATTTCGACGACTTTGCAGCAGCATGGACTATCAGCTCGGAGAGCAAGGCTGCGGTTACCCTTGACGTTGCATCATAGACAGGAGCGCCTGCGATGGTGTACGCAACGACGTACCTGGGTGCACGAATGGCAAAACGTCATTTTTTGGGATGAATCCAGATTCTTTTTACATAATTATGATGGTCGCATCCGTGTTTTGCGACATCGCGGTGAACGCACATTGGAAGCGTGTATTCCTCATCGCCATACTGGCATATCACCCAGCGTGATGGTGTGGGGTGCCATTGGTTACACGTCTCGGTCAGCTCTTGTTCATATTGACGACACTTTGAACAGTGGCCATTACATTTCAGATGTGTTACGACCCGTGGCTCTACCCTTCATTCGATCCCTTCGAAACCATACATTTCAGCAGGATAATGCACGACCGCTAAGTTGCCAGGTACTGTACGGGCTTTTCTGGCCTGGCCAGCACAATCTCCAGATATCTCACCATTTGAAAACATCTGGTCAATGGCGGCCGAGCAACTGGCTCGTCACAATACGCCAGTCACTACTCTTGATGAACTGAGTTTATCTGCATGGGCATCTGTACCTATGCATGCCACCCAAGCCCAGGCGTTATTACGGCCAGAGGTGGTTGTTCTGAGTACTGATTTCTCAGGGTCTATGCACCCAAATTGCGTGAAATGTAATCACATGTTAGGTCTAGTATAATATATTTGTCTAATGGATACTCGTTTATCATCTGCATTTCTTCTTGGTGTAGCAATTTTAATGGCCAGTAGTGTATATAGTCCAAGAAAATCAGGTGATACTGAAGGAAATGAGTAACGATGCAGTAAATGTGATAGAAGAGGTAAAAATAACAGAATTGTCGCATATCAGAATATATAAAATATATACTGTTGATAGAAAGAAAGGCTTTTCTGATGAAGAAAAATTTTTTAGCATCCAATATTAAATTCATTGTGGGAAAGCCTGTTCTGAAGGAGTTTGTGTAGAATGTAGCCTTGAATGGAAGTGAAACATGGACGGTAAATATTTCAGACAAGAAGAAGGTTGAGACTTTTGATATGTGGCGCTACAGAAGAATGCTGAAGATTAGATGATTGTACCGTGTAACTAATGAGGAGGTACTGAACAGAATTGCGGGAAAGAGAAATTTCTGGCATCCTAGACTAAAAGAAAGGATCGATTGGAAGGACAATTGTGGTGGAACATGGACGGGATATCTGCGATGGTTAATACAGTTAGTCATGTTCATCTTTACTTGTTCGATCTTACATACAGAAAATAAAACATTTTAGGAATCATATTATAAAATAACAATATTTACATGAACATCAAATGTGTATACATTTTAAATAAAAAGTTTCGTTTTTCCTATTTGCAACTTCAAAACAGGGCTGATATAGGAAAATGTAGTACGACTATCTTGTCCCCACTACAAACTTTCTGAGACATCAAGGAATTTTCAGTTTAGTATTGGAAGTTTAGTCCCCTTTGAAATGGGAGTAACAACTTAGTATCGCAGGAAAATGTGTGGGATGTAAAACGCGGACAGAGATCAATGCAGAAAGCAGGTTCTAAGGGATGCAGTTTTGCGTTCTTATCCAGAGATAGGAAGTCTCGCACAGTTAAGTTGCCTCAACAGGGTTCTGGACTGTAGGTCACAACTACAACAACGGAGAAAAATCTAACATTGGATTACTTTTCCTATTTTCAACGGCCTGGTGAACGGTGTGCAGACTCTATGCTCCTTCATGAATGCGGGTAATACCAGTCGTTTGAGGATGACACGGCGGTCTGTCGGTACCGCTGGTTCTTTTGACGCCTGCTCGGACGTTTACTTTATTACATTATGGTTCATATTCTATAACATTTTACGTCCACTCCAGCACTTCTCTAAAACTCTGGACATAGTGACAATCTCACACAATTTCCTCGTAGAAGCTTGGTGCGAACAATCGATTACATTTTCGAAACAAAAATAATAGTAGGAGAAGTGACTTAGATTATTATCATGTAACCCTATCGTGAGGTATACAGGAGTGATTTATTTAGCTATAAAAAGTTTGATCAGCTGCCCCGTGACGATAAGAGTCCTTTAGATAACTGCTGCACAGTCTACTGATGCAGTTTCAGAATATTATCGGTGTAAGTGTGTTCCCTTTATCCGTGTGTGTGTATTTGGGGAGAGAGTGGGAGATATATACAGAACCAGTAAGTAATTCTGGTAATTCTGAATCCTGAGCTTCGTTCCTCTCTGAAGATTTCTCGATCCTCACTTTCTTTCGGCTTTAGGTTGATGGCTCCCATCTTGAACTTCTGTTCGGTCATGGTTCACTCATTACTGACAAAATCGTCGAATACTGCTTCGGTCCTATGCCAGTCTTCACTGATTCGTCGATCATCTGTTTCTTCGAGCCCACCAGTGTTCAAAATCAAATGTCTGTAAATCTATCGGACCAAACTGCGTGGTCATCAGTCCGTAGCTTACAAACTACTTAAACCTAGGTAAACTATCCTACGGACAAACACACACACCCATGCCCCAGGGAGGACTCGAACCTCCACGGCGAGCAACCGCGCGCTCCGGAGCGAGGTGCTTTAGACCGCTCGGCTACTCCACCGCGGCCACCAGTGTTCAAAAACGTTCAAATGTTTGGAGAGCTTATGGGACTGCGGGGTCATCAGCCCCTAAAGTTACAAACTGCTTATGAGATAACTTATACTAAAGACAACATAAACTCCATGCCCGAGGGAGGATTGGAACCTCCGACGCGGGAGGCCGCGCGATCCGCAACGTGGCGCTTCAGACCGCTCGGTTAGTCCCTCGCGGCCCCGCCAGATGCTGACATTCGCGTACACTGGTGTGCACCTGTCCAAATTCGCTAAGACTCGATTCCCTGGTTCGATATGTCCCCTGTTTATAATAATTGCCTCCTTCCGGGTCAAATTGCATCCCCGACCGCCAAAGTTTACAAATTTGCATTTTGATACCTGTTTGAATATCAATTTGTGGCCAATTTGGTTATTTCCTTCGTGGCGTGTCTTTTTTCTGTAGGAGATTGTAAATGTGGTGCGTGCATACGCCGGCACATTCACGAGTAAGAAGTTGTTGCTTAAACCCTTGCATCGATTTCAACCAAACATCGTACACTTGTTGCTTATTATCTTCAAGGAAATAATATGGGCATGGGGGGTAGGGGTGGGAGAGGAGTAAGAACCAGGAACCTCTTACTGGGATGATGGTGAAAACTTGGAAAGAGAAGAAGGAGCAGGAAAGACAAAGAGGGCGAACCAGCAGATAGATAAAGAAGACATAGGAATGGACAGAGAGAGTCGGGTGATGAACTGAGCGCATAAAGGGAGGACACGGGCACAAAAGGACAGAGGAAGAAGGGGGCAGGAGGTGAGCAGAGAGATAGGGAAGGAGGAAATGACACAGGGGGGAAGTACAAGTGGACGGAGAAGGGGAGGAAATGGGAGAGAGAAGGGTGTTGAGTCTACGATCAGAGAAAGAGGGAAGGAGAAGGTGGTATAATAGAAGATTGGCAGAAGTGCATGTGTGGGCAACGATAGCTACTCAGCAGCTAGTACTTGCTAAAATGACCAAAATTTCAATTACATTGCCTGGCAGACGTTAGACACACTACACAAGAGGTGGAACCGGAATGAAACTCCACCTGTTACGAGGGTATGCGATGTTGACTACAAAATAGCTTTATTAGTATAAAAAGTTAGCATTTATTAATATAAAAATACTAAAAAATCCACGCCCTGAAACGTCCAATTTAATTTGATTCATTCATACGACCTTTTTTGTCTACATAGGACCCTGAACAGACTTAACAAATGGCCAATGAAGCTATGTTAAGCATCGAAACCGGGCAGTACTTAATACTGGTGTCCGTAAATCTGTCGTAAGAACGATGTTATCCTTCTCATCTATTACCACCCACTTCGACAACAAGGAAAGGGTAATCAGTTACTCCCTTCCTCATGTGGAAATAAGGAGTAATCAATTAGCCCCTTCTTGGTCTGGAAGTAGGTGGTAATAGATGGAAAGGATAACATCGTTCTAAAGACAGATTTACGGACACCAGTATTGAGTGCTGCCCTGTTTGGATGTTAAATATTGTTTCACTGGCCATTTGTCACGTCTGCTGAAGGCCCAGAAGATGACGTCACTAGGTCGCCAAAAATGGTAGCTTGAATGCGTGAAACTGAAAATTGACAGCTGGCAATGTTGGATTTATTATTACTTCTTAACAAATAGCGGTGTTCCACCGTACAAGGACATGGGCATACAGATACACATTAGTATTATGTTGCACCCACTCTGAACTGGACGTGTTCTTGACTCAACTGCGAAAGTTGTATAAGGCCTTTGTAGCCTCTCTTAAAGCGAGTAGGTACTCTGCTCCTTGATTGCTGGCAGTGGACAGAGTTGGCATTGCTCCCACAGTGGTTCTATCGAGGACAGATCTGGGGGAATGTTGCTGATTATCAGAGCACCTCAACATCACGCAGGAATTCACAGAGACACGTGTTACATCTGGACGTGCACTGACATATCAGCAATACCACGATGAGAGGTAGCAAATGAAGATATTACCTGCCGTGAGATGGGGTAATAATTAACAGATTTCTTCACCATGACACCATCCATGCTACTCCAGAACATTTTAAGAATGGGACTCCTCTCAGGTCGCTGCCATACTTGCCGTAATGGTCATCTGAAGTAGGGCAGAGCCGCGATTCATCGCTGAAGGTAGTACGATGCCATTCATTCGCAGCCCGTGCTTCCCAAACATGGAATCACTCCCAACAAATGTTTGTAAATCGAAGGCAGTTGTTTTCAACATTTTCGAATACGCGACCCCCCTTCCAAGTTAAAATATTCTTGCGACTCCCTCCCCACGAACCATAAAAAACTATGTTGTCTCAAAGGAAACACATTTAATCTTCTTTCTTTTGCTTCACCTTTCTTTTAAATTGCTGGACAAAGTTCTTTTTGTGTATTTTTCGGAAGGAAGCACATTGTACTTTTTTTACACGATTTACACGATTTATATGTTTGCTTAACCAGTGTTTCGCATTTCACGCAAGACTCGGACGTGAATCATGTTCATTATGAAAGGTCCCACTGTATAGTCAATTTGCAAAGAAGTTGATTTTTTCGAAATTTTCAGAATTACTTATTGTATCATGTTCTTTTACCTATCGATTGGTTCGTGAAAAAAGTTTTCAGCCTTTGCGCTAATTCATCACTAACTCATTGTATTATAAAACAATTTATCGTCTATTTAATTCATAATCGATGTTAGACAAGTAACTCCGTAACTTTAAACATTAAATAAATTTCACTTAGGAGGAATCCCAGTTACTTTATGGTACAAGTATTTCCTCTTTTTATGGCGACCCCTCCCCCCCATCTCCCCCCCCCCCCGCCCCAGGTTGTAGAACATCTAAGGGACTTAACTAGTTGGTCATCAGTCCCTAGGCTTACAAAATACGTAAACTAACAGAAAGTAACTTATGCTGAGGACAATACAAAAACCCATAGCCGAGGGAGGCTATGGGCGACCGTGGGCTCCGCAGCTAGGCGCCTTAGAACGCTCGGCCACTCCACCGCGGCGAACCACTCTCCACACAGCCGTTTGTCAGGGGTGTTACCAAAGGAGTACTATACTGTATTCGTATGCTTATATAGATTACAGCAGCAGCCCCCTGAACAACTACGTTTACTGTGTTTTTATGCAGATTAGAAGTTTCTGAGCGCAAAGATTCTTTAACAGTCGCAGTCTGTCCAACACTTGTAATGAACATATGCATGTGTGATGAACTACGTGTATGCCTTTTGGAAACTAAGCCAGTTAATACCGGCTGAAGATAGAACAGCTTCAGCAAGCCAAAATCCCGTTGTGCTTCCCGTATCAAACATGGTCGGAGCCTTTCAAAGGCTGCAGCTGCTGCGAATTTCTAATGAATCTCCCACTCACCATCACACCATGCTGCTCCTATTGACCTATCCTTTTATAACAAGTCGTATACGACCTAACTGAATTTTACTTGGAGTTTTATGCATCTTAAAAGATATATCATCCTTTCTGACACGGACCATCATAAAAGATTAATGTTCATGCTTATTGTATTTTTTCAGGTTCATATTTGCAACGTTAAGTATCATGTGAGATTTATGACTACAGGGTTAATGTTCTGCAGACCATAAAAATTGTAACTCACGTTGATGACAAGCAATACAAATAAAACTCATTAAGTGTTTCAGAATCTCGCTCTTTAGGAATCTCATAAAAGTGAATGACAGGTATTGAACCTGCGACATCACCAGTAGACGAACCTCGCCCCACGTGTTGTGGATGAACAAGGTGAAGTGTGATTCCCAGCCTACTGTGGTATTTCTCGCTTGCTGATATAGACGATAACGAGGACAGTGGCAAGGAGCCAGTACTGGTATTTTTGGAATTGTGGTTGATTACGCCTGATGCAAGACACTTTATGTTTTGTTTAAATACCCAAACTAGTTTCGGCACTTATTGTGCCATCTTCTGTGGGTTTCTGTTGTTTATTTTATTGTGTCATTCACAGGATATTTATGTGCATTGGTCGCGGAATGACGAATTTTGACAACCTGTTATATTTGAGCTGTGGTTGACAACAAGAAGAATGGCGATGTAAACAGTGCTGTTTCACAGCAAAAATCGCACTGAAAACCAAAAAACATAAGCACACGCCACAAAAAAAGAAAAAAAAAAGAGTTCAAATGTTTGTACAGCTTATGGGACTTAACTACGGGGTCATCAGTCCCTAAATCTACAAACTACTTATGAACTAGCTTAAACTAAAGACGGCACAAACATCTATGCCCGAGGGAGGTTTCGAACCCCCGACCGCAGCGGCCGTGCAGACCGTGACTGGCTCGCCGCAGACCGCTCGGCCACCGCGGCCGGCCTTTCCCTTGCGCCAAGCCCGCAGTGATATGCTTGTTTATCTCTATTATAATGCTAAATATTGCTCAACTGTGGTGCTATTAGGAATGTTATATGAATGTTACATACGTGTAACATTGGGTAACATAGGTTATGTTAAGAAGTGTGAATGAATACATATCAGGAGCTAACTTTTTTTACTTATTATTATTCCTTCTCTCAAAAATCCATTTACTAGAGGAAAAGATAACTGATATATATGTTTGGAGTAAGGCTTCCGTGTTTCCATTATAAAGTGTGAGGTGTTTTTATCCTTTAACAAAGACAGAAACTGCTCTAGAAGATTCCACATATGAACTCAATGAGACAGATGTTTTATCTCAGTTATTATTCAATGCATTGGTTCTTTAAAATGGTTTATATTATTAATAATAACATTGTAATGTTTTCTTAATACCCAATGTTACATATATGTAAAATGTCATGAAAGGAGCCTAAATGCTGTAACAAACTTTTGTAACTTATTTATATTTTCACTTACTTAAACTAAATGTAATTTTAAATTATGAAAATTTTTTAAACCTGAAAATATAATTAGGAATTAAAGCCTTAACACTTTGACTGCCGGCCTGTAAACTTTGCTATTTCTAAGAATGCCAGGTGTTTTTATCAATATTTAGTATTTTGTATTAGAAAAACTAGACAACATTTTAATGTGGTATTAACCTTTTCTGAAAGCCTTGGATTTCTTCTTCCTGATAACCTACTTTCAGTTTCTTTGAATGTTTACTTTCTTTTCCACATATTTTCAAACAATGTCATTTTTTGGAAAAAAGAAAAAAGTTTACGGAAATCAAAAAGTTTTTACATCATGCTTGTCGTAGTAGAAAAGCTTTTATTCCACTTTCAATAATAAAACAGTGATAAAAACACTTACAGCCTTTCCAGTTTGCTTTTTTCTCTGGTTGAACATACTTTTCACATCCTTTGAATACTACTTTTATCTGTGGGAGGTGGAATTTTTTCTAGAAAATGCTTTCCTGTAGATAACCTGCTCAGATGGCCTCCATCGGAAGTTGGTTTGGGAGTATCGTCTTCACACATTGGCAATTCTGCACACAACACCTTTATGAACTTGGATAGAGGCATCTCCTCAGTTTTTATTTTGTTATGGACAATACATGAATCCACCAGGCACCATAAGGAGACAGTGAAATGCAATTTTCTTATACCATTTCACTGTTCTATGTTCGAAAGCCCCGTATGACATAACTTTGATCTGACAGATCAACCCCGACCTTCTTTTTGTTGTACTCCACAACACAAGCAGGTTTTTGTTTTTGTTTACCTTTTCTGTTTTCATAATTATATCATTTCTGCCCTGTGTCTTGTACTTAGCATATATACATATCTTTTGTCTTTCCAGCACACAGTCAAAAGATTTCCACTCCTCCGGAATATCTGTTCCCTTCTTTGTATGTTGGGTGATTTCAAAGCCTGAGGCATTCCCTTTCTGTTTTTCATTACAGTTCGAAAAAGATCTGTCTTCTCCTTTTCTAACATTCTACATACCCCTTGCGGCACAATGAAGAGACGGTGAGACCGTCAATGGACGAGATTTCGTATTTACAAACATGAAAAATCGAATTCCGTCAAATGACGGGATCGGCAGTCTACGGAAATTTTTGTATCCCGTCAATTGGCGGGATTGGCAGTTAAAGTGTTAAGAAAGAAGGTTCATCGTTCAGACTGTCTAAATTGACTAAGTTTCTTAAGATCTACTTGTGGGATCAGCTGGTATCTTCGAACTGCTTCTTTGCTAGCAGACATGCTGCATTAGCTGAAACTGGACAGCAAGTTTAGTAGCCGCTTGTGCAGCTCATACTTAAGGTAATTATTACTTTTTTAATGGAAGTATGCAGTAAAAGAGGTACCTTACAGACACTGGGACAAAGTCTCCGTTAAGTAACTCTACAAATTAATTGTCCTGAGCAGAAGTTCGCAGAAAAATCCCACCTAAATCGAATTTAATGTTCCGAGGCAGTTTACAAAGTAACGGTAACTAGGAGCAAAAGGAAACCACAGCAGTGCCGGGCATGAAACTTAATTTAAACTTGGAATGACCGCGTCGCTTACTCCGCGGCTGCTGCTGCCCGTCTTGTTCTGCTCAGCGTCCCCGCTGTTGTGTGTGTATTGTCTCAGCTCTCGGCGCGCGTTCCCAAGAAAACCTGTTTAAATATCATCGTAAGTAATAAGAAAGCATCAAGTACGAAATGCAATTTCCTTCGGCACGCAGCGGAATCCGTGCTTCTCATGTTTGATTCAACGAACATTACCAGCATAACAGCGGCGCCGAGAACAGGTTTCAGTTCCAGAAAAAGTCCCCGGGACGCGCAGTGAATATTAACCTTCTCCAAGAGACTATTCCACAGGCCGCAATTTAGCCCGGCCGTTACTTCAGTTGCCAGTCGAGAGCCGTTTCCAGAGCTTAAAGCACAACCATCGACGTGTTATTTCTGCACCGGGGAGGCGTCCCCCTTAACGTTTGCTCCTCGTCATTTTGACTAAAATTAAACCCTCTCCATGACACACGGGAAAATTCCGTTTCTGACGTGCTGCAAACGACGTGTCGATTTGATCGACGATTCGTACTCTGTTAATATCCTCAGAAGAGGTTTCGCATTTAAGGTTCAGTAAAGCTACTTGTGAACTACAAATTTGTTCTGTTCAGAGAAACAAGAAAAGAAAACCATAGCGTTCATTGCCCCAATTCCCTGTAACGTAGAGCGCTTGTTAATTATTTCTCACAACCCACGGGAGTCTTCCATGGCTGGTTTCTTCTCTTCCCACTTGCCTCCCCCCCTTCTCTCTCTTTCACACACACACACACACACACACACACACACACACACACACACACACACTCATACGCATACACACACTCAATTGCACGCCAACTCCCGAGCAGTAATTAAAATCCTTTGTAAAGCACTGTTTCCACGTTAATCTACGTGATTGAAGTCTGCATAATTTTACATATCGAATTAATTTCTGGCAAACAAAGTTTACAGTACTCATACACTCTCAGTACTTGCCTTGGCAGACAGAAAGAGCCGATTTGAGCACCTAGGGAATATTCACAGTGTACTAAAAATACACACACACAAACACACACGTACAGAGAGGCTGACAGAGAGGGAATGACCATGAACACTAGTATACTCTACAGAGTAGAGAATGAAGGCTTCTCACAACTCGATGACATTCTCGCTGATAAATCTTTCTGGGTGTAAGGCCGTGCTTCACGAAACCCTTCCTAAAGTTTCATCCACAACTGCGCTATGATATATTCAGAGGCGCTTCTCCTTCGCTGAGTCTTTCCGACTGGGGAGACGGACATTTGTGCGTTTGTGAACGACATGTAGGCTGCAGAAATGGGGCGTGGCCGACGTTGCAGGTGGTAAGCAGAGATATTCTTTGTCAGAAATAAATATCGATTGTCGTCAAGAAAGAAGCTGTCAAGCTACTCTGCTTAGCTCCGATCCATATATCGCTGCGTATTGTAATCTTCTTCCCTATTGAAATAGGAAAATTTTTATACGAAAGACGAGAGCATGAAACTCAGCAGTACAGGGACAGTAGCTCTGTAGAATTGCTAATCATTTTTTATCTTTGATGACAACTTCGTGACAACAGATAATTTTTATCTCTGCGTATCACGGGTAACTTCGACCACTTCCGTTTTTTACAGAATAAATGTCGCTCTATGACGTCAGTGTTAGACTCAGCGGAGGAACAGCACTTCTGAAGATTTCCAGCGCAGATCTGAACGAAAAATTAAGAAGAAAGGAAGGAAGCTCAGGTTGAACGCCCCCTCGAGAGCGTGGTGGTCATTACAGACGGAGTTCACTCATGGATTTATGGGTAAGGATGGGGAAGAAAACTGGCCGTTTCCGTTTGAAAGATTGATCCCGGCATTTCCCTGGAATGATTTGGGGAACTCAGGGAAAACCTGTAACTGAACGGACGGAGGTGGATTTGAACCACAGTAACACTCTCCTCACTAACCTGATTATTTCTGTGGCAGATTAATGTTAAAATTGACCCGTGTGTTGCCTACAAAATAAAGTTGGACAGGTATCTTTACCGAAAAATCATTGTGCAAACGAACACCAACTACTGAGGGAATGCTGCCACAACGAACTACCACATCAGATAGCCCGTTCCTCTACTAATTACTAATTGAACTGTTTTAATTATGGAACAATCTCACCCACACACGTCTGTATTGCAAATTTTAGGAAGTAACAAACAATGAAACAGTAAAAAAACATTTATAAATTAACACGGTCGTCAGCCCAATGGGGCACTCAGGGTGTGTTGTAATCAACCACGACAATTGTAAATGGGTGTTCACACATGATAGGTTTTTTTTTTAATTTTATTAAAAAAAAACACAGATCGATTTCAATCACCTACTGATCATCTTCAGTGTCCAAACAAGCAGAGCAATGCCCTGAATGTAACTGCAACGGCAAACATAACATTGCAATTTTATGTTTGCCGTTGCAGTTACATTCAGGGCATTGCTCTGCTTGTTTGAAGGACACACGTTAGTGTTGCACAACAGAAGGTTGGCAAACACTTTTGCAATCGAATAACTTTTACGAAAAATGATGCTTTGGTTTTATCAGTTTATAACAAGTAAGGAAATAAACCACGTAATTATTATTTGATTAAACTGGATTAGTTCGGAAACAGTGTTGGATCGGAGACCAGTGTTGCCCTCAATTATCAACGTCCCTTCACTATCACTCACCTGCATGAGAATTGCACAGTAGGCAGTAAAACACTTCCGATTGGCAGAATTGTTGATATTAAGATTACCAAGAAATAAAGTACTCAGAATGACTTGCAACTAGATCATAGATGGACAACGCCGAAATACGAACCATCATAGGAAATCAACTTGACACATAAATTTTACACCAATGAAATATTAAATAGTAATGAACCAATTAATTTAGAATTAATATATAATTTTGTTTAGTTACTTAATTTTGCCAACTTTGTTTTAAAGAAAGTAATTCTTTATTTCCAAAATTGTAATATGTTGGGATTAGCTTTAAAATTCAAACTTTAATTCTTTAAGTATTCTATTTTGGCACTGAATTTGATATTCTTTTCACTTTCAACGACACTCGGGAAACTTCTGGAAAAAATAGGACCCTACTAGGTAACAATGTCTTAGGACAATGATGTGGTAGAAGTTTTTTTAATTGTAGTTTATTATTAGAAAAAATAGTTTCTCAAGCACAAAACTGGGTAACGCCTTACAAAATGTCTAAACTCTTTGTGGTCGGAAATTATTGGAGCAGTCTTACATTGTGTCCTCGTTGTTGAAGAGCAGGATGCGCCGACTCCGACAATACCGCAAGCCACAATACAGGCACAGGTCCAACCCAGTGAGCAATTTGAGGGCAGAATCTTGACATATACAGATGAACTGCCCTGTGCCACCGCTCATATTGGAAACATGTGCGCTAATTATGGAACTCCGCCAACAAGGCCTGGTAACTGCAAAGAGCGAGGCGCTGCACGCTCCCGCGCACTTGCTAGCGCCTGAACTGTTCAAACGACACAGCTCGACTCCCTTCTCCGACTCCACAGTTACTACTACTTCTCCCTCTCTGTCGCTCCAAAGACCACATGCCACACACACCAAAGATGTTTCCTACTTCCCTATCGGCGATTACCCAGATACACAGATAATAAATTACATAAATTCACATAAACAAACTAAACAAAACTACAATACACATCATTTATGGTAAAAGCTATAACAGAACCTATATACATTTAAAATGTAATACATATTTGAAATACACATCTGGATGCTACCGTCACACCACCGTCCTCCAGAATGCCAGTCCAGTGTGTTATCATTGCGGCACCTCACTCGGTGAAACGTTACGAACGTACGAGTTCACTCTACAAGTCGTCCTGGTGGAGACGCTGTCATTATCCAATATATGTCAAGAGGTCAGTACTCTCTCTAGACAACAATGTCGTGCCTTCATCAATTGGAAGTCTACTGACAACGCCGCATAGAAGTTCTGAAGGTCTCTAAAACTACATGACACTGTGCGAATCACTATAAAGTATTTTCAGCTGGGCACTTTTGGTTATGCCATGCATTACCGATATCCCTACTTTTATTTTACAGGACTTGGATAAGTACAATAATCGCAATTGGTCGAATTTTATCCCCGTCTTCTCGACGAATGAACAATACTCTCAATTTCCTCCCAGAAGCGCGGGTTTTGGTATTTTTCGAAGGTAGTTGAGACGAGAATGTATTTCGTCTGTCCGCCTGTTAAGATTTGCGGGCACTTGTTACTCTATTCAGGTACTGAATGCATCAAATTTTCCTGCTGCCTCTGCTTTTCTGCACTTGCACCATGTATCTGGTGCAGGTGGGCACAAGCTATGTATCTGTGGATAGCCTGTGAAAGTATGTTGCCCACACAGCTCATTTCATGGATTCCAAATCATGTTACTTCATCAGTAAGCCTTTCAGCATATTTTATTATCCGACAATTTGGTGTGACCGAGGTTCCTTTTTTTCCGAAGGCGAGCTCCCATCCTTTTCCCTTTTCTTATCATGGCCTACGCATTCAAGCTTTGTAATAAGTTCATCATAGGGTTTGCTTTTTAAACAGTGTTAAAGGATCTACAGTCTCTATCTCCCAGATATTTCAAGCATCGAACGTGTCGCTCTGATTGTGATCGATGAAAAATAGCCATAGCTGCTGCAACCTCTATACCACCACTTGATGCCTCATAGTTCTTTGAACACAAGGGCCTATGGACATTCTTCTTCATTATCACCTACTAAACTGCATCCCTGTCAATATTTGTTAAGAACTTCTAATACCTTACCAGTATCAACACTTGTTGCAGTAGCAAATCCATTTTTCGAATTGTGACCCCTTTTTTGCCATGACCCATCAAATGCTACACTAATGTCTATTACATCATCATACTCATTTAGTGATTCTACAGCTACAGTTTTCATGGATTCTGTTGCAACAGAGTCTATGCAGTTGCCAATAGTTTCACTGTATTCATATTGTGTGGGAGGGTTTTGTAGTTTCGGGAGAGCACAAACTAGTCTACCATCGCTCCTACCTTTTCCAATACACCTAAGTCCATATACTAACCTCATATTGGCTTCATATAGATCATTGAGAATTTGGCAGAATTTAGAAACGATTTATCAATACCACAATCTGTGCACATAATTATAAGTTTGCAAGCTATTCCAGTCCTAGCATTCACATCTTATGAAGCACACTATCTCTACGACATAGCTTGCATGCTACTCTCTTTCAGCACTGCTGTTAAAATATTCAAATCTATAATTGTATTTACACTACTGCTTTCGTGAACAGGTAATGGATCTTCTTCACACTAGTAATCCACAGTTGGTAAAGTGCTTTAGTATCTGTTTCCTTTATTGTGGCGTCTCTTGAAGATACCTTTTGGTTTTATCATTTTAGTATGTGTAACAAAGACAACTGTTTCGCTGTAAACATACCGAACTATCAAATATGTAAATACTTCCTTTGTTTTCAAAGATACACAAGCATATGAGCAAAGATAATCAGTGCTACTACACGTTGTAGACAAACCCAAAGATACCATAGAAAAACCACAGACTTCTAGAGCATACAGTTCCTGAGATTTCAATAGAAATCTGAGAGGACGACGAGACCAATACAGAGCTCGCGATGTGTCAAGAAACAAAAAACTATTAAAATGCATTTAAAAGAATTTTTCGAAAACATTCACTAATATTTCCAGGAAAGTCCAAATATTTATATAGTAGGTTTTTTTTTTTTTTTTTTTTTTTTTTTTTTTTTTTTTTTTTTTTGTAATATGGGGTCTGATTACACCTTAAATAAAGTCCTGGTCTATCACCTTAATTAAAGGTAGCGAACGCCACAAACGTCGAAATAGTTGCCTGTCTTAGGCCGCTAGACCAGCAATGGAGCACTGTTGTCGAAATTTCTGATTTAAGACTGCTAAAGAAAGCTACAAGGACAACACCGACGATATTGTCAAACTGGGAGGTCATCGAGGGCCTCTTTGCGGTTTTACTCTCACTTTTGTCAATGTTGGTGATCATCCACAGGAGGGATCGGAACAGGAGGGCTGGAAAAGCATAGACACCCTTTGCTAATTTGGATCGTAGAATGTTTTTAAACGTACTCTACTGATGCCGTTGTAAGTTGACTATCCGATGATATGAAACTTCCTGGCCGATTAAAACTATGTGTCGGACTGGAATTCGAACCTGGGACTCGCGGAAATTATGGTCTGCCGCGGTGGATTAGCCGCGCGTACTGGACCGCCGTGTTGCGGTGAGCGAGGCTGTTCGCCGTTGGTGATTCGAGTCCCCCCTCGGGCATGGGTGTGTTGTCCTTAGTTTAGTTTAGTTCAGCTTAGTTTACAGTCTGTGGCCAGCACATCAGCTTATGAGTCTGCATTGTAATGCCTGAAATTAGTTATGAAAAAACGGGGGTATGTCAACTATCTTACAAAAACGTAGATCCTTTCCAAACAAGTTGAGTTCCTTTGAACACATTCAGCAAGTACGAAATTCGTAATACAATCAGTTAACTGTGCTTCAGTATGACGTTAGCCACCTTGTGGCTCACTTATCCACCGCAGTCCATGGAGCTAGAAATCAAAAACGTAATTTTAAATACTATATGTTTCAAGTACAAGACACTGTCAGTGAATTTTAACCAGCAGTGCCTCGTTTTAGCTACTGTTCTTCAAAAATGTTTTAACCAACATACGTCATGAAACTTCCTGGCAGATTAAAATTGTGTGGCGGAACCGGGACTCGAACCTTGGAACTTTGCCTTTCGCGGGCAAGTGCTCTACCGACCTTTTCTTTTTTTCCATCTGGTAGATCTATGGTTCGCTGTCTTCGTTCAGTTTGTTCGTTGAATGCTTGGCTCAGCTTTTTTTATTACAGAAGGCGTTTAGCGCCCGGCACCGACTGAGCTATCCCGACACGACTCACGATCCCGCCTCATGACTTTACTTCCGCCAGTACCTCGCCTCCTACTTTCCAAACTTCACAGAAGCTCTCCTGCGAAACATGCAAGACTAGACTAGCACTCCTGGAAGAAAGGATATGGTGGAGACATGGCTTAACCACAGCCTAAGGAATGTTTCCAGAATGAAACTTTAATCTGCCAGTAAGTTTCATATCAGCGCACAATCCGCTGCAGAGTGAAAGTTTAATTTTGGAAACGTATGTCATATATGTGCAACAACCAATGTGGTTTGCTTCAAATGATGTGCCGCATTATTTGGCTTTTATAAGTTGTCATTTGATGATTGGAAGTTTATACTGCATTTCGGCACATACAACTATTAACAAACTCGTAAACTGGTATGTATTATAAGGTAAAAAAGGCGTAATGATCTCATATTTAATTATGTTACTTTTAGATCCGAGGATGACTCAGAAATGAGTTGAAACTGGTCATCGCTGTTAATAAATTTGTTAATAAATTTAATCACAGCCATGTCAGTAATTGTGTATATGTGATCATCTCAAGCCGTTAAGAGCCCAACTTTTATAGAACCAGGACCTCATGCATGGCCTGTTCATGGTAACATTCTGCATCCACTAGCTTGCCCCCCCCCCCCCTCTCTCTATCCAAATAAACTCGCGTCTCCTGGCTGTCGCCTTACACCCTAATGCCAGACTTCATTTACGACTCAAATTTCCCCAACTATACACTATGTTTCTCTTGGCTGTGCAAACACTTTCGCTTGTTTATTTTTCCACTCTGGCGTCCCCAAACGCTTTATCTGATTTCCCTTGTGAGTTACACGAAGTAAATAGTGGTGGTCATTTCGTCCGCATCTCACGTTTTGCTTCCTAAGATGACAAAGCCACCGAATGTACCCCCACGCCACCTCCTGCCATCAGTCAGTGCAGACAACCGTCAGCTGTGTCCGCATCGGCGTCCGTCGTAAATTCCACCTGTCGAGCACTGTGCGTCTCTAGCGCTGCTTATCTGAAGAGTCCAACCACCCAGTACCTCTCTTCCCTCTAACAACACCTGTCTCACCTTTTTCTTTTGCTGACTGCCACTCTCATGCCATTGGCACAACTCAATTTCTCTTTTAGTTAAATATTTATCTACTTAAATTTCATTTTAATGGTATTACTCATATGCAAACAGCAGAGTATATAGAGCATTTTTTTTCTTTTAGTTGCGAAATATGGCGTGTGATATCGCAATCAGAAGTGAAGGCCGTAAACTCCACAAAATACCTAGAAATTACTATTACGTCAGACTTAAATTGGATATAAGACGTAGGTAATGTCGTGGGAAAGGCGAACCAAAGACTGCGTTCTACTGGCAAAACCCTTAAAAGATGCAACAGAACTACAAAAGAAACTGCATACACTACGCTTGTCCGTCCATTTTTGGGATATTGCAGCCCAGTGTGGGATCCTTATCAGGTGGGTTTGACGGAGGACATCGAAAGAGTCCAAAGTAGGGCAGCTCGTTTCGTATTGTCACGATACAGGGGAGACAGCGTTACGGAAATGATACAGGATCTGGGATAGGAATCATTACAGCAACGGCGCTTATCGCTGCGGCGTGGGCTACTTACGAAACTCCAATCGCCAACATTCTCCTCCGAATGCGAAAATATATTGTTGACTCCCACTTACATAGGTAGAAATGATCATCAGAATAAAATACGAGAAATCAAAGCTCGAACGGAGAGATTCAGATGCTCTTTCTTCCCGCGCGCTATTCGAGAATGGAATGGGAAATAAATAATGTAAAGGTGGTTCGATGAACCTTCTGCCAGGCACTTAGTGTGATTTGTAGAGTATCCATGGAGGATATAGAATGGAACCGTCTTGGCAAGAGATACCTTATTGTATATCAGAGTGAAAACTGCTGTTGCACTACACTGCAAAGGGATCTGATAACGTTGTAGTCCCATGATGTTCTAAGAGTAGAGTTGAGTTGTCCAGAAGGTGTTCGCAGTTTTGAAGTTTCGAGGACGTCGTCCTGTTGGTCACAGCAGACTGTATTTTTCGACTTTTAAATCTAATCAACTGCCCAAGCCAAGGTGTGGTTTCATTGACCCCATTTATGGCTCCTTATACGGCGTTTACGTGTCACTTCTAAGAGGGGGTGGGCCTCAAATGTTTTCCTCGGCTGACCGTATGAACTGCCTGTGGTTTCTGCTGAGCGTTGCTGCATTGATCTCTCTTGTAGATGCGTCAAACGAAAGGGTAAAATGTGGGTAAGAGGAGATGTGAATCTCTTCAAATTGTGCGAAATGTCTACGGTAGCGCTGGGCTAGTGGAACATGTTTAAACCTCACATGATGTTCTGAGCTCAGGCGTTTTCTCACAACAGAAGACATCTTGCTATTTGAAACGTCGTCGAGCCCAAGAAAGATGTCACGAGACGTATTTTTCGCCATTAGAGAGGAAGGTTTAGGCACCTTTGAGCCAAATAATATACTTCTGAGTCACAATCGCAGAAAATTGCAGGCTTTTGAAAAAACAGTAAACCTATAATTCTGTCGTGACGTGTATTTGGAATGCAGAAAGCAAGCTTATCTGAGATTTCGAAAAACGTACGGGTATAGTACCAGGTATCAAAATCGTCGACGGCCGATATTTCGGCAGGAGACCACCCTGCCATTTTCAAGGCGAAACTGCAGTGAGGAAGCAATATTCACGATCTTTAAAACCTCGATTTTCAATGAATAAAGAGGAAAGACAACACACACCGAGCAAGCACCGACACTACCAAAGATGAAACTGGTCAGAATGTCGATAATAAACATTAGTTCTCGACGGATGAGGTCGGATTAGTTTCGTCCCTCTATTTTTGGCAAGTGAGAGAGCATAATCCCAAGCGGAATTTAAGCAGAATCCTCCATTCCTTTTTATAAGGTTGTCACCTAGTTTTATTTCTATCGCTTCCTTGATAACACAGACCTAGTAGTTGGAAGTGCATGCCAGAATTTCCGTTTTGTTGTATTCCATATGGTGACCTGTGTCAAGACAGTGTTCGGCCACAGCAGATTTGTTTGGCTGTTGTAAACGTGTGTGACGTTTATGCTCAATACATCGGTCCTCAACAGTCCTAATAGTTTGACCAACATATGACATGCCACAGCTACATGGGATACGGTAGACACCCGCCTTGCGCAAACCGAGATCATCCTTAACGGATCCCAACAGTGCCTTAATTTTAGAAGGTGGACGACATACACATTTTGCATTGTTTTTACGCAAAATGCGGCCAATAATGTTGAAAATGCTGCCAACGTATGGCAGAAAGGCCACTGACGTGGGTGCCGACTCAGTGTTATCATTACTAGCCCGTTGCACATGTGGTCGATAGCGCAACGCTCCCCTGTAACCTGCCCTTCACCATAGCCAGTCTGTCGAAAAGTTACCTGCAGACGGGACAGCTCAGTGGGAAAACGTTCCGGGTCAGAAACGACGTGAGCCCTAGGCACTAAGGTTCGAAGAGCCCCTTCACGTTGAGCTGGGTGGTGACAACTATCAGCTTGCAAATACGAATCAGTATGCGTTGCTTCCTATAAAGAGCATGTCCCAACGTACCATCTGCCTTTCTCCTGACCAACACACAAAGGAAGGAAAGGCAACACCATTCTTTTCCACTTCCGTGGTGAAACGGATGTTGGGGTGGATTGAATTTAGATGTTCCAAAAAATAAATAAAATATAAAATAAAATAAAAGTTCTCACTAAAGTGTGGTCTACAATTCTGAAAAAAAAAAAAAAAAAAAAAAAAAAAAAAAAAAAACAGAAAAAAGAAAAAAGAAAAAAAGAAACCAAGCAGATTTCAAAGTCCTCCTTAAATAAATTAGCAATGATAGGTGACAAAGGAATTCCCATGGCAACTCCATCTGACGGTCGTGTCGGCGCTGTGTTTGCTTGTTCGGTGTATGTTGTCTTTCCTGTTTACTAATTGAAAACCGAGGTTTGAAAGATCGTTGCACATTGCTTCTTCACTGCAGTTTCGCCTTGAAAATGGCAGGGTGGTCTCCTGCCGAAATATCGGCCGTCGTCAATTTTGATACTTGGCAGCATACCCGTAAGTTTTTCGAAGTTGTTATTCGCCAGGAGAAATTAAAGAATCTCATCTGAGATTGTAGCTCGCAACGTCTGGTGGAGACGACGTGGTCAGCCGTTATTAGTTAAACGTAAAGCAGCACTCGTGAACTCGGTGAGATAGCTGAAAATATACAGGGGATAGACAAAAATATTATGAACAGCTAACATATACCCAATATTTGCTCATAGTAAGGAGTTGGTGAACCGTTTGTGAACAGCTACAAATCAAGGGAGATATTCGATAAGTATCTTTATAGTTTCCATCAGACTGTTATCGATTCCTTCGTCATAACATTCACCAATTGCTTCAACAATGTTGGCGATGCAAATTTAATCCTTGTAATGTTTGTATAGCTTATGGGACTTAACTACGGGGTCATCAGTCCCTAACCTTACAAACTGCCGGCTGCGGTGTCCGAGGGGACTAAGGCGCTCCAGTCACGGTCTGCACGGCCGCTACGTTCGGGGGTTCGAATCCCCCCCTCGGGCATGGATATTTGTGCCGTCCTAGTTCGTAAGTAGTTCATAAGTAGTTTGTAAGTTTAGGGACTGATGACCCCGTAGTTAAGTCCCATGGACTATACAAACATCTGAACATTTGAACTTACAAACTACTTAGGAACTAGCTAACACTAAGGACGGCACAAATATCCATGCCCGAGGGACGATTCGAACCCCCGACCGTAGTGGCCGTGCAGACCGTGTCTGGCGCGTCGCCGGCCACCGCGGCCGGCAAATTTAATCCTCAACTCTTTCCCTTAAACTCCTCATAACGGTCAATTGTGTTGAGACATGGCGATTTGTTGTCTAGGGGAGATGAATGACGGCATTCTGATGCTGTTAAAAGCTTGCCTCAGTTTGTGTGTGTGTGTGTGTGTGTGTGTGTTTGTGGAGGGCGGGTTGGGGGGCTTGCGCTTTGTCATTTTTTTAACGCGGGACTGTTTGTTAGAAACATGCTTATCATACTAAGCATAGTATGCTGTCGAGGATAGTGAGTTGTTCTTTCTCAGTTATCCAGACAGTGATTACCACGATAATGGTCCAAAATCACGAGTAAACGTCCCCCTTGCTTGATTGTAGGAAGAGGGCAAGCCCTACCAAAAGCTTCTTTTCGGGTTTTCGATACCTAAACCTTGTTGCTTGTCTAAAATTGTGAAGACGATGATTCATCTAACCATGTCACGTAATTCCAGCCATCACGTTTCCAGGTGTTATGATCGTGGCACCGCAACCTTTGCAGCTTTTCGCTGACTTTCATTATTAAGGGTTTAGCGAGTGCGATATTTCGAAGAATGTTAAGCTCCAGCCGTACCGTTTTTATCGAAACGCTATGTGTCGCTTTTGTCGTGAATGTTTTGCGTTTTCGTCCTCAGTCGTTCTTACTGCTTGTCAGTCGTGTGACGCCCACCGTTCGTCTTCGCTAGTGAAGTTTTGCCTCGTTTTGTGTCGCTGTCATTACAAGGGATACGGGTGCTATTGAAATGTCAAACAGTGCAGCCGTTTCTGTCACAGGTACACCCACTAACTCAGTTCCATCGAGTTGGCCTCTTTGCAAGTGTAATAAATGAGCATTTCACTGATCATGACTATCGCAGAACAAGACGTTAAATTTTTGCTGTAGTCGACACAATTGATTTAACCTTTTGTTTGGTAATGTTTTTCTCAAGCAACATCAAAATTGCGCGTTGTTTTCTGAAGCATATTAGAAGTTTTATCCTCGGATGGGAAACAGTGCTTGAAACTAAAGTTTCAGCTCTCCAATAAAGTGACATTTCGTTGTCTTTTGCGAATAGTTTACAAATAAACTGAATCTTTAGTGGACACTCCAAGCATAAGTTACCGAGGTACATGGTTTTTTTTCAGTTTTGGACGATATTTTTCGTGATACATGGAAAACTGCTTATAAAAACAGAAGAGGATGCCTTGAAGTTGATTTATTATGGAAACTTGTTGACGAGTTGTTATATAGGAGACTCAAAATGGACTTATATTTATTGGGAAAAGGAGGCATGGTAGACCACTACAAAATGGACAATAAGTGCAAAAGAAGAACGAAACAGCATCTCCTGTACCAGTCAATGATGTACGGTATGACAGATATGACAATATGTTGTTGACAGATTATGGGCCAAAAGGAATTTGCAAATTTTGTCTTCAGAGGTACTTGACTGTAAAATGTGGAAGTCATGGGATTGTTCGGAACTTTTCACCAAAAACGATTTGTTTCCACACGTTTCACACGAAATAGTCCAAGATACAATAATTTCTGCAGCCATAAGAACTACACTGTAGTATTGATACCGAACCACCATGCGAAGTTTTTGGGCAATGTTACTATCAAACCAGGAACTATATTTTGAAAAAAAAATCGTATTAATCTGTTCACACGGCCCTACACATTTAGTTTAAGTAACATAATACTTTTTCTTCTCGTGATTTCTGTGTGTGCCAAATAAAGGGTTAAGAGAATCAGAAATTGCAGTGATACATGCCTATTGGTCCACACTTTTCATATGGAGACGAAAATGAAAATTCATTTTATATAACTATTTTTATATTCAGTTCACGTTTTCTTAAAATTCATGCCATTGCCCCTACCCTGTCGCCCCACACCTAGCTTTATTCTCTCTTCGAGTCACTCTCGCATCGGTTCCCCCTCCCCTGCTACCGTCCCTCTTCCCCTACTGACCATCCCCCTTTCCTCACCGGCGCCTACCTCTACCTGAAGAAATACAAAAAATTTTGAACACACTTTTTAAAAAACAGTACTGCAAGGTAAACATTCACTAATTTTACGAAATAAGTCCAACTAGCTGCAAATATTTTTCTTTGCTTATATTATAAAATTTAGCACGACAAGCGAGCTTGTTTCGGCGTACTGCCATTCTCAAGTGTACCTGTAGGTGTTTATAATAATGCTCATTATTTATTCTTATTTATGTACAATAATATTGTAACTGTAATTTACATTATTACTTATCTAGGTGTGATTGACGAACATATTGCATCTAGTGACCCACTGTAAACTTTCAGTTGTATTTTTATATAAAATATGTTATAATATATATATTTGACACAGATGTTCATAACTTATATTTTGGTAGATAAGTACATAGATGCTGATACTAAGTGGCTATTTTTTTATATTTTGGAATCAGGGATTGTATATGTAGTGTAATACTTTTGTATGTGTTATCTGTGATTTGCTTAAGTCAATTATGCGTTGCAGTCGCGCCTCAGTGTTAAAATGCACACGGGGGTGACAACTTTGAAAAATGTTCAAATGTTTTTTAAGCTTATGGGACTTAACTGAGGAATCATCAGTCCCTAAACTTACAAACTGCTTATGAACTAACTTATACTAAAGACGGCACAAACATTCATGCCCGAGGGAGGATCCGAACCCCCGACGGGAAGCGGCCTCGCGCATCGGAGCATAGCGCCTCAATGCGCTTGGTCACTCCGCAGGGCTGACAACGTTCACCAAAACGTAGCAACGCGGCTGGTGTGCGCTCTATTTTGTCACGCTCTGTATGTTCCGACAAATTCCGAGGTGTACACGTCTCTAGACTTGCGCATACTAGTTCAAATGTTCAAATGTTTGTTAAGCTTATGGGACTTAACTACGGGGTCATCAGTCCCGAAACTTACAAACTACTTATCAACTACCTTATACTAAGGACGGCACAAATATCCATGCCCGAGGGGGGATTCGAACCCCCGATAGTAGTGGCCGTGCAGACCGTGACTGGAGCGCCTCAGTCTCCTCGGCCACCGCGGCCGGCCATACTAGTTCGCGATCGGGAGCGCTCACTTTAGTTCGGGGCTCAGCCGCGAACTAGTTCGTTCTTTTAGTTCGTTCTTTTAGTTCGTCCGCTCCCAGTGACGGCTGAGCGGCGTGGTCTGCGCATGCAGGTGGAGAGAGAAGTTCCCCCACCTAGCTGCTTCATGCATTTGCTGCGTGAGCCACTAACGATGTCACGCAAACCAAAAGAAACAGTTTGTGATAATTTCTCGCGTTTAGAGTTATCTCTATATCTTGGCATTATGGAATTTATTAGTCAGATATTGTAGAGTGCAGAATACTTCAGCCGGCCGCGGTGGCCGTGGGGATTGAGACGCTCCAGTCACGGTCTGTACGGCCACTACGGTCGGGGGTTCGAATCCTCCCTCGGGCATGGATATTTGTGCCGTCCTTAGTGTAAGCTAGTTCATAAGTAGTTTGTAAGTTTAGGGACTGATGACCCTGTAGTTAGGTCCCATAAGCTATACAAACATTTGAACATTTTGATTTGACATATACATGTGGCGTCTGTTGCGAGAGAACAGACGTCACTTCTGATCCTGCAGTTGTTATTATTAATATTCATAGAATATATGACATCAACTGCGATTGGGCAAAGCTGAAAATGTGTACCCAACCGGGATTCGAACCCGGGTCTCCTGCGTTCTAGGCAGTTGCGCTGACCCCTACACCACTGGTGATACAGTGATCACCGCACCTGCCGCGAAATTCCAGCGCTCGTCCAGTATTAGTCCAGGTAATATATATAATTGGTACTCCGTCTATTCGAACAGTTGGATTTCTAACTAGACTGCCTTTCAAAAGAAGATAGGTAGATTTGCTTGGCGCTATTGTCAATTTTGTCCTTTGACACCATGAGGTCAGAATGTTAATGGTAATAGTAATTTCGGGTTCGGGTTCCTCGCGGCTCTTGCCGCCGACCATAAGGAGGAGGTCATCAGCGTAGGCTATTACCTCTAGTGCATCTTGACTGTTTTTCAGGTCGTATAACAGTGGCTCCATGTTCGCGTCCCAAAAGAGTGGCCCCAGGACGGAGCCCTGTGGACACCCCTTGGTCACTCCCCTGCTGACTTCCCCACTAGGGGATAATAGCCTGACCTCCCGGCCTACACAGTAGCACAGAGTAACATATATTTGTCTGTGACAGTAGTCCCTCAGACAACTATAAAGCGGCCCTGGACACTCCATCCCGAATTTTTAGGCAATGCCTATAAAACTACAGCTGAGCTGCATCTCAGCTGGAAATGACGGTGACTGGCAGAAGGAAATCACGCGATTCTGCGCGCTCTCGCGTTCCCTCGCTGTTCCCCGTCAGTCTTTGGAAAAGGAGCAGACGAAGTAAGAGGCGAGGGATCTGCGAACTAGTTAGTGTAGTTCGCCTTTGGGAGCGCTCTCCCGAACTAGTTCGTTCGCGAACTACACAAGACTACTCGTCTCTAGGGCTGAGAACATCTCATCTATAAATGGCAGTTAATAATTTCTTCGCAACGTCCCTGGATACCCAGTTCAGCAAGAGACTCTCTCTCTCTCTCTCTCTCTCTCTCTCGCGTTCCCTCGCTGTTCCCCGTCGGTCTTTGGAAAAGGAGCAGACAAAGTAAGAGTGGAGGGATCTGCGAACTAGTTAGTGTAGTTCGCTTCTGGGAGCGCTCTCCCGAACTAGTTCGTTCGCGAACTACACAAGACTACTCGTCTCTAGGGCTGAGAACATCTCATCTAAAAATGACAGTTAATAATTTATTCGCAATGTCCCTGGATGCCCAGTTCAGCCAGAGACTCTCTCTCTCTGAAGGATTGATACATGCGCACAGTGAAACGCGGTCGACTGGTATGGCGTCAGGTCTGTTCGGACGTTCGCCGCTCGAGACGCTGCCTTATCAGCGGCGGCGAAAGGCTCGCGCACTGGCCGGCAGCAGATCTGCGCGCCGTAACTCGCAAACTGTCCGCGATAAACGGACGGGCGCGCGCGTCGCTCTAATTAGGCCGTAGCTCACGTTGATGTGCGAAGGAAGGCAAACGTGCCACTTTCACACGCGCCGCGCCTTACGTAAGCCGCCTCATATTTCAGCGAAAGCGCACCCTGCACCACACGTGACCGCCGCCGCCGCAGCCGCCGACTTTCCACGGGGTTACGGACACCATTAGCTATTCTGCATTTCAACTAGCCGGCCGCAGCGGCCGCTGCTGTTGGATAACGGACCACTTTCGATTGCACTTAGCCTTAATGACCGACGCGCGTGTGAGCAGCGTACACGGGCGTTTTCCGCGGAAAGGGCCGCGGTATTGGAACTGCGAACGGGCCGACCCCTCGCTCTCGCTTCTCGTGCAATTACTCACGCGTCCGGGCCGAGTACGTTCTAGGGAAGCGTAATTATCGTGTAGAGGCTCTGACAGGAGGACAGCTCCACATTCCGGGGAAAACTGGATAGGTCAATAGGGTTGATTCCTCGCTTATTTTCAAGTTAATAAGAGTTCGTAGAATTCCACTCATGGAAATATTTTGTTTACTTTGTTCAACGCCAAAGAGGAGCGTGCCCGCCCAGTTAACAGTAATGTAGGCAGATCTGGGGAAACGATTGGCGGGCATCAGCGAGTTTTATTTTTTAGTACAAGATTCATCCGCATGTACATTCACATTTTCACTCTTCAACGAGGGTATCTCGTGTACCACTTGATTCCTTGTTTGTCTGTCTGTTCTAGTAGTGTACAGTTCGGAAAAAAAACTGGAATCGAGGTGCAGCAAAGCTAATGCAGTGAGTGCTCAGCTAAGATCTACTGTCTTCGGCAAGAAGTAAGTAAGTACCAGTACTAAGTTATCAGTGCACCGCACCATCTTTCGACCAACTTTGTTGTATGGGAGTGAAAGTTGGGTGGATACAGGTTACCTTATTCATAAGGTAGAGGTTACAGATATGAAAGTAGCAAGAATGATTGCAGGTACTAATAGATGGGAACAGTGGCAGGAGGGTGTCCATAATGAGAAAAGCAAAGAAAACTGGGAATGAACACTATAGATGAAGCAGTTAGGACGAACAGACTTACATGGTGCGGACATGTTACACGTATGGTAGAAGCAATGTTACCTAAGAGACTCATGAGCTCGGCATCGGAGGGTAAGAGGAGTCGAGGTAGACCAAGAAGAAAGTACTTAGATTAGGTGCAGAATGATTTTGAAGTAAAAGGCATAACATCAGACGAGGCATCAATGTTAGCATTGGATATGGGATCATGGAGGAATTTTATTACAGGTACTATGCTCCAGACTGAACGCTGAAAGGCATAATCAGTCTCTAATGATGATGATCATGAAAAAAAAAAAGACTGCATGAAATGAAACCGAGTGACCTCTAATCTCTCTTCTTTTATCCTCGTGGTTTTCTCGCTAATTTATCTTTCTCTCTCTGACAATTCGGCGTTGCTTGGGTTATTATTTACCGAGCTAGGTGGTGCAGTGGTATCACACTAGCATTCGGAAGGAAGATGGTTCAAATCCAACTCCGGCCATCCAGATTTAGGTTTTCCGTGATTTTCCTAAATCACTTCAGACAAATGCTGGGATGTTACCTTTGGAAAGGACACAGCCGATTTCCCTCCCCATCTATAACCAAAAAATTCGAGCGTGAGCGCCGTCTCTAATGACCACGCTGTCGACGGAGCGTTAAACCTTAAACTTCCTTGCCACGGCGGAATAGCCGTGCGCACTGGGGCGCCAAGCTACGGTGCGCGTGTCCGTTCCATGTCGGAGATTCGAGTCATCCAGTCGGGTACTGGCGTTTGTGTTGTTCTTAGGATAAGTTAGTTTAAGTATTTTGTAAATTTAGAAACCGATAACCACTTCAGTTTAAAAAAATAATTTAAAAAGCTTCCTTCCTTCTTGGGTATTTATTTATTACATACTCTCGCAGTCCTTTTCCTCTCCAATACTTTGTCTCTGTCTGTTTATATGTGTCTCTTCGTCTCCCATCTCTCTGCCCCTTCCTCTCCCTCGGCCCATCTCTTCTCCCCAACTCCTTATCCTTTCTCTGTTTAATCCGTCTCTTTATTTTCTACTTCCTCTGTCTATGAAAATTCACATATATCTTCTATATGCTTGACATTATTCAAGGCAAGTGGACCACTTAATTGTTGTATGTTCTGAAATATCTATACTAAGATCACTGTTCAATACTTTATTCCAGATTAAACGTTACGATAAAACTTTGTTGACATATTCAGCTCTGTAACTGTACATTTTGAAGCATCTGTCATTATTCAAACAATCTCAAAGCAATTTTAGAATCATAAAAAAGTACAATTTGAAATACGGCACCTCCGCATACATCGTTAACAACTTTATAGTTAGTAGTATAGCAATGCCGTTATCACCCTAGGGTGGCGTTGCCTGCCTCCCCCAACCCCTCCACCTTCGGGCACTTGCACCGCCGCTGATCAAAGGATGCCGCTATGAATGATTGACAACAAACATGAATCTGCACTTAACACAAGAGTTTGAAATCTACTAAACAATAACAACTTAAGGACATTTCACCAGCCCCCACAACTGATTACTTGGCCTTCCAGGAAGCCATCTCAGGTCCGTTCCCACGGGCCGTCATGTCCACCCACCGTGACTGACAGCCCAAAATTAATTATCGTAAAATCTTAATTTGTGTATCAATTTAATCTCGACAACCTATGTTTTTGTATTAACAACTTTCCCGAAATAATATTTTGTTTTCTCTCGGAAATCGTCAGTGACCACCAGTAGATATGCTGTTCATAAGTAATGTTGCCTTCCCTTCCTTGATGTGTTAGTCAGTGAAACGCAGATGGTACATTGGGACATGCTGTTTATATGAATCCAATGCATACTGATTTGTATTTGCAAGCTGATAGTTGTCACCAACCAGCCCAACGTGAAGAGGTTCTTTGAACCTTAGTGCATAGGGCTCACGTCATTTCTGACCCGGAAAGTTTGCCCACAGAGCTGTCTCATCTGGAGAAAACTTTTCGACAGAATGGCTATGGTGAAGAGCAGATTAAAAGAGCGTAGCGCTATCGACCACATGTGCAACGAGCTGATGATGATAATGTTGGCGGCACTTCCAACAAGATTGGCCGCGTTTTGCGTAAAAACAATGTAAAATGGGTGTTTCGTCGACTTACTAAAATTAAGGCACTGTTGGGATCCGTTAAGGATGATCTCGGTTTGCGCAAGGCGGGTGTCTACCATATCCCATGTAGCTGTGCTATATGTTGGTCAATTCTGTCATGCACTTCCAATTACTGGAACTGTTATCAAGGAAGCGATAGAAAGAAAATTAGGTGACAACCTTATGAATAGGGATGGAGGCTTCTGCTTAAATTCCTCTTGGGATCCTGCTCTCTTACTTGTCAAAAAAACAGAGGGACAAATCTAATCCGATCTCATCCGTCGATAAACCGATGTTTATTATCGATATTCTGACCGGTTTCATCTTTGGTCGTGTCGGCACTGTGTGCTTGCTTGCTCGGTGTGTGTTGTCTTTCCCGTTTACTCATTGAAATCCAAGGTTTTATAGATCGTTGCACATTGCTTCCTCACTGCAGTTTCGCCTTGAAAATGGCAGGATGGTCTCCTGCCGAAATATCGCCGGCGTCGATTTTGGTACCTGGCAGCATACCCGTAAGTTTTTCGAAGTTATTATTCGCCAGGAGAAATTAAGGAATCACCAATGATAATGATTTCATGTGGCATTTTTAGCCGTTTTATCCCATCTGGGAACATGTTTGGCCTGCCTCTTGCAAGTCTTTTGGTGACACCACTTAGGCTACTTGCTCATCAATGATGAGGACGAAGCAACATCCAGTCCACGAGTGGAGAATTTCTCCAACCCAACCGGGAATATAACCCAGGCCCCCTGTATGGCAGTCTACCATGCTGCCCTCTGGACTACGGAGGTGGACAAATACCAATGCGTGTTTGGCGATAGATCGATTGGGAGGTTGGAAGTGTGATGGTGGGGGAGGTGTGTCAGGTCGGACGTTGAATCAAGAGTCCTGGGTTCGAAAGCTGGTCAGAACCATCCAACACCTAATTTTCTTTCATGGGAAGAAAATTTATAATTCTCACCACTTATTGTCATCACATTAATATGCAAATGAAGGGATCAATAAAAACCTGTACATGTATCGAAAATTATTTAAAAACAATTCTAACCGAAGTAAAACATTTGGGCTATATAAAAAAGAGTAAATAAATGAATTTAAATGTTTTTTTATTCTTTTCTTTAATCGTTTATGGAATTCTTTCGGCACCTAATGTCTCTGGGCACAACTGTATAATATATCTTGATACACTCTGCTAGGTAAAGTAATACAATGAATCTTAATTACAACTTGTATGGTATGCAAAATTTGCATGTAAGATATAATAAAGAATTTCATTTGTAATGTCACAGGTATGTGTGCAAGTACTTCCAATGCCACTAACCACGCTCATGATATACACCATGTATGCGACAGCCGATAGACGTCTTAAAGAAAATCTTGACCCAGCCAAAATTGCAATCCGCACGTGTTAGATCATAGACAGACTGTAGTGGTGGCGACCTCCACAAGTCAAAAAGCGAACTTGCGTGTATCTTAATACTTTTTCGATGTCCCAATGTGTAATACAACAACTTCAACAACAACGACCGCCGGCGAGTACACACGTGTTCTCAGTAGATAGCTCTCCACTGTAGCCGGCCGCGGTGGCCGAGCGGTCTCCCGCGAGAACGTGGTGGGGTGGGACTAAGACATGTGCCGACTAAGCTCACGGCGCTCTACGTCAGCTCCCAATTAAAAATCTGGCTTCGTTGCCCACAGAGTCTCACCGGAATCTTATTCAATGCCTTTGCCCCGGACTCTTTAATAACCCCAGTTACGATTGCAGCCATTTCAGTTGCTTTCCATCATATCCGACGATTCTTCTTGGACCTTAGTTATGTATTCAAATCTTTACCACTTGCTCGTTTGTCTCAGACGAAAAGAGTGTTGACCATCCAACCCAATCGAAATTAAACATCCACAGCATGTTTGGCGGAGCATATGGAAAGCTGTTTATGAACGTTTTCTTGAATCAGACGTCCAGTCAGCTTGGTATCTTACTGTGAATGGAAAACAAGTTAACCGACATCGTCTGCATCGGATCTATATCGCCGATTCTCCCCTCTGCATTCACCGCGGAGTGGACGACACAGACGGCCACAGGTTCCACTGTGGTCAGGCAAACGATGTCTGGACGCTCGCGCGGCGAATTTTGGCGTTCCTTACTCGCCAAACACCCGCCCAGATAGACATCAACATGCTCTTATTTCTGGGTGAGACTTTCTAGCCTACCACCAAAACACACTCGGTAAATTGGATTCGTGGTCACACGACCCGATATCTCTTTGATTCTGGCGAGAAGTCAGTACTTGGATATTGGAACTTTCTCAATAAACGACACTGTGTGCTAACCCGTAACCCAAAGTACCAGTAATATTTTTCCAACTTCTTACGGAGTGCATTTTATGACCCGCCTCGCAGCTGGAACGTCCAAGCCATGAGAAGATAAATCTTAAAACAACCAACCTGAACTGAATAGAATCCACAACCGAACATATCAGTGAACGAGAAGACACGTTTGGACGTTTCTCCCTATACCGGCGGCAACACTATGGCGCACCTCTTATTATATACATAAAGAATTAAAATAAAATAAAATAAAATGAAATTTAAAACATTAAAAAAGAGTACAAAAAAGAAAGTTTTCCCAATTTTCTTTTTTTCCAGCTCTCCTGAGTTATTTATTATTTTTCTGCTTTCAGTAGCCTATTAGCTTTCCTTGCCCCTTATTAGAATTAAGTTATTTGGACGGACTAGGATCAGGTAGGGGTCAACGCCTGATGTGGTCAAGTGTATTTTTTGTTTCTATGGGTAAAAGTGGCGGTGGAAAGTTCCCCTTTCTTTCAGGACAAAAAAAACCGGCAAAAATTTATTTCTTTGTAATGATAAAAAAAGCGATCTGCGGCGTGCCAGTGACATCAATGCCCAAGGGAGCATTCGAATCCCCGAGGGGAACGGCCTCGCGCATCGCAGCATAGCATCTAAATGCGCTCGGCCACTCCGCCGCGTTTGAATGGGGCACCATGCATAGCACAAAACCATAATATAATGGTAGCATTCTTCATAGGCATGCAGAATAACCACTTTTTTTTCTCTGACACATAGGTCATCACCAGGTGTACAAGCAAGGAAATTGCATGTGGCAGTGTGTTGACAAGAATATTCTTATGTTCGTTCCAGCAGCTGCCAGAAGGCTACTTTCAAGCGCTAAGGAACTGGTGTTACTGCGCATGCACAGCTACTATGACGTAAAAACCATTGTTTGATACTTGCACTGCTGTAACGCTTTTTGCACTGTTTCTGGCTGCAGGCGAAGGTGAGTTTAAAGGAATAATTTAAATAATTTCCTTCCTAATAACGAAGAAGTGTAAACGAGAAATATCTGATCTTAAGTGGGATTGCAGTGACTTCGAAATAATCTAATCGAAAAACACGCCACAAACACACACGTATCACGTGATGGCTACCCCTGCCCCCCCCCCCCCCCCCCCGCCAACCCATACTTGTCAGACCTTCTGCGCATGCGCAAATTGGCAGCTTGACCGCGCCAGAAATATTTTTCCGGGTAGCGTCTGGCTGCTTGCGGCAACTGCCGGAACACCAAACAGCCACACTCCCAAGTAGCCAGAAGCGGCAGAAGGCGCTGCTGGAACACAATTTCAGCGTTGCGCATGCGCGTCAAGCAGTCTGGCAGCTGCTGGAACGAACCTCTTTTCAACATACTGCCATATGTAAATAGGCGGAGGAGGAGATGAAGAAAGGCAGGGCAGAGGAAGTGGATTTACAGAAAATTCAAATGAAAAAATACGTGCGCAACGCCCGGTTTTCAGTTACTCTTGTAGAATGTTCAAAGGGAAACTAAAAAAATCGTGGTTTAATTTTAAAATATAATAAATAAATCAAAATCCAGGAATATATATGTGGATTTCCACAATTTACTTGTTATCAAATGAAGATAAATTCTGATAAATTTGCACCGGTAGCCAGATGACGTCTGGTGGATAAACGGATAAGATCGTGTGACGAAATAGTTTTTACAGAGATATGTCTGTAGGTACAGTGTTTTGCCACGTCCAAGATAAAAACCACGTCTATTTAATACAAATATGAAATTATATTTCTTATATTAAGTCATCTTAAGGCCAGCAGATATACAGTGCTTTCTATTTGTGGTAAAAACTGTGAAAATCCAACAACATATGGAATATTACTTTAATTAGTACTTCCTATTCATATTGGGAAATTGACCACTAGATTTAGTGACTGCGAAATACGGAACTGGCAGTATTAAAAATTTCAAGGTCTCCGTTTGTTTGATGACATTATTCTGTTACATTTGAAGCGCTTGCGTCACGTTTAGTAACTTCGTGTTAAACTGGATTGATAGTGCCGCCAGGGTTGTCTCTTTTTCCGCTACGAGCGCTACTGTTTTTCCAACTGCCAGGTGTAAACTTCCACGTTTACATTAGACTGTGTTTTTAGTATGTAAATATGGATTAAGTACGCCGTAGATTGTATAAGCGCGATGTTCATTGCGTTCATCTACATTGTGTAGATCATAGCAACCGAAAAAAGCATTTTATGAAATTTGGTACAGTTGAAGAGTCAAAGAGTAAATAGCTTATGGTGCCCTGAACGTCAGCCACCACACACTAATGCGAAATTCAGTGTTGCAGTGTGCCGTATAGTGAAATTCATTGTCAAGTGAAATGCGATGTCTTGTTTTGCACTCGGCCGCCAGGGGCGCTGAGTTTTCTACGTTTTTATACGTTTTCCATGTATCTTTTTTATTCCTTGCTTTTCGTAGTTAATTTGTTAGTTTTCTTTGTTCCTTGTAGTACTGTTTATGTGTTTTACTTCGATGAAAAAGTTCGTTGCCTCTGTTGTTGATTTCTAGGTCTGCAATTAAATGTTTAAAACAATAAAGAGTTGATTATTGTTGTAACAATAAAGAGTTGATTATTTAAAAGCTTATTGGTAAAGCAGTATCCACAGTGGTGACCCCTACGTGATTTGAACAGACCTATTCGAGTTATATTCTTCAAATTAATAAATATTAATAAAAATTCACAGGATCTCGCGCTGAGCTAATCTGAACATTTCCTGGAGATTTCAGCCGCCTCAGGGAACACATACATACGTACACAGATCGATTTTTATCGATTAATCCTTCTGGAAACCCGCGCGGTTTTGAGGCCTTCAGATACATTCTGCGAAACTGTCTTGCAAGTGACTTACGCAGCCGGAAACAACGTCATTGTGTTATAGAGAGAATTTGAGTCGTGAGGAATGAAGATTTCGTGTGATTTCGGAACTGAAGCCGGATACTATCGATCTCTGACAACTGTGTGAATTTTAAAGCTGTCGATTACTGGCGCCGTTACTCATGACCGTAGGTCCTGACTGCATAATTGCCGTCCGTCGCTTTTAGCGTCCCTGCCGAATATTTCTGCATTGAGGCGCGCCGGCACACGCATAACGGTGCTGCTGCATACATACTCGGTCAAACTGCGTAGCCGTGGAATGATAATTCCGTGGTCACGCTGGTTCCTCGGTCCTGACCAAGGTTTTCGAAAGATGTTGCTTGGATGTAAGGCAAGGGCAAACGCGTTTCGCCTTATTACCAGAACAATGTCAGTGGGTTTCCGGAAACATTACAATTCTTGAATAAAGAGAACGTCTTGATTGCAAATATATTTTTTATTACAATGACGCGTTTCGACCGGTTAGGGCATCTTCAGATATCTTGTATGAAATCCCTGTACCTTAGGTTGTCAATATATTAATACGATTCGCGTCGGTATAGTTACAAGTACTGCCTGAGGCAGCGTTCAAACATTACATGTTATTTCGTCTGTAGATATAAGTTAAGGAGTTTACATAGAGCCGCGGCGGAATGGCCGAACGCATTGAGCCGCTAAACTCCGATGCGCAACGCCGTTCCCTTTCGGGGATTCGAATCCTCCCTCTCGCATGGCAATGTAAGAAGATACAAGATTCATTGGCCTCCACGTGTAATTAAAATTAACAATCGTTACTTCAGTTTTCGTTCTGGGTATGAGGTCCGCCTGATATGCAAAATACTACTTCATTTAACCCCCAAACATGTTTCAGCACCTCTGTGCCATCATCAGTAGATTGCAGTGAAAAACAAAAGAGATTGATTTTAGTACTATACTACGTGTAAATTTAGGTCTAAAAAGTCGTGACTTCTCTCTCTCTCTCGTTTTTTTTTTTTTTTTTTTTTTTTTTTTTTTTTTTTTTTTTTTTTTTTTTTTTTTTTTTTTTTTTTTTTTTTTTTTACGTTCTGTGGTTATGTATGACTCATTGACTCATTCTACTTAATTATATACTGGTAGTGTTATCATCTGCAACCAAATGGTTTATTTGAATCTTGAGAGGATTTTGAAACGCTACAAATTTGGTAAGAGGTGATATTTCGATCGTCAGCCTGCTGTCTATTACTTACGGTTTCTTTTGGCGCACACTTCCTCTTCCGCGTTGTTGTAGACCACACACATGTAATACACATATTCTGCGGACTTTTTTCTATCACGATCACTTCCCACTTTACCAAATTCGCCTGTGTACACTTTTTTAGTATGTGTACCTATTAGTCGGCCTTCACTTGTTCTCCAGGGAAATGGTGATGGATTTTAATTTAGTTTATTTTCTCTCTGTGCCTGTGTGTTACGTGTGTGTGTGTGTGTGTGTGTGTGTGTGTGTGTGTGTCTGTGTGTGTGTGTATTTTTAACTGTCTGTGTCGTCTTTTCTGTACAGCTCAAGTAATTTTTTAATAATATATTTTTGCATGGCATGGTATAATATACCATGAATATTATACATTCATGTGTGATTTTCCTTCTGCTGTTGCTTTTTTTGTTTTCTTCAATTGTGAGTTTGTGATATAAGTTGTGGCTTGATTTTAATATCTTTAAGTGTTTTGCTTATGAAGCAGACCTCAAACCCAGAATTATCACTGCAAACACGGCAATAATAAGAGCTGAAAATCGACAAAATGACGAATAATCAGTTTTCGTGTTTTTATTGATTCGTAAACGTGCTACAAATATAGGTGAATAGGTGTAGGTGTGTGAGTTTTTGTGTATGTGTTGAATTACTGGACCTCTAAGTATTTATTTATTTATTTTTATTTATTTATTATTTTTTTAGCCGCTTCTTGGAAATATCGCGACTGATGTGAGATAACGGCCTAGGGTACTAAGTCAATAGTATGTGTATAAGTCGAGAATTTGCGGCCAACCGCGGTGGCCGAGCGGTCTGCGGCTTGTCAGTCACGGTCTGCACGGCCGCTGCGGTCGGGGGTTCGAATCCCCACTCGGGCATGGATGTTTGTGCCGTAGTTAGTATAAGTTAGTTCATAAGTAGTTTGTAAATTTAGGTACTGATGATCCTGTAGTTAAGTCCCATAAGCTCTACAAACGTCTGAACATTTTTTTAAAGAATTTGCGTCTGGCGAGAGGCTTGCTAGGGTAGACCGCGTGGTCGCGGTGATAGCCGGATCCGTAGTGGTCAGCAAGACTGCCTTATAATCAGGAGGACACGCGTTCGAATCCGCACTGGACAGAAATCGCAACTTTCCCGATTGAATTGATACGAAGCTCACTGGTAGCTAACCTCATAAATTCCTATACATCTTGATTGACAATAGCTGGAGGCTCAATAATGTTGGAAAGAACAGACACCACACACACACACACACACACACACAATGTGACTGATGTTCTGCTGGCCGTGCCGTGAGGTGCCTTTTGATGCCTGCGGACGTCGTCCAGAGCGGACGTCGTCCAGAGCACACCTCTCCAGTGGCGTAGCAGTAATTTATCAGTTGTAAGTGTAACCGGCTTCTCTCTAGAAGCTACCTATTTTTACTTTTCAGTGCGTTTTCCCTTGAGTGAATTAAATTTATTGTGTGCTCGCGTTTTTATTTGATTCATATTCACGTTAAATATCTGGTTAGTGTATTATTCCGCCGTGTGAACCGCGTCGCGACAGTCGTCTGTCTTTATTTTCTGATTAGAAGCGACATATAGTATTTTGATTTTCGTATACACTTTCTCGTCTCAATTTGTAAAGTTATACTGAGCTGTCGTGCGTATTGGATTCACATTCCGCGTTCTAACGAACAGTTTAGTTTTCCTTTGAACGCATCGGGACTGGAGTTTTTGTTTTTGTTGGCACTGTAATCATGAATAGTGACTGTGACTGCTGTATGCGGATGCAGTCTGAGCTGGTGACACTTCGCTCCCAGCTTCAAGCTGTGTTAACCTCGGTTGCACAGTTGGAAGCTGCGATCGATGGGCGTCGTTGTTGTTGGCCGGCGGTGGGGACCGAACGGACTCCCGTCGTCTCCACCGATCGGCCTGCGGCAGTGACATACCCTGAAACTGCTAGCAGTGAGGCAGACATCCCACCCGTGGTTGCGTGGGAGGAGGCGCAAGACATTCCGGGGGACCGATCGTGAGGCCTCCCCGGTTCGTCTTGCGAACAGGTTTGAGGCGCTGTCTGCTCAGGACGACGTTCCTGAGTCGGATGGTGTCTCTCAGCCTGTCACCACCCAGCCTGCAAGATCCGGGCTTTCACAGAGGGTGGGTTTACTTGTAGTTGAGAGCTCCAACGTTAGGCGAGTGATGGAGCCCCTTAGAGAGTTGGCTGCCAAGGAGGGGAAGAAGGCCAACGTGCACTCCGTGTGCATACCGGGTGGAGTCATTCCAGATGTGGAACGGGTCCTCCCGGATGCCATGAAGGGTACGGGGTGCAGCCAACTGCAGGTGGTGGCTCACGTCGGTACCAATGATGTGTGTCGTTTCGGATCTGAAGAGATCCTCTCAGGTTTCGAGCGGCTAACTGAAGTGGTAAAGACTGTCAGTCTTGCTTGCAAGATGAAAGCAGAGCTCACCATCTGCAGCATAGTTGACAGGACTGACTGTGGACCTCTGATACAGAGCCGAGTGGAGGGTCTGAATCAGAGGCTCAGACGGTTCTGCGACCGTGTAGGCTGCAGATTCCTTGACTTGCGCCATCGGGTGGTGGGTTTCCGGGTTCCGCTGAATAGGTCAGGAGTCCACTACACGCAGGAAGCGGCTACACGGGTAGCGGGGGCTGTATGGCGTGGACTGGGCGGTCTTTTAGGATAAATAGCTTCGGGGAAATAGAAAATGGGCAATCTCAAAGGGTTCAGGTGGATCACAGGAGAAATGTAGATCCGGAAACTATCGGTATAACAGTTGTAAATTGTCGTAGCTGTGTCGGGAAAGTTCCAGAACTGCAAGCGTTAATAGAAAGCACCGAAACACACATCATTATAGGCAGCGAAAGTTGGCTCAAGCCGGAAATAAGTTCAGAAGAAGTATTTTCAAAAGATCTAACGGTATTCAGAAAGGATAGATTAAACAAAATAGGTGGGGGCGTGTTTGTCGCCGTCAAAAGTAGTATTTCATGTAGAGAAGTTGAAGTTGATAGTTCCTGTGAGCTGTTATGGGTAGAGGTTGTACCCGAAAATCGTAAGAAGTTAATAATCGGTTCCTTTTACCGGCCTCCCGACTCTGACGATACAATAGCAGAAAGGTTCAAAGAAAACCTGAGTCTAATTACAAAAACGTACCCGACTCATACGATAATAGTAGGTGGTGATTTTAATTTACCCTCGATCTGTTGGCGAAATTATATTTTCAAATCAGCAGGTAGGCATAAAACATCGTCCGAAATTGTACTCAACGCATTCTCTGAGAATTACTTCGAACAATTAGTTCATGAGCCAACTAGAATTGTAAATGGATGTGAAAACACACTTGATCTCTTAGCAACAAATAATCCTGAGCTCATAACGAGCCTCAAAACGGATACAGGTATTAGTGAACACAGAGCTGTCGTAGCGAAATTGAATATCGAAAGTCCCAAAGTTACCAAAAATAAACGCAAAGTATATTTGTTCAGGAAAGCAGATAGAAACAAAATACATTGCTTCTTGAAAGACAGCTTCCACTCGTTTCTAACACTAAACGTAGGTGTAGACCAGATGTGGCTCAAATTCAAAGAAGTGGTATCGACAGCAGTTGAAAGTTTTATACCTAATAAATTAATAAAAGAAGGAGGCGATCCCCCTTGGTACACAAAACAGGTTAGGACACTGTTGCGAAAGCAAAAGAAAAGGCATACTAAATTTAAACGAACACGAAATCCCCAGGAATTGCGATTGTACTCAGAAGCTCGAAATTTAGCGAGGATTTCAATGCGAGATGCCTACAACATTTATCACAACGAAACTCTTTCTCGTAATTTGACTGAAAACCCAAAGAGATTTTGGTCATATGTTAAATATACTCGGGGAAAGTCACAAACAATACCTTCACTACGTGATAGTAATGGCGATCCTGCCGATGACAGCGCTACTAAAGCAGAGTTACTAAACTTAGCTTTTAGAAACTCATTCACTAAAGAAGACGAAACCAATATTCCAGATTTCGAATTACGAACAGATGCCGTAATGAGTAACATAGAAGTAGATATCATCGGAGTAGTGCAGCAACTAAAATCACTTAATAAGAACAAGTATTCTGGTCCGGATTGTATACCCATTAGATTTCAATCTGATTATGCTGAAGCGATAGCTCCTTACTTAACAGTCGTATACAACCGCTCTCTCATAGAAGGATCTGTACCAAAAGACTGGAAAGTTGCACAGGTCACACCTATATTTAAGAAAGGCAGTAGGAGTAACCCACTAAACTACAGGCCTATTTCATTGACGTCAATTTGCAGCAGGGTTTTGGAACATATCCTGTATTCAAATATTATGAATTATCTCGAACAGAACGATCTATTGACCCAAGGTCAACACGGATTTGGAAAATATCGTTCATGCGAAACACAACTAGCTCTATATTCACACGAAATGATGGGTGCTATCGACAAAGGTTCGCAAATCGATTCCGTATTTCTTGATTTCCAGAAAGCTTTTGACACCGTACCTCACAAACGGCTTTTAATCAAATTGCGTGGTTATGGTATATCGCCCCAAATTTGCAATTGGATAGGGGATTTCTTGTCAGAGAGGACACAGTTCATAGTAATCGATGGTAAGGCATCGACTAAAACAGAGGTGATATCGGGCGTTCCACAGGGTAGTGTTATTGGTCCTCTGCTATTCCTTATTTACATAAACGGTTTAGGGGAAAATCTAAGTAGCTCTCTTAGGTTGTTTGCAGATGACGCCGTCATTTACCGTCTAGTAAAATCATCTGAAGATCAAAACCAACTGCAGAACGATCTGAATAAGATATCAGTATGGTGTAAAAATTGGCAATTGACTCTAAATAATGAGAAGTGTGAAGTCGTCCACATGAGTACGAAAAGAAATCCGTTAAACTTTGTGTACAACATAAATCAATCAAATGTGAAGGTCGTAAACTCCACAAAATACCTAGGAATCACTGTTACTTCAGACTTAAACTGGAAAGAACACGTAGATAATATCGTGGGAAAGGCGAACCAGAGACTGCGTTTTATTGGCAGAACCCTCAAAAGATGCAACAGAACTACTAAAGAAACTGCATACACTGCGCTTGTCCGTCCATTTTTGGAGTATTGCAGCCCAGTGTGGGATCCTTATCAGGTGGGTTTGACGGAGGACATCGAAAGAGTCCAAAGAAGGGCAGCTCATTTCGTATTGTCACGATACAGGGGAGACAGCGTTACGGAAATGATACAGGATCTGGGATGGGAATCATTACAACAACGGCGCTTATCGCTGAGGCGTGGGTTACTTGCGAAACTCCAATCGTCAACGTTCTCCTCCGAATGCGAAAATATATTGTTGACTCCCACTTACATAGGTAGAAATAATCATCAGAATAAAATACGAGAAATCAGAGCTCGAACAGAGAGATTCAGGTGTTCTTTCTTCCCGCGCGCTATTCGAGAATGGAATGGGAGATAAATAGTATAATTGTGGTTCGATGAACCCTCTGCCAGGCACTTAAATGTGATTTGCAGAGTATCCCATGTAGATGTAGATGTAGATGGAATGCCTTCTGCAGCCTGACAAATGTTCAAATGTTTGTAAATCTATCGGACCAAACTGCGTGGTCATCAGTCCGTAGTTTACAAACTACTTAAACCTAGGTAAACTAACCTACGGACAAACACACACACCCATGCCCCAGGGAGGACTCGAACCTCCACGGCGAGCAACCGCGCGCTCCGCAGCGAGGCGCTTTAGACCGCTTGGCTACTCCACGGCGGCGCAGCTTGACAGATCGCAGGCGGACTGAGCGGTACTCTGAAAAGTTGCCTGTGTTAAATTAGTTTCCAATCTGTGATATATCTAGCCGTTTCATAGCCTCTGAGTTCTCGAGCTACGATACGAGGTATGCCCTCAAAGTAAGTTCCGTTTGGTTATATAAAACAAACGTGTACAGATACAGAAAAAATATTTATTGTACAAAAATCAACGACTGTTAAACTACTTTTCTACATGGCTTCCGAAATTTTGTAGACACTTGTCATAGCGTGGCACAAGTTTTGCATGCCTCATGCAAGGTTGTCGCCTGTGTATTAAACCATGTGGTAACATGTTTTTTCAGCTCGTCATCATAGTTGAAGTTTTGACCACCGAGGCGGATGATCAAACACGCCCCAGTCAGAACCCCGTAAGGGATGTTTGGTCACATTCGCTGTGTGTGGTCGGGCATTAACGTGGAGAAAAATACCTTTTGACAATAATACTCGGCGTTTGTTCTGCATTGCGAGGCGCAATTTCTTAATGATCTCGCAGTAACCATGTGCATTGATTGTTTGGCCTCGTGGCAAGAAATCAATCAGCAAAATGCATTTTCTGTCCCAAAAAAAAACGGTCCACATACTTTTCGAGGTGCCAAGATTTGCTTAGGCTTAACCTTCGTCGGGAATGAAGTGTTCCTCCATTCTATTGATTGCAGTTTTGTTTCAGGTTGTCGCACGATACCCAAGTTTCATCCCACGTGACTATCCGAGAAAGAAAACCATCGTCTTCTTCGCTGCTGCGTGTCAAAAACTGAAATGCACTGCCCACCCGTTGTTTTATGTGTTGTGTAGTAAGAATTTTGGGTACCCAACTTGAGCAAAGTTTTCGAATTCAGTTTTTTATTAACAATTTCCTGAATTAGTGTTAGTGAATTTAGCGAACCTTCCTTAGCAAGGGCACGAAATGTAAACTTACGGTACTCAGTTGTGTGAACCAGGTCACCGGTAACCACAGACGGGCGCCCACTTCGTTCTTCGTCGTGCAGTTGGTCACGCCCTTCATTGAACAGTGTGGCCCATCTTCTAACCATTGAATCGCTCATATCATTTTGTCCGCAGATTTTGTCGCAGATTTGCCGATTAATTTCCTTTGATTTAACTTTCTTTGGGATTAGAAAACGAATCACAGATCTGATTTCACAGACGGCATTTACGGCTGACATTATAAAGAAGCTCTACAAAGCACACGCCGGCAGCAACGATCTGAAAATGGCGTACATATCTTCCCCTTGGGTCAGAGTAATTGCCACGCATGCTCGGAGCTGCGATCGTAGCGCTGCCGCGGATGGAAATAGAAACATAACTTACTTTGTGGACATCCCTCGTATTATCCGATAAGTGACGGAGAAATCAGAAAATTTAAATGAATTAATAATTACTTTTACATATAGCGCAATATCTCTACAACAAATATGTTAGAAAACGCCTTGCAAAGAATCGTAATTTTGTGGGTCGAGGTGCTCGGTGCTAGGAACCAGGGATGGAAAATTTTTAGTTTACAGCGGACCAACACCCCTTTTCTATAGCCGTTAGAACACCCGTCTTATGTGGCTACATCACAGTATGTAATCAAAGTTTTAACAAAGAATCAGGGGTGGCGTCCGGGCAAATTGTGCGATATGATTAATTCCTCTTTCAAAAGAAGTGACGGAAATTAATGTTCAGCTAAAACAACTTTTTTTGTCGACATAGTTCGATTTTACGTGCGATTTTGTTTATGTCTTTCTTGTTTCTGAAGCGCATCACTTCTACATTTAAAACGTGTACCAATGAGTTCAGACTTAACCCGAAATTTATTTTATCTAATACTCATTAACCGTTGTCGTAGTTTGATGGTTTAAAGTCGAACTACATTTAACACGTACTGAGACTCGTTTGACGTCCAAACAATGGTAAACCTAAAAAGTTGTTACTATATTGTCCGTTCGTTATCATTTCGTTCTTTATAATATACCTGTAATAAGCTTTTAGACAAGAACAGTAACATAATCGTAGACACGACGTTTATGTAATTGGAAGATATTCTAATACACAAGCGCTGTCGTCCATTTAGTTACACCTACGGTTTTTTTTTTTTTTTTTTTTTTTTTTTTTTTTTTTTTTTTTTTTTTTTTTTTTTTAAGAAAAATCTCAATATTACTTATGTCACATACCACCGCTTGAAATGTTATGTAATGCTCACCACATCACGTTGAATGTGTATTATACTTCACTTGACATCACGTGTAAGCAGATCGAAAGTCTTGTCATATCATGAGTTGGCTGCGGCGGATTAGCCGCGCGTGCTGGAGCGCCGTGTTGCGGTGCGCGCGGCCGTACGCCGTCGGGAGTTCGAATCCCCCCTCGGGCATGGATGTTTGTGTCATCTTTAGTATAAGTAGTTTGTAAGTTTAGAGACTGATTACCCCGCAGTTAAGTCTCTTAAGCCTTACAAACATTTGAATCATGTGTTGTCGTGCAACATACCACATGAGTCATTATTCGATGTTTCATAGTACATCAAGTTCTACCAGATAATATGACACACCATTTGCTGTAATATTGTTAACTGTGTCAAGTAAAGTAAATCGATGCACGATGTCGTATGTCATGACACTGTTTCATCCACCATGACATTTATTTTTGGTTTAGTATGCATGCAACCCCCCTCTTTGTTTAATTTAAATGTTTTCAAACTGTAAGCCGATACTCCTCTGATACATCTTCGGTCAATCATATACGCTTGTTGTGCTGTGATAGCAGGGTGTTGGTTCCAGTATGCTTTATGGTTCTTTTCCCCCTCTTGAGTCGGCGCTGGGTACTGCATGACGTATTTCTGCTGTGTGGCTGTCACTGCCAGAAATAAATATGCAAGTGGGTGTTGTATGGCGCCACTCCAGTGGCTTGCCTCTTTTATTCCCTCTCAAAGTGGCAGATGCAAGCCACGCGTGTTCATTTATGACTGTGAAGCTGTCAGTGAAGTGCTCTGACGTCAGCTATAACTATGAATTGAATGATCAACGGCGACATACCAAAATGTGTAGCTAGACCGGGATTCGAACCCATATCTCCTGATGCCAGCTTGTGACGATGCTGGGTCGTAACAGTTCGTTTGACTCTTGTAGATTCCCGTGGATCTCGGTAACGACTGGCTGAAAAATGATTGGACTACACTGGTTTACTACAAAGAATGTAGGCGACACGTAGATTGCGGTTCATTTGTCCCCTTTTATGTGTGACCAGCGTACAAGTCTGATCAACAACAGTCACTACAACACAGTACCCACATTCCATACGTCAATAACACAATTTACACAGTTCTTGCGTTTGATACATCTAACCTAACAAAAGATCTTGAGGTGTACATTTAGTGGGGCACAAATATTAAGTAACAGTTCATATTTACTGTAGAAACACTTTCTACACGACTAACACAGAAGAACTTTAGCTCAATTGTTCAAATTATACCTTTCTGGCAGATCAAAACTGTGCACCGGAATCGGGACTCGAACCTGGACCCTTTGCCTTGCGCGGGCAAGCGCTCTACCGACTGAGCTACACCGACACGACTCGCGATGCCGCCTTACAACTTTACTTCCGCTAGTACCTCTCCTCCTACTTTCCAAATATCACACAGAAGCTCTCCTGCGAACCATGCAAGACTAGCACGTACTCGCTTCGGCAGTACTTATCCTAAAATGGGAACGATACAAAGGAGATTAGCATGGCCCTTGCGCAAGGACTACACGCAAATTCGTGAAGCATTCGAATATATTTAAATAGGTTTGTCAACAATAATTGCGGAAAAACAGTAATTATACAGAAACTAATGAAGGCACAACTTTCCTAACATTGATCATACAATGTAAGCTTTCACGGCCGGTGTCAGCTTCATTTAAAATTTCCGGGCTCGTAAGCCGTGGTCGGTTTCTAAAACTTTCCCCTAACGTTTCATCTTCGGCTGCGGAAGACATCTTCAGAGGTAGAGTGGCGAACTGCCATGAGAACTTGAAAGAGCGCCGTATATATAGGAGATGCAGACGGCACCACAATACATCACGTGACGTCAGCTACGACACAATCTCTGGTATTGCCAACATTCTTAGCAGAGAAGAAGCGAATGTCATTCCGCTGGTGTAAAGCAGAAGTCCAAATTCTGTCCACTTTAGCAGCTTCCAGTGATTCCAGTGAACGAAGCTATCTCATGCATAGCGGATATTTTTCTACCTGACATAGTATCATTGTTTAGACACTGCCTCACCACTACCTACTTTCAGTACAATAACGAGTTCTATGAACAGATTGACGGAGTGGCTATGGGCAGTCCACTAAGTCCAGCGGTGGCCAACCTATTTATGGAGTCGTTCGAACAAGAGGCGTTGCAGACTGCTAATAAAAAGCCAGCCAGCTGGTATCAATATGTCGATGACACTTTTGTAGTATGGACACACGGTGCAGAGGAATTAGATGCCTTCTTATCTCAATGGTATGAACCCCAGAATACAATTCACAATGGAAACAGAGAGCAACGGGCATCTGAATTTTCTCGACGTGTCTGTAATTAAGCACTTGGACGGGGCGTTGGGCTACAGGGTCTACAGGAAGGCTACTCATACTTATCGTTACCTGAATAAAGACTCTAACCACCATCCCAGACAAAAAAGAGGTGTGGTTAAAACTTTGATTGACAGGGCGTGTAAAATTTGTGATCCTACTTCTTTAAAAGATGAGATGGAGCATTTACGACCCACCTTCCACAAGAACGGCTATTCTGCCAAAGAAAAAGACAGAGCCCTTCGTCTCAGGGAGAAAGTCAATGTCAACAAGGAACAACAACCGCCCAAGGGGAAAGTTTGTCTTCCGTTCATAAATAAGGTTATAGACCGTATTGGAAAAGTGCTGGACAAGTATGGAGTAGAAACCATTTTCAGATCTACGAGGAAGAAAAAAGAATATTTAAGATCTGCAAAAGATATACGACATCCGTTGAATACACCAGGTGTATATAAAATTCCCTGTAGATGTGATTCAGTCTACATTGGAACTACAAAAAGAAGCGTCAACACTCGTCTGGTCGAACATAACACGGAGAAATCGGCCGTAGCGGAACATGTATACCAAGAAGGCAACCACGAAATTAAATTTAATGGGACTAATGTCATCTCAAAAACTTTGCATTATCATGCGCGCACATATAGAGAAGCAATCGAGATCTATAAGCATCACAATAATTTTAACAAGAAAGAGGAAGCTGTTAAATTAGACAGAATTTGGACTTCTGCTTTACACCTGCGAAATGACAATCGATTCTTCTCTGCTGAGAATGTTGGCAATACCAGAGATAGTGTCGTAGCTGACGTCACGTGGTGTCTTGTGGTGCCCTCTGCATCGCCTATATATATGGTGCTCCTTCAAGTTCTCGTCGCAGTTCGTCACTCTACCTCTGATGATGTCTTCCGCAGCCGAAGATGAAACGCTAGGGAAAAGTTTTTCAAATCAATCACGGCTTATGAGCCCGGAGGTTTTAAATGAAGTTTTCTAACATTAATTGTGAAATATTATAATACCTAGTATTATGTGAAAACAATTTACTTAGCAAGAAACACTGATTAGCATACTATCTTAACTAAAATAAATACGCCTATGGCATGATCTAATTAATATATGATAATTAAAGAAATCTCTGCAACGCAAAATAATAGAAACTAACTGCAGCAAGTCACATTAGAAAAAATAATAACAAAAATTTTGGTAAAGAAAATGATAATAGACTTATTACATTCGTACCTATTATTATGTAACACTGGTGTCGGGAGGTACAGTCATCCAAGCAGATAGGAATAAATCACAACATGCTTCGTTACAAGATGACTTCATATCATTTAATTGTAGCCGGCCGCAGTGGCAGAGCGGTCTGCGGCGCGCCAGTCACAGTCCGCACGGCCGCTCAGGTCGCGGATTCGAATCCCCCTCGGGCATGGATGTTTGCGTCGTCTTTAGTATAAGGTAGTTCATAAGTAGTTTGTAAGTTTAGGGACTGATGACCCCGCAGTTAAGTCCCTTAAGCTTAACAAACATTTAAACATTTGATTTAACGGTCTGTCCTCTTATGTATGTGAGTATAGAAACAACCCAAATCTGTCACGTTAGAAAGACGACTTTCAAACAAATCCTGTCTCTCTGAAACTTCCCTCTCTTCACTGTTAAAATGTTCAATTGTTTGTAAATCTATCGGATTCAATTGCTTACAAAATACGTAAAATAAGGTGTACAAACCTAAGGACAATACAAACACCCATCACCCGAGGGAGGACTCGAACCCCGACGGCGAACGGCCGTGGCCCTTTCTTCATAATTTTTGTTATTTCGCTAGAAACACGTCTTATGGCATGTGAAAAACGGATGCATTTGCTAGCAATACAACATGACGTCATGCTTTAACCGCTATTAGTGCGTGACTGAGGAAAGCGCGTAAGCATGTTACATGTATTAGTCTTTAGCCAATGTTGGTCATCAGTAAAGAGTGATTGGGGAAGACGTACCGAGAGCTTTAAAACTGATGTGCCTGATGTCTATATTGCACGACGTCATATCTTGATCGTTATCAAGTCAGAACGACGACACCGTGCATCCGTCGTATATATAAAACAATAAACGCATTTTCCCATGTGCGGTAATATATAGCTTCACCCAAGAGTATTTTTGCTCTATTTCGCGGATTATTGCTCGCTAAACTCACCCACTGCCACGCACCTTAATGAATCATATACTTAAATCTGGGTGAAAACCGTTCAATAGCCTTGAGTTGATCGAGGAAAAGCAGAAGGGCTTTGTTTAGTTGAATACGTATAGACTAGCGGAAGAGCGACGTTGTCCGGGTATTTATTTGCTCTGTACTCTTGTAACGAAACATATCTTCCCCCTCTCTCCTCGTCCACCTCTTCCTCTTCGCAAATCTCCACCTTCCCCTCTTGGCCTATTTCTCCCACTACACCTCCATCATTTTTGGTTCATCTCCCCCTCCCCAATCCCCGCCGCCCCCCAATCAAGAACTACTCATATATGTCAACATTCGTGTTGATCAGTGATACAAAGTTTTTTTGCAGGGCACACTTTGCCATATACAGTACAGATTTTATATAAAAAGTGACCTAACCCTTTGGATTGAAGGTGAAGTGTCAAAACGTTCGTCAAGATCGGGGAAAAGGTCAAGGCCGCGGTGGAGTAGCCGAGCGGTCTAAAGCGTCTCGCTGTGGAGCGCGCGGCTGCTCGCCGTGGAGGTTCGAGTCTTCCCTGGGACATGGGTGTGTGTGCTTGTCCTTAGGTTAGTTTACCTAGGTTTAAGTAGTTTGTAAGCTACGGACTGATGACCACGCAGTTTGGTCCGATAGATTTACAAACATTTGAACATTTTTGCTTACGTCAAAGGTCGGAGGGTAGTACTTTCAGCCATGCACCATACAAAATTTATTGTAGACACTGAATATCCTCTTGTTTTGAAGTCAAGTGTCTAGATCGGTACCAAACTGTGAATTTTGGTGAAGTACATAAGAACCCTCCGCCATGCAGGAAACAAAATTATTATGTAGAAAGTTACCTTCGACCTATGTTACAAGTGAATTATTCCTTTTAGTCTCCACTCCGAGAAGTGAAGCGGGCTGTTTGAGATACGGCCCATAGAGAGTCGTTGTTCTACTGAGCCAATTATCAGACAAGCTGATAGTGGGGCAGAGGAGGATCCCAATTGAGAACAAATGGGAGGGGATTGCCAGTTCCGGCATATGCTTCACGACCAAGGAAAACCTTGGAACCGTGGGATTAGGACCATCATCATCATCATCATTAGAGACTGATTATGCCTTTCAGCGTTTAGCCTGGAGCGTAATACCTCTAATAAAATTCCTCCATGATCCCCTATTCAATGCTAACATTGATGCCTAGTCTGATGTTATGCCTTTTACTCCAGAATCATTCTACACCGACTCTAACAACTTTCTTCTTGGTCTACTTCGTCTCCTCTTACCCTGCGCTGCCGAGCTCATGAGTCTCTTAGGTAACCTTGCTTCTCCCATGCGTGTAACATGACCCCACCATTTCAGTCTGTTCGTTCTAACTACTTCATCTGTGGCGTTCATTCCCAGTTTTTCTTTGATTTCCTCATTATGGACACTCTCCTGCCATTGTTCCAATCTATTAGTACCTGCAATCATTCTTGCTACTTTCATATCTGTAACCTCTTCCTTATGAATAAGGTAACCTGTATCCACCCAACTTTCACTCCCATACAACAAAGTAGGTCGTAAGATAGAGCGGTGCACTGCTAACTTAGTCTTGGTACTCACTTCCTTCTTGCAGAAGAGAGTAGATCTTAGCTGAGCACTCACTGCATTAGCTTTACTACACCTCGATTCCAGTTCTTTCAGTATGTTGCCATCCTGTGAGAAAATACATTCCAGGTATTTGAAACTGTCTACCTGTTCTAACTTTGTTCCTCCTATTTGGCATTCAATCTGTTTAAATCTCTTTCCCGCAGACATTTCTTTCGTTTTGGAGATGCTGATCTTCATATCATAATCCTTGCACCTCTGATCGAGCTTTGAAATATTAGTTTCCAACCATTCAATCGAATCGGCCATTACAACTAAGTCATCCGCAAATGCGAGACTCTTATTTTGTTTTCACCTATTTTAATCCCGCCCTGCCAGTCTACTGTTTTCAACATATGATCCATGAATAGTATGAACAACAGTGGTGACAGGTTACAGCTTTGTCTTACCCCTGAAACTACCCTGAACCATGAGGCCGTCTAGTCTAACTGCTGCCTGACAGTATACAGTAGAAGTTTGCCTCCTATACCATATTCTTATAGAACTGACAGTAGCTTCCTCCTAGGAAAACAGTCACAAGCATTGGGTCATAAGCATTGGGACCAGTGTAACTTATTTTAGGTACATTGTCCCAGACCAAAAAGAATTATCAGGAAAGCACGACTGCAATCCCGGCAACCAAATTTTGGATGACCAAGTTGCTCTCGTAATCTCGCAGGGATCACCTCGACCAAATTACAGTGGACAAGCGTCTCCCATGAGGAACCGCACCTGGAAGCGCGGTATTCTCTGCATTCCCTGTTACATAAATATATATCAACAATGAAAAACGCAATTTCAGTTCAAATAAAATGTTTGTTAAGCTTATGGGACTTAACTGCAGGGTCATCAGTTCCTAACCTTACAAACTACTTAAAAACTAACACAAACATCCATGCCCGAGGGGGATTCGAACTCCCGACGGGGAACAACCACGCGCATCGGAGCATAGCGCCTCATTGCGCTCGGCCACTCCGTCGCGGCTCATTTTCAGTTAACAGGAAACAATGCATAGACCATGTGCGTGAGAAAACACATGAGCTGGTAACGTGTAATCTCTTATCTTATACGTATACAAAAACAACTGCAAAACCAGACGTCGCCGGTGTGAAGTGCAACTTGATTATTGCAAGGTAACCTCCCCCATGCACCGTACGAAACTTTAGGTATGCGGTGACCCTCCTCTCATGTTGAAGGTCAAACATGCAACATTTAATGAAGATCTGAATGAAAGTGTAGATTTCGTCAGTCGGTATCCTCCGCCATGTACCTTAAAGGAAAATACTTTCTAGGCTTACAATTGAGGAGAGAAGAAATTATACGGTACCTCAACTAAAAGAAGGGATCGATTGATAGGACACAGTCTGAAACATCAAGAAAATAGCAATTTAACAATGAAGGAAGTGTATGGAATAAAAATGGCAGATGGATACTGAGAGACGAAACCGGTAAGCAGGTTAAAATGGATTTGCGTTGCTCCACTAACCAAAATTAAGTGCATGGCAGAGGGCTCATGGAACTGATTTTTTGATATTTCTCTACCGTTTCATTGTCTAAAAGCGCGCGGGAAAAAAACGACTGAATCTTTTCGTTTCAGATCTGATTTCTCTCATTTTATTATAATGATCATGTCTCCCTAAGAAGGTTGGTATATGTTCGTATTCTGAAGAGAAAGTTGGTGACAGAAATTTCGCATCTAAATCTCGCCGAAACGAATAACGCCTTTCTTTTAACAATTTCCACTTCAACTAGGGCATCCTTTTCTGTGATACTCTCTTTCCTATATTTCGACAATACAAAGTGAGCTTCCCTTCTCTGAACTTTCACTACATTATCTGTCAGTCTCACTCGGTGGCAATCCAACAATGCGCAGGAATATTCCAAAACAGGACACGCAAGTGTGGTGTAAGCAGTTTCTTTAGTATAACTGTTACATCTTCTAAGTGTTCTGCCAATGAAACGTAAATTTTGATTCGTCTTCCCTAATATATTTTCTGTGTGTTCTTTCTAATTTAAGATGTTTGTGATTGTTATTCCTAGGTATTTATTTGAACTTCTGGCCTTTAGGTGTGACTGACTTATTGTGTAAATGAAGTTTAACGGACTGTTTTTGGTGGTCATATGGATGACTTCACATTTTTCATTATTAACCCTTTAATGCATAGTGTAGCTGATCATCTACATACCTTATTTTACCCATTACCTCTCAAATTATCAAACCAAAAATTCATTTGTAGCTGCTTGTATACATAGTGTTACATATACTAGTAGCTTCTCCTGAAATTATAAATTGCAGAGTGTCACTGAATCGTTTCTACAGTTAGCTACATTGAGTTACTCCTAACATGTGCGTTTGTTTACGTTAGTATTCCTCCTTTGCCTTGTAAAAGTAGTCAATCACATTCTACTATTGCATTATGAATTACTTTCTGGAAAGATGAGAGGCATAATAGTGACATTTACAACATCAGGTACCTCATGGAAGCACTATGTAGCTGACAATCTATGACATTTTTGTTGCTAGTAGTGCATAATGCTTTTAAGGATTTTTTTTTCAATATTTTTCTCAGATGCGCACTATATATTAATCGTGCTATTTATATAGCTTCAAATAAAAAGTCATCCATTAAAGGGTTATGGATCAATTCCCAATTTTCGCATCTTATCTAAACCATTTAGCAACTGCTTTTGATCTGCTGGTGACTTCATTAACCGGTAGACGGCAGCGTCATCTACAAACAGTATAAGAGACCTGCTCACATTCTCTCCTAAATCGTTCCCTGGGGAACGCGATATATCTATATTTTAATGCCTTTTCGTCAGTTACTACTTACTCTGTCCTTTGTCAGGAAATCGAGAATCCAATTGGACCACTGTGGCCGCGGCAGAACAGCCGTGCGTACTAAGGCGCCCTGCTGCGGAGCGCGCGGCCATTCACCGTCGAGGGTTCGAGTCCTCCCTCGGGCATGGGTGTTTGTGTTGTCCTTAGCATAAGTTACTTCAAGTTAGTGTAAGTAGTTTCTAATCCTAGGGACAGATAACCAACGTAGTTAAGTCCCTTAGATTTACAAATATTTGAACATTTGGATAACTGTGCCGATATTCCATGAGCACGCAGTTTGATTAGAAGGTGCTTGTGAGGTACAGTGTGGAGTGCTTTCCGGAAATAAGGAAATATGGAATCGATTTGAGATCTCTTGTGAATAGCATTCATCACTTCATGTGATTTCGCAGGAACGATACTTTCTAAATCCGTGTCAACTATGGATTGATAAATTGTTCTCTTCGACGTAGTTCATAATGTTCTAAAATACTGCTGCAAATCGACGCCAACTGTGGTGTCGCACAAGTCTAAAGTGCGCGCCACCTACTTTCGCCGCGCCGCAGCCATGCACCCACGGAGCGGCGTTCTTACGACGTCAGCCACGAGCGCCCTCTACTGCAACTCCGCTCGTGGCTACCACTGAACGACATCGTTCACTTGGGACTGAGATAGGAACCAGTTAACATTTCGGAATCAGATAGGCACGAGTGAAGACTTGGCTATCGGACAGGCACTCGGCAGACCTCTAGCTCAACTATATATCAGCATTCTGCAGTACTGAGCTATGTAAAAGTTAAGTATTGTATAAATTCTGTGCAATATATATCTCGTTCTAATTTACTCTAGTGTTTCTAGTTTCTGGCTGCTCCCCTCCGTACCTGCACCAGCGTGCTATCTTTATTCCTGTGTCGGTCTCATTCCACTCGGCCACCGACACCTAAGACGGAAACGAGACACAAAAGCGGCGACGAGGCTGGGACACAAAACCAACGATATAGGCCTGCAATTTTGCGGATTACTCCTATTGTCTCTCTTGAATATTTGAGTAAATGAATTCCAGTCTTTGGGTACGAAACTTTCGGCGAGCGAACGGTTGTATATTGTAAGATTACCGCCCAATAGAAATACTGGTAATTAATAGCATTTGACAATTAAACAGTATGAAGTTCACTGCAAACATTGACCATGCCAATGCACTAAATGTTACACAATTTTAATCTTATTAATTATGGTAGCAATGTATGTACACAGTTGGGTGACAACATTTATAGTTAGGCCATAGGTAGAAATTCTCCACGTTGAGATTTGCTGTGTGCTTGTAGCTGACGGGAGGCCAGCGAGCAGGCCGACGTTGGTGGCTTGTTCCAGCTTAGGATTTTCCAGTTCGTTTCTGGTGAGGGGAGAGAGGGACAATGGCGAGTGCCAGGCACAGTGCAGTGCACAGCGTGAAATAAAATATTCTAATACTACTGGCATTTGAAGTAATACGATGCAGTTAGGAACCTTTAAGGCCCTCATTTCAAAATAGCCTGCTGATAAATAAACAATACATTAGCTGATGTAGTCACATCTGGCGTAATATGTTTAATTGACAATGAAAAGTAATAAATTATCAATGAATACAAGACAGTTACACAACGAGCATGGCAATGTTTGTTTATAAAAATAATATATTAACTATTTCTCATTTTATTTTCAATTAATCTCGTGTATTTTATCTTGAAGTATTCAGTTAAATCACTTATCTGTGACATAAGAAATTGCACGATTATGATAAATAGTACAAAGGATGTTTATACCAATATAAAAACCTAAGAAGACAATTTATTTAATGTGTAGTGTAATTATTTTGATTTTAAGTAAAGTTTTAGAAATGTATTGGCTGAGCGCTGTACGTTAGCAAATCAGTTAGAACAGCTCACATGGGGAAGTTGATGACGTAGGGGAAAAAACCCCGGCAGTTGAGCTTTTGGCGCGCGCACCCGCGCACGAGGTCAGGAAGTGACGACTCGGGAGCACGTGGGGTAACTGGCCGGGCGGCGTCGCTCGGCATCAGTCAGCATGTGGATCTCGAAGTGGTGACTTTAGATTTGTGTGTGGCAATCGTCACGTGTGGTTGCTCGTCGTAGACTGCACCAAGTTGAATCGAGTGCTACTGTGTGTTTGTGAATATTTAGCCGGTGGAACAAGGTGTGCATCACATTGAATAAAAGTGACTGTGATTTGTTAATGCAACACGTGTTGTCGCGTAGGCATGAACATAAACGGTGTTTGAGACAGCCACGTGGTGTGAAAACAATTCGCGACAAATATTCATTTTGTCTGGGGGCTCACGAGCTATAACTTTATTTGATAAATGTGTCGACGTACAGACGTATCAGCCACATGGTTCTAATATTGTGAAATAAACAACATAAAGTGACCTTTCACGTGTTTTCAAAAATAGTAGTTAGTACACCCTTTTCTCTCATGAACTTGATTTTATTATGAATTTGTTTTGTTAATCATATGCAGGGAAGGAAAGCTGCGAACGTGTGATATCATACCCTAGAAAACGAGTCAAACAGTCGCAATCATAGTTCCAGTGTTTTTGCATGTTTAGGAATTTGGTTCGCAGTTGGTGGTTGTGAGTTTTAAAAATTACACCTTCCCAATTTTAAACTCTCACCCCGACCTTCACTCTCGCAATATGATAGCAAGGTATGGAGCATTTGCAGAGGCATACTGTGAAACGAACCTACTTGGTATACAATCTGGCCTGGGAGAGTTGCATTTGTTGAGCGATTTAATCCTTCATCCCTCGACGATGTGAGGAGTCACAAGAAACGACACGCGGTTCGGATTCCACATTAAACTGTACGTCCCATTTCCCTGGTTGGATAACTGAGATAGGCTAGGGGCATGCATGTCGCCGAAGTGGCGTACAATTGAAAGACTTGCATCAGGCCAATAAGCCACACGAAATTATAGTTAGTTGCTTTAAAACTCCAGGGATACCTGCATCTGAGTTACGCATGCTGGCGGTTGTTCTTGATTCGAATTTTGGGGTATTTGCTTCACCTTCTTTGGTGAAGAAATTTAAGAAATCCGTGTCAAGTAATTCTGCTTTAGCAGAGATGTCATCAGTAGCATAACCATTGATATGAGGAGATGAAGAGACTTGCACAAGATACAGTAGGGTGGAGAGCTGCATCAAACCAGTTTCCGACTAAAGACCGCAGGAACACAACACTACAATCAGACTGTTGGTGGTACAGATATTTCTACCTGCGGGGAGGGGGGAGGGGGGAGGCAAGGATGGAATGGCGGTATGAAGAGCATGCGACCACCTGTTGCATTTACAACACCAAACCTAGGTCTACAACAACAACACATGCCGCATGCGGGTCAAAAACGAAGAGTACCAGAAGCAGACATGGAATTGTTTCTTTTGTAGTCGTATAACTTACTGCGTTTCTCACTAACAATGAAAAGTCCAGGTTGTAATTCAACAATGAGGATAGTTTGTATCCAGAGGCGCCGACTTTTGAAAATCAGTGTGGGTGCTCTATATCGCGGTTCACGAATGTTCGAAACCAACCCTCCTGAAAGTCATGTTCATGCATTTTTGAATGAGCAATACTTGATAAAAGTAAATAGGCAGTTGTCTGGCCTTTTAAAGATAGAAGGAAGAAGGAGGAGAAAGAAAAGGAAGGCACGGCTGCATTAGGACACTACAATAAAGCGATCTAATTGGCCGACGTGGATATTTCGAAATAAGTAACACCCCAAAACTTCTACACTACCAATGAAATAATTTTTCGCTGTACACTAATCTAACACTTCTTGTGCGAAGCTATTCTTTCTGATAAAAGCGTTTGGTAGAACACCGTCAGTAAGGTTTAAAGAAATCTTTGAAATATTTTGAGATTTTGAAGTCTAACATCAAATTTTTTTGGTCAGTTCCAAGCAAGAGCTGTATACTTCATCGAAACTTTCATCACTTCGAGATCATGACATCTCTGACAGTATTAATATAGTCCAAGGTTTTTTTTTAAGCCTGAGAGAAAAGAATTACAAATTTTAACTGAATCTATGATGTTAATAACAAGGGAAGTGACATTAAAAACGATTAACTTTAGCATCAGCATCAGATTCTTCAAGCTAAATTCCTAAAAGAACACAATTGAATGTTCATAAATACGTTCATCTGAAAAGTCAAAAGGACGGACGTGCTTCAGGATGAATGAAGCTATTATAGTGGGTAAAACACGGACACTCATTACTACCTGATCATTTCTTTCACGTATGAAATATCGTCTCTTGCCTCTTGAGTCATAAGATAGGTTTAGTTTTTTCCCGATTTTTTTAAAAAAATTATACAATTTTATTTTCCATCTAAATTTTTTGTGGGTGCTCAGCACCCCCAAAATATTCTTTGTAGGTGCACGAGCCCCGGAGCACACACGGAGTCGGCGCCCCTGTTTGTATCTCATCCAAAAGACGGTCGTCTACCCATGACAAGCACATAAAAATACACTCATATACCCATATCCTTTTTTCAGGAAAAGGCTCATAACCTCATGCATACCATCACACAGGCGCAAATCACAGTCATTTCCGGCTCCTACGTTCCGAGTCACACTGTGTTTCGTAGTTTTTTGCGATCAGCAAACATTAGGTAAACGGCATCGCTAACCTGTCCCTAAGGAGCCGAAATTTCATTCGCCAATGCCCAAGTTTCAACGATATGAGTACATTGTTTCTATGCTCCGACTTGGAGGGAACACTCATACTATTGTGATGGTGCAGCTCTTGTATCTTCCGTGTCTTCTGTATTAGATTTGTGGTTAAATGCCTCTTGTTTTGTTTTAATACCCAAACATGTTTCGGCACTTACTGTGCCATACAGAAAGCAATAGCCCAAGGTAAGAAAGTACTTAACGAATATACATCACTATGCAAGAAAACCCTCTTAGAGACCATAAAAGAAGTATATAAATAAATCCCGCCACCACATTACGCCTGACAGCCTGTCTCCCCCACAATATTTCTGTCTCTCTGTGTCTCCGTCTGTCTCGTTCTCTCTCTCTCTCTCTCTCTCTCTCTCTCTCTCTCTCTCTCTCTCTCTGTGTGTGTATGTGTGTGTGTGTGTGTGTGTGTGTGTGTATGTGTGTGTGTGTGTAAGTGTGTGTCTCTGTCTCACAAACACAAGCACACACACATACATACACGCAATAAAAACACACAAATACACACACACGCAAAACATCTCCAGTATCAAAACTAGTCAAAATTCGCGCGGCACATGACAGACACCACACAAACTAATGGATACGATACAGCCACCACAAAAAGGAAAATGGCGATATAAACAGTGCCAGTTCACAACAAAAAGTGCACTAAATATCGTAACATGAAGAAACACCACAAACAAACAAGCAGCAACACCATACGTCGATTTTTCAAATATATCCAGGAGAATGTACAATAGTTTTCGCATATAAAAACGTCTTGTCTGCAGATGACGAGCTGTGAAAACTTGTCATTGTTCAGTAAAAGCAGATACCTTGCGAATGACATAATGTAAGTATCGTAAATAAATTAGGCCTAATATATCTAACAAAGTTGTCCAGTTAAACAATTCATCCAAATCACTGTATTCCCAAAAATCTGTAACATTTTATTCTAGAAAATAAAAGGCAAAACCCACGGAAGATGGCACAATAAGTGCCGAAATATGTTTGGGTATTGAAACAAAACAAGGTGCCTTGCATAAGGCGGGTTTAACCACAAATCCAGACTCACGCTATTGGATGTGAGTTAAGGCTAGTCTACACGACGACACTAAGTTGCGAAACTCGTTGCATGAAATGAATTGCGCGCGACTGGTTTCGTGTATGTCTATGGACACGGCGCCAATACTACACAATTCAGTTTCGTCGTTTTGTGAGTGCCGTAGTCGCTGTAAGATGAAAGTTTTGGTAGCTGTAAGAGTTGTGGCGAATCTATTGCTTGTGTGTGTGAAGTCGCTACATAAGACTAAACATAAAAAGAATAAGAACCGTGTTTGGGTTCGTAAATGGATTTAAAAAAAAAAAAAAAAAAAAAAAAAAAAAAAAAAAAAAAAAAAAAAAAAAAGACGTCAGGTCTGTTGTCCAGCGACCTTGCTGAAAGAAATTGTGATTGAAGACCATAGAAGTTATTTTAATCAAGTTAGAATGTCACCAGAGCAGTTAACGTTCCTTTTAAACAGAGCTAGTAATGCAATAAAGAAAGAAGGTACTGTTATGCATGAAGCATTGTTATCAGAACTGAAATTACAAATTGCATTACATTTCTTGTCAAGTAGATATTCGTCTCTGCAGTACTTTTACCATGTTCCGAAATCCACAGTTGTCATACTTCGTTTATATAGGTATTTCGAATTGGGTGTATTTTAGTCTGCAATTCACTAATCGTCAACCCATCAATATTTAATTTCCCAAATAATTGCTAGAAGAGCTCTAAGACGCCGTTAAAATCGCACAAACACCAACGCAACGCATATATGTTCAAAACCCGAATTATTTCTTCCATTCTCCCCGGTACATTGTATTTTGTTCTGTATTTGTTATAACCTAACCTAAAAACACGCGCAATCAGTTTCGCCAAAGTTGGAAGGTGCCGAAACTGTTTAGTTTCGCCAACGAGTTGCGCGAACGCCTGCCGCGCATGCGCATTGGCCAGTTGCGCAGTTTCATGAAACGTAGTGTCGTCGTGTGAACTAGCCTTTACGTTGTTGTCAGGAGACAGCGGTTTACGGTGAGCCGGGCCAGCACCCCCTATAGAAGAAAGCCTGCGCACTACGTCACAACATGGCGGCAGTGAGAGGCTTAGACGCTGTTAATAGTGCATTCTTCCGTCCAGGAGTGTATTTATTACGTAAATTGGTGTTCTGTACATTGTGATCGCTTCTCTGGACGATTTGTGTGTGTGTGAGAACAACGTGTGATCTCTTTTTTACTGACAAAATGCCGTTTCGCTGTTCTGTTCCGAAATGTAGAGGAAATTACGACTGTGGCCAAAAAGTTACCGTCTTTAAACGCCCAGAGAAGAATAAGCTAATAGGGGTGGTTACGTAAATAAAATGAATCGCAATATCCAACGGTAAACAGTCATAACTTAAAACTCTTTTATAATGTTAAACAAAAACGAAAACTTACTCATTAAATTGAAGAAGGAGTTATCCTGGGAATTCTTGACATCCATTACTGCTCCTCAGGTCGTTTAAAGACGGTAAGTTCTGGGCCACAGTCGTAATTTCCTCTACATTTCGGCACAGAACAGCGAAACGGCATTTTGTCAGTAAAAAAAGAGATCACACGTTGTTCTCACACACACAAATCGTCCAGCGTAGCGATCACACCGTACGCAGCACCAATTTACTCAATAAATACACTCCTGAATGCACTATAAACAGCGTGCACTGCCAATGTTTACAATCTTTCAGAGGACTCTAAGCCTCTCACCGCCGCCATGTTGTGACGTCGTGCGCAGGCTTTCTTCTATAGGGGGTGCTGGCCGGGCGCAGCGCGCTAAGCACTTGCTGAGTGACTGCCTCCTCGGCTGGTGCCTGGGCGGTGGCAGCTACACCCAGACTGCGCGGCCAACCGCGCTGCTTCCCATTTACGACACACACCTCCGCGATAGAGGCGCCTTCATTACCGGAACAAGCTCTTTGTGCGCCAACTTCAGCGCTGCACCGCGTCTGCGAGTGCTATCAGGCGGGCTGCATTTACAATGGAGAAAGACTCGCAGGCGTTTGCGAAAACAGAAACAGACCAAGATACAGGGAGACTCCTGGGAGGTGCTGAACTTTCCCGGTAAGCAGCGGTTGGATAATGAAGCGTTATACGCCTCAACTGGTGTCGGTGCCGAACTTTGTATATCACAACGAAAAGAGCGATGGAAATCGTTTGGATGGAAACACATAAAGCCGGCCGCGGTGGCCGAGGGGACTGAGGCGCTGCAGTCACGGTCTGCACGGCCACTACGGTCGGGGGTTCGAATCCCCCATCCGGCATGGATATTTGTGCCGTCTTTAGTATTAGGTAGTTCATAAGTAGTTTGTAAGTTTAGGGGCTGATGACCCCGTAGTTAAGTCCCATAAGCTATACAAATATTTGAACATTTTTTTTTTTTCGAAACACATAAATAATCAATACAAGCATTATGAATGGCCTGAATGTAACTGAATGTAATGCATTCATAATGCTTGTTTGAAGGACACTGAAGATGGTCACTAGGTGATTGAAATCGATCTGTGGTTTTTTAAATGAAACATTAACGGCCAATGCTGCGAAATACATCTGGTGTGTTCATCATTGTGTGGTCGTGGAGCACCTCCAGGAAATGGAATCAAACCTCACATAAATAATCGCAGGGAAAAAAATGAAATTTGTAATGCGGCGCTATATTCCATTGATTCTCTGTGGTTACTGTATATTGTTCACTTTAGGAGTGTTACATTTTTCACTGTATAGCATTCCTTGCGTCCTTTTGTACCTATACTGAACGTACCAGAGATCGTCAGGAATAAAGTGGAAATATGCTAACTGCCTTGTCTGTTCATAACGTGTAGGCTTTCACGGCCGGCGTCTTCAATAATTAAAACTTCCGGGCTGAGAGGCCGTGGTCCAACAGTAGACATTCTTTCCCCTGACGTTTCGTTGCCGGCTGCGGGCAACATCTTCCGAGGTATCAAATACTCGCCTAACTGAACACAAAAGGAACTGTCGACTGGGACACACAGACAAATCGGCCATAGCAGAACATGTTTTTAAAAACGGTGACCACGAAATAAAATTTAGTGAGACGAGCGTGCTAGCTAAGACATCGCATTGTTATGCACGTAATGTATAGATAGTCTGTAGAGATCTTTAAACACCACAATAATTTTAACAGGAAGGAAGAATGCTTGAAGTTAGATAAGATATGGCGGTCGACTTTGTAGCAAAGATGTGGCAATCGATTACCTTCGATCGAGAATAATGACGCCAGGCAGAGATAGTTTTACTGTTGACATCACGTGACGAGTGGTGGCGCCCTCTATGCCCTCTATATATATGCAGCATCTCCACGGCCCAGCAGCCAGTCGTCGACTCACCTCGGAAGATGTTGCCTGCAGCCGGCAACGAAAAGTCAGGGGATAGAATTTCTACTGTTCGACCACGGCCTCTCTAGCCGGAAGTTTTAATTACTGCCTTGTCTGTTTTTCATTAATTAATGGTTGTGCACATTTCCAGACGACATGACTACGTTAACAGACGGCATTAGTTGCAATCGCAATTTTAGTTTATGTTGAAATGTCTCTAAGAGACCTCACATAATTTTTAATTATATACATTACGGAAACATTTCACTTACGTAAGGTTTCTTAGAGACCTTACATAATTTTTAATTATATATATATTACGGAAACATTTCAACGTAACCTAAAAACATAACCTAAAATTGCGATAGCTTCTATGTCCCTTTCAGGCACTGCACGCACAATTGGGCGTTTTTGGTTTCGCTCGCTTTATTTCTTTGTAATTCACGTTAGGAAGTTCGGGCCTGCGTCACACAGTCATGGAAGAACTGTGGTAAAGTGCGCAAGGTGTTTTAATTCCACGTTTTTACACTGTGTGGCACAAGCAGTGGGCAAACTCCAGTACACTTACAATGGCGGCAAGAAAGACTTGTTGACAAGGTGTTGATATCCTCGTTTTGACCTGTTACGCTATCACATCTAACCGTCGAATGATTTTATATGATCCCGTGATGTTATTACGTCATTTCTTTCAAAGGTATGTTACTGTAAGATGCTGCAGATCATAAAAGACTTGTAGTAAAGGTCCTTAAACAGACAATTGTGTGGGTACAAATTTTTAAAAATAAATGCATTTTCTTTTTTTATGAATTACTGTATGTATTTTGTATCTTAAACGTACCGGCAGTGCAACAAAGCCTACATTTATCTTTTACAGAAAAGCATACAATAAAATCACAAAACCGACAATATCTGAATTTCATGAGTTGTTTCTCAGTATTTAATCGCGACGTAAGGCGTGATTATGCGCAACTACTCGAAACATATAGTACCATTATGTCACACTATCACTAGACATTAAGTTGAAAACTCTGTGATGAAATCAACAGAAGTGTTTTACGTTAACCAAAGAATATCGAATTAGAAAAGTTGAACGGCCCTGAGTTTCGCACTTACCTCGTGGATACCACCTCTCTCGAAAGTGATTCTAGACCAGCAGCAGTAACAAGCGGAAGGCAGAATCGGAATGCAGCTAAAATCTCTATTCTAGTCTTCATTGAAAAATAAATAAAAACGGGAGAAACGTGCTTTAAAATGCTTGCTGTAAAATATAAGGTGACGTCGTGCAGGGAGATTCAGATAGGATGGTAACGTACTAACAACAAGCTAGGAAATAAAATGCAAACCAGAATATATTTCAGTTTTACAGAAATTATGTATTTGAATTAAATACATTACAGATCAAATTCTAGATGAATCAGCACTTTACAAGAGAATGTATTAAAGCTTTACAAAGAACTGAATTGTTACTACAGCTACAATGAGACCGCCAGCACATACCTGAAATGTTAATCTCTTCAAGTACATTCTCACAATATCTCATGTAGTGTACAGCTTTCCTCATAAGACACAAATCTGCAAGATTATTATTGCAATACGCTTCAGCAATCTCTCACATACTACACAACATGCTCCTGCTTGACACTAGCCGACCACGCTCTCTCGCAGCTAACCGACCAGTGCTATCAGTCGTCTGCTACACACAGCTGCTATTATGTACTTCAAAGAATACGTATTAGACAAATTTCAGAATATTAAAAGTGTGCAAAACAAGCACATAAATTTCTTTACTTCAATAAGGCGCAACAGATTTCACTAACTGTTTAAACACATGACTCGTATTCGGAAGTTCACTTGGTTTCACTGAGTCACTGCGGGTGAAGAAGGCTGTGGTGGTTTCTTAAAGAAGACCACAACTTCTTCCTCTCTTTATAATCTGAGGATGTCTTTCAGGACACTGACTTTCAAGTTTGTTTCTTGTTGTTATTGTTGTTGTGGTCTTCAGTCCGGAGACTGGTTTGATGCAGCTCTCCACGCTACCCTGTCCTGTGCAAGTCTCTTCACCTGAGAATACGTTCGGCAACCTACATCCTTTTCAATCTGCTTACTATATTCGTCCCTCGGTCTCCCTCTACGATTTTTAGCCCACACGCTTCCTTCTAATGCTAAGTTGACAATTTCTTGATGTCTCAGAATGTGTCAAACCAATCTATCCCTTCTCTTAGTCAGTATATGCCAGAAACTCATTTTCTCCCCGATTCGGTTAAGCACCTCGTCATTAGTTACGTGATCTACCCATCTAATTTTCATCATTCGTCTGTAGCACCACATTTCAAAAGCTTCTATCCTCTTTTTATACGTTTCACTCGCATACAATGCTACACTCCAGACAAATGCTTTCAGAAAGGACTTCCTAACATTTAAATTAATATTGGATGTTAACAAGTTCCGCTTCTTTAGAAACGCTTTTCTTCCCATACCCAGACTGCATTTTATATCTTCTTTACTTCGGCCATCAGACGTTATCTTGCTACCCAAATAACAAAATTCATCTACTACTTTTATTGTCTCATTACCTAATCTAATTCCATCAGCATCACCTGATTTTCTGACATTACATTCCATTACCTTCGTTTTACTCTTGTGAATGTTCATCGTATATCTTCCATTCAAGACACTGTCCATCCCATTCAATTGCTCTTCCAGATCTTTTGCAGTCTCTGACAGAATTACTATGTCATCGGCAAACCGCATTGTTTTTATTTCTTCTCCCTGCACTTTAATGCCCTCTACAAATTTCTCCTTCCTTCACTGCCTGCTGAATGTACAGATTGAACAACATTGGGGAAAGGCTACAACCCTGTCTTACTCCCTTCCCAACCTCTGCGTCCCTTTCTTGCCCTTCGACTCTAATAACCGCTGTCTGGTTTTTGTATAGGTTGAATATAACTCTTCGCTTTCTATATTTTACCCCTGATACCTTCAGAATTTGAAAGAGTGTATTCCAGTCGACATTGTCAAAAGCTTTCTCCAGATGTTTCTTATGCTAGCTTAAAATTTATAAACTGCTACTGTAGCACATAAGTTATGTATAATTATCTACAAATATTTTCTGATAATGTTTAACGTGAATTTTATTTTGATGGCACCCCTTTCTTGGACATCGTCAATTGTTAGCCCAATAGATTTACAAACATCTGAACATTGGTATAGTGGTATAAATTCTTAGAAGAAAAGGTACTGACTCCTTCCAGGGAAACTACAGGCTATGTTATTATGTCAAGTCAGCTACCAAGACGACCATACAGGAGAATACTCCAGACTGTATTCATTGTCAAACAACGATGAGATTGCCCTGTAGAGGTGAGTGCAGTACACCCCTTTCGATGACGCATGGGAGTGGCCGCCCGCTCTAAGGCGCCTTCCTGCGAAGTGTGACGAAATCATATCCCTGATAATGCCTCAATTCATCATAGTTTTATTCTGTTGCTAATAAATTTTAATGTTCATGATTTTTATTATGTGAGTCTCAAAAAGTCGTGTCTATTTTGTTATGTTTCATGTGCGGTGACAACGGTACAACCCACGAAAACATAATCTTCTTAGTCGGGGACGGAGACGATATAGCTGGCTATTAAACGTTGTGTGTCGACAGCTGCGGGGCGAGAGAGGACCGTCATAATCGAACCAATAAAAAAGAAAAATAGAATAAATACTGTTGTAAATGAAGTTTACTAATTATGTCTGTGAAAAACAAGTTAACTTCCTATGATGATACTCGTGTATACACATCTGATCTATTAATGTATATTACGTGAAATAAAACTTGAAATTTTACTTCAAGTATCTGAACGTTGTAGCTAATTATTTGAGCCGTTAAGAGATCCAAATATTTAATTACAGTGTTGAAGTTATATTTTGTAGTTCACAACAAAGATTATTCACGATTTTATGCAGTTATTAGGGCCCGTGAGCGCAATTGTAAATATTGGCTTATCTTGTATCAACAGCGACCACCGCTTCTGTTAAGGTAATCTTAAAAATCGGTTTTATACTTCTCACATCTTTACCGAGTATGTTCCAACTGTAATTCGCTGCTATTGGATAATTTGTAGGGCTACAAGGAAATCCAAAATTTCAAAAACATAGAAACACCGTAGAACAACTTAAGGTGTCACACCACGGAGAGCGCATTGTAAGCTTTGTTTAACATCTATACTGTCTTCTTAACACAAAATTAGCCCATGTTCCCTTATCTACGTTTTGTAATTACGCCTTGTAATTTTGTGTAAATTCTGTCACGCAGATAATCTGAAGTTGTCCTGCTAAAGGGCGAAACGCGTCACTAAATAAGGAATAAAACAATTTGCAATGAAGACGGTTTTTTACTGAAGGAATATTTATTCTCACTGATCGCTATACACCATGGACTGGATATCACTTTTTTTTTCTTTTTTGTGACTGAGAAAAGTGAGGTGGAGTTTTATGAATCGGTATTTTTCCAATTGGTTCATGAATCGTATTTGTGGTTTAGAAAAACTATTGCAGGGCTTTCAACGAATTTTTGAGAAAATTTTACGGAATTACATATTAAGTTTTGAACTTTAAAGAGTCAACTATTAGATTTCGAACATTTTACATTGCACAAGGACCTGATAATAAAGACAGTTTAAAGGTTTCTTACGCGAATTGATATTTCCATTACTTTTGGATTGTATAGGAACGGCCAGGAACGAAATCTGATAACGGTGTATCTGAAAACTTTGGTTTACAGGGTTTAAAACTTCAAGTTGTTTTCCTGAAAGTTACTAAAACGACAATGAAGAGAAACTGAAATCGGGCGTTCCAGTACAAGTGCGCCTATGCTCCCCGTCGGAGGTTCGAGTTCTTCCTCGGGCATGGGTACGTGTGTTGTCATTAGCATACGTTAGTTTAAGTAGATTTTACGTCTAGGTACTGATGATTACTGCAGTCTAGTCCCACAGCTTTAGAAACATTTCAACATTTGAGAATTGTGATATTAGTGCTGTTGAATAGCTACTAAATGCTTCTCTTCCTGCTTATTGTTATCATCTTGTGTACATCAAGAGTGATTTTTTTGGGGGAGGGGGGGGGAGGGAGAGGTGGGAGACTTGTCCCGACTGTAATGATTGTCTGAGGAGTGATCTAGCGTGAAAACTAAAGTCGTATAATAAATAAATTTTTTATAGTGTGCGCAGAAAGTACATGACAAGTTTCATATGTCATTTTATAAGGCTCCATTGTGCCATTATACTCCCATACCTCAAAGATTCCATCATGTTCTACAAGCTGATACTGTTATTTCAACATAGTCTCCATGTTTTCAAACGATCCTTCAGAAGGGTAACTACAATTTCAGTGAAATCAAGGGTGGCATTAATTTCAATAAGAAAGTGGTTTCAGTAGTGGTTTGAATTGTAGGGATTACTTTCGTTTCGTAATATTTTGACACTACAAATTTTGTTATTGGTTACAAAACCGTGAAGCAGAAGACATTGATCGAACCTACCCTGGTAATTGTGCCACAGAGTGTTACTGGACTAACGAAGGACAATTTTCACCTCGATAGGTCGAAATCATGGTTAGAAAACTCGACCATAGACAGGAACAGTGCCCTCTGCGATTTCCATGCTAAATGTTACTTTCTATCACAGCTGACATTTTAATACAGAGAAACAAAGCGATAAGTAATCAATGCCATAGGAGGAAAATTACATGTATTTCAATGATGCCCGTGTGTAACTGCATTTTCAGGGAACATTGCCCAAAACACTCTGCTTAAAGTGATTTTAACAGCACAAAATGCACATACGGTACACACCTGATAGTGTTTGTATCCTCAAAGTGCTGATGCGAGATTTCAATGAAGTGGTTAAAACAAAGCGAAAGAGATACATTATCGTTGTTTCGATTTTCAAACTTGACTCTGTGACTTACAATTTTCTGAACCAAAGTGTAAGCGTATTTTGCAGTACGAATGACGAAGAGTAGATGATGACATTGTCATACTCATATCGTAGTTTGAATATGTTATTTGTGTGGTTGTTGATATTGGAGTGTTTGAAAGCGAAAGTGATGCGGAAACGTGGCTTAAGTGAGTCACGCATATTGTTCTCTTAGACCTTTGTTTTAATCACTTCATCGAAATTTTGCATCTGCACTTTGAGGACTAATAACTAATATAAGCAACATTATTTGTGTAGGTGTATTTGTGTGTTTTGCACTATTATAATTACTTTACGTAGAGGGTTTTCGGCACAGTTGCCCGAAAGTGATATATTAAGAACATATCAGACCATGGAAATGTGGTACAAATCATTCAGCACTTGCAGCCGATCTTAAAGAGAAACACTACAGGCCCAGCACTATAGAAGGAGATATGAAAATAATATTAATAAGTAGAGGCCAGATACCTCATTTCTAGCCAAGAATCCAATAACACATCCACCTACAGAAAGGAATCAAATAAATATTAGAAACCAAACACTATATAAAATAATAGAAAATTCACATAAAACAGACTTTTTTCCTGGCCCTCCATCCCCCCCCCTATCAATGGCACTGTACCTGTTGTCCTCCATTTTTGTCCTCCATTTTTGTCCTCCATTTAGCGGTACATTCCAGTAGTTGCTACTTCACAACTGCTGTTCAGTTACCTTTCCTTTCCTCCCCTCCACACCTCTCACATAACCACTTATTACCACAAACTATTTCAATTCTATTTCCTTTATGTACTCAATAACATAAAAAAATAAAAAATTAAAAAAAAATTAAAATAATTGATATTAAAAAGTAAAAAAGGTAAAGTAGGGAAAATTATAATGTTCGAAACACTCCAAAAACAGAGGATATGCCCTGAAATAGAAAACAAATACACCTGATCATATTGCACTTTCTGTAAGAAAGCGAAAAGGATTGATGGCACTGAAGTGCAGTGCAAGTTGAAAGGAAAAAATTAGTGCAAGAAATAAAACGGACACGTATTTTCTAACACATCGACGATTCACTTTGTGGGGTGAAAATCTGAGAAACTTTTCTGTAAATCAACTTCTCACGAAGTTTTTAGAAACAATTCACAAATTTATTTGCAAAGTTTAGCTTTGAAAAAGAAAAGGACAATGGTGGGCATTTGATACCAGTGGTGAAAATCGGCCATGCAGCCAGAAGCATGTTGTACTCACGTATAATGTTGCGGCGATGATGGCAGTGGTCATGTGGCCTGCTGGGCTGAAATGTGGTAGTTGTTTGTTTATATGGGCAAGTGAGACTCGTATTCAGACGAAAAATACGATGAATTATCACCCCGCAGCATTTTGCGTTATAAAATAAATAAACAAAATAAATTCTATATACTGGGTGGTCTAAAAGTCAGTATCAATTTGAAAACTTAGTAATCACGGAATAATGTAGATAGAGAGGTAAAAATTGACACACATGCTTGGAATAACATGGGGTTTTATTAGAACAAAAAGGTTGAACAAATATCCAACAGATGGCGCTTCATCTGATCAGAAAAGCAGTAATTAGCATAACAAATTAAGAAAAAGCAAAGATGATGTTCTTTACAGGAAATGCCAACATTGCTGTAGTCGAGGAATAATGTTGTGAACAGCACTGTAAAGCATGTCCGGAATTATGGTGAGACACTATCAGTTCCGACCTGAAGATTCACTTGAATGCCAGTCTTGTTTAAACAACTGTATTACAGCACCATTGCATACACTGTTACCGAAACATTCAACACTAGATTAATCGAGGGTAAAACCTATGACCTATAAGGATTTTAATAGTGAGATTTTGTCATCTGCTGTGGCTCTCATTAATGTTTTTACCACCCTCATTTTTTTCTGATTTTTTTCTGTTCTAATACAACCCCATGTCGTTCCAAGCATGTGTGTCAATTTTTACATCTCTATCTACATTATTTCGTGATTTATTATGTTTTCAAATTTATATTGACTTCTTGATCACCCGGTATTTGTCACTGCATACCATAGGAGCCGCTTTTTTGCCCAGTAAAACGAAACGTGTCGGGCGAAGAAGATGGCGTCTTATTGCAAATACACAGACAAAAAATACCCTTCATAATTGTAAACCAAACACGGGTACGATAGCCACACGCCGGCCACGGTGGCCGAGGGGACTGAGGCGCTCCAGTCACGGTCTGCACGGTCACTACGGTCGAATCCCCCCCTCGGGCATGGATATTTGTGCCGTCCTTAGTTGTAAGTAGTTCATAAGTAGTTTGTAAGTTTAGGGACTGATGACCCCGTAGTTAAGTCCCATAGACTCTACAAACATTTGAACATTTGATAGCCACACACATGTTCTTTTTGGACACCTCGTTAAGCCCTGTCTTCATTTATTTTATTATTATTTTAACTTAACGGATTGTCAAAGACAATAATGATAAATCTGAAGCATATAATTAAAATTTGTGATGCAGCCGGGAATTGAACGCGGACCTCCATGCTTACTAGGCAGACGTCTTATCGTTAGAGCACCACACCACTAACGCTTAAAGCGCCTCGGAAAGGTGTAAGTACGATTTCCCTCCACGTCACAAGCTTTAATTCAGCTTCTGTGTTCCAAAGATAATTGTCACTACGGTCAGGCTCTCCATGCAGCGGAATAGCACCTCGGCAATGGACATATTGGAACAATCCTGTTAAGGTTATATAAATATCAGTATCAATTGACATATTGGAACAGTCCTGTGAAGGTGATATAAATATCAATTTACATCACTTTACCAGGATTCTTCCAATATGTCCATTGCCGAGGTGCTATTCCGCTGCATGGAGAGCCTCGGCAGTAGTGGCAATTATCTTTGGAATACGGAAGCTGAATTAAAGCTTGTGACGTGGAGGGAAACCGTAGTTACACTACTCTGAGGCGTTTTAATCGTTAGTGGTGTGGTGGTCGAACGGTAAGACGTCTGCCTAGTAAGTATGGAGGTCCGGGTTCGATTCCCGGCCGCATCACGAGTTTTAATTATATGCTTCAGATTTATCATTATTGTCTTTGACATATTCGAGACGAAAATCCGTCTAAGGGATTGTTTATGTATTAAATTGATATTTATCGGGTTGTGTTCTAAGCACTGTTTCGTTCTATTACGAGCGTTCGAGGTCATAGGTGTCCGCTGTCTGAGATTAGTGGAGTTTTTCGGTATCTCAGGCTTTAGTCCCTTGTAAAATGTGCACAGCGCAGCACCGCTGAAGCGGTTAAATACGGCGGTAGGTCTGGGGGCGATAATAGCTGGGAAATGTTAAAAACATTCAGTGGTAGAGTTTTACATTGCATCCAGATGTGTGATGAACTTAGTCACCAGTACAGCATCAACAAAAAAGGGAGGAAAAAGTGAGAGCTAGTTTGGATTTCGCGACGTGATGGAGTAGTGAAACGCGCAACTGTATCGTGGCGATAAATGGCAGTATGTGCGGCAGCATAATTGGGATTATTAACACGACCATGGGGCGCTGGGGGGGGGGGGGGGGGGGGGAACACCTGCGGTGTGGGCGTGAGCGAGTGTGCGCGCGTTCAGCGCCAGCGGCCGCCTCGGCAGAGCGCCACCAGCACGCCACACAGTGGCCGCATGCACCGCCCCAGCGGGCCGCTGCGGGGCTTTTGGTCACCCACATACCGCCGCCGGCTAGCGCCCGCAACGGCTAACCGCTTTCCCAGTGACGAGTCGCTGACGGACACAAGGCACTATCCACACCTTTCGTTGTCAAACGCTGATAACCAATTAATCGCAATGTACAAGTGGCGTTTGAATAGTCCGTGCAAAAAATAAAAAGTACTAACGTATTTGGGGAAAAACCATTTTTTTATTTTTCGACATAGACTCGTTTTAGACTTATACACTTCGTCCAACGCTGTTCTAATTTCAAGAATGAAACTTTCACTCTGCAGCGGAGTGTGCGCTGATATGAAACTTCCTGACAGATTAAAATTGTGTGCCGGAACCGGGACTCGAACCTGACACCTTTGCAAAGGTCTCAGGTTCGAGTCCCGGTTCCGGCACACAATGTTAATCTGCCAGGAAGTTGCTGTTCTAATTTGTTGAACGACAAGGGTTCGCAAATCGATTCCGTATTTCTTGATTTCCAGAAGACATTTGACACTGTACTTCACAAACGGCTTTTAATCAAATTACGGGTTATGGTATATCGTCCCAAATTTGCGACTGGATAGGGTATTTCCTGTCAGAGAGGACACAGTTCGCGGTAATAGATGGTAAGGCATCGACTACAACAGAGGTGATATCGGGCGTTCCACAGGGTACTATTATTGGTCCTCTGCTGTTCCTAATTTACATAAACGATTTAGGGGAAAATCTAAGTAGCTCTCTTAGGTTGTTTGCAGATGACGCCGTCATTTGCCGCCTACTAAAATCATTGAAGATATAGATATACCAATTAGATTTCTATCTGATTATGCGATAGCCCCTTACTTAACAGCCATATACAACCGCTCTCCGAAACAAGGATATGTACCAAAAGATTGGAAAGTTGCACAGGTCACACCTATATTCAAGAATGGCAGTAGGAGTAACCCACTAAATCACAGGCCTATTTCATTGACGTCAATTTCCAGCAGGTTTTTGGAGCATATCTTGTATTCAAATATTATGAATTATCTCGAACAGGCCGATCTATTGACCCAATGGTCAACACGGATTTAGAAAATATCGTTCATGCGAAACACAACTAGCTCTTTATTCACACGAAGTGATGGGTGCTATCGACAAGTTTTCGCAAATCGATTCCGTATTTCTTGATTTCCAGAAGGCTTTTGACACCATACCTCACAAACGGCCTTTAATCAAATTGCCGTAGTCTTTTGACACCGTACCTCACAAACGGCCTTTAATCAAATTGGCGTAGTGATGGTATATCGCCCCCAAATTTGCGACTGGATAGGGGATTTCCTGTCAGAGAGGACACACTTCGTAGTAATCGATGGTAAGGCAGCGACTAAAACAGAGGTGATATCAGGCGTTCCACAGGGTAGTGTTATTGGTCCTCTGCTGTTCTTTATTTACATAAACGATTTAGGGGAAAATCTAAGCAGCTCTCTTAGGTTGTTTGCAGATGACGCCGTCATTTACCGTCTAGTGAAGTCATCTGAAGATAAAAACCAACTGCAGAACGATCTGAATAAGATATCAGTATGGTGTAAAAATTGGCAATTGACTCTAAATAATGAGAAGTGTGAAGACGTCCACATGAGTACGCAAAGAAATCCAAGAAAATCAATCAAAACTTAAGGCCATAAACTCCACAAAATACCTAGGAATTGCTATTACATCAGACTAAAACTGGAAAGAACACGTAGATAACGTCGTGGGAAAGGCGACTGCGTTTTATTGGCAGAACCCTTAAAACATGGAACAGAACTAGAAGAAAAAAAAAAAAAACTGCATACACTACGCTTATCCGTCCATTTTTGGAGTATTGCAGCCCAGTGTGGGATCCTTATCAGGTGGGATTGACGGAGGACATCGAAAGAGTCCAAAGTAGGGCAGCTCGTTTCGTATTGTCACGATACAGGGGAGACAGCGTTACGGAAATGATACAGGATATGGGATGGGAATCATTACAACAACGGCGCTTATCGCTGCGGCGTGGGATAGTTACGAAACTCCTCCGAATGTGAAAATATATTGTTGACTCCCACTTGTTCAAATGTTTGTTAAGCTTAAGGGACTTAACTACGGGGTCATCAGTCCCTAAACTTACAAACTACTTATGAACTACCTACAACTAAGGACGGCACAAATATCCATGCCCGACGGGGGATTCGAACCCCCGACCGTAGTGGCCGTGCAGACCGTGACTGAAGTGCCTCAGTCCCCTCGGCCAACGCGGCCGGCGACTCCCACTTACATAGATAGAAATGATCATCAGAATAAAATACGAGAAATCAGAGCTGTAACAGAGAGGTTCAGGTGTTCTTTCTTCCCGCGCGCTATTCGAGAATGGAGCGGGGAGATAAATAGTATAATGGTGGTTCAATGAACCCTCTGTGATGTCGCACAAGTACAAAGTGCGCGCCACCTACTTTCGCCGCGCGCCGCCATGCACACACGGCGCGGCGTTCTCACGACAGCCACGAGCGCCCTCTGCTGCAACCCCGCTCGTGGCCACCACGGAAAGAGATCGTTCACTTGGGACTGAGATAGCAACCAGTCAGGACCTTCGTAATCAGATAGGCAGGCTATCGTACAGGCTATCGTACAGGCACTAGGCAGGCCTCTAACAACTATGTATCAACATTCTGCAGTACTATGTAAAAGTTAAGTATTGTTACATTCTGTGCAATATATATCTCTTTCTAATTTACTCTAGTGTTTATAGTTTCTGGCTGCTCCCCTCCGTACCTGCACAAGCGTGCTATCTTATTCCTGTGTCGGTCTCATCCACTCGGCCACCGACACCTACGACGAGGCTGGGACACAAAAGCGGGCGACGAAGTTGGGACACAAAACCCTCTGCCAGGCACTTAAATGTGATTTGCAGAGTATCCCATGTAGATGTAGATGTACATACCTTCCAAGCCTGCTGAATATCTATTAGTTTTTGCAATCATCTCCTCGTTTCAATGAAATCTTCGTCCCGCCAACCGTTACTTCAAATTAGGGAACAAATAAAAAGAAGAAGGGAGATTAGTGTTTAACCTCCCATCGACAGCGTGTTCAGCCGGCCGCGGTGGCCGAGAGGACTGAGGCGCTCCAGTCACGGTCTTCACGGCCACTACGGTCGGGGGTTCGAATCCCCCCTCGGGCATGGATATTTGTGCCGTCTTTAGTTCAAGGTAGTTTATAAGTAGTTTGTAAGTTTAGGGACTGATGACCCCGTAGTTAAGTCCCATGAACTATACAAACATTTGAACATTTGAACAGCATGGTCATTAGAGGCAGAGCTTACACACTGGGATTATTTTTGGGTAAGGATGCGGAAGGAAATCGGCCGTGGCCTTTGAAATTAACCAACCCTGCCGGGAGTGACTTAGGGAAATCACGGAAAACCTAAATCTGGATGGCCGGAGGTGGATTTGAACCACCTTCCTTCCGAGTTCAGTGTGTTACCACTACGCCCACCTCGCTCGGTTGGGGGACAAATAGTAGTCTGGCAGAGCAGTCTGGAGAATAGGGAGGATGTGAAATGAGTTGGAATCTTATCCTATAAGTTTGCGACCGAAACTGCTGAGGTGTGTGCTAGTGCATTGTCATGATGGAAAAAGGACTTTTTGGTGGGCTAATCGCCAATAGCTCGGCTTTCCTACAGTCCAATAACTATGAATAATAAGCACCTGTAACAATTTTACCCTGTTCCAGATAGTCGATGCGAATCCCAAAAGACCGTCGTCATAACCTTTCCGGCCAAAGGACCAGTCTTAAGTCTCTGCCTTTTTTGGCGCAGATTCTCCCTTGGCAACCCACTGTTTAGATTGTTCTTTGTTCTCAGGAGTATAGTAATCTATCCATGTTTCATCCACAGTGACCAAACGACGATTAAAGGCCTACGGATTTTTCCTGAACAGCTGCAAACCTTCCTCGCAACACTTCACACGATTCCGTTTTTGGTCAAGCGTGAGCAGTCGTGGCACCCATCTGGCTGATAGCTTTCCAAGTCCAAATGTTTAAGCAAAATATTATGTACCCGTTTATTTTAGATACCCACAGCACTAGCAATCTCACTCACCTGAACTCCTATGTCATCCATCACCATGTCATGGATTTTATCAACGATTGCTGGTGTCGCACCTCCACAGGGCGTCCAGAACATTCAGCGTCACTTGTGCCCATATGACCACTTATAAACAGTTATAATCGAAGGTGCAGAATCACGTTTACCAAGCTTCTCTTCAGTTTCCTGAGGCGTTTTGCCTTTCATAAAGTACATCTACATCTAGATCTACATACATACTCCGCAATTCACCGTAAGGTGCGTGGCGGAGGGTACACCGTACCACTACAAGGCATTTCCTTTCCTATTCCGCTCCCAAATTGAACGAGGAAAAAAAGAATGCCTATATGCCTCCGTACGAGCCCTAATTTCTCTTATCTTGTCTTTGTGATCTTTACGCGAAATATAAGTAGGCGGCAGCAAGATCGTACTACACTCAGCTTCAAATTCCGGCCCTCTAAATTTACTTAACAGAAATTCACGAAAAGAACGTCGTCTTTCTTCCAGCGATCCCCAATTGAGTTGCCGGAGCATTTCCGAGACACTCGCGCATTGGTCAAACCTACCGGTAACAAATCTAGCTGCTCGCCTCTGAACCGCCTCTATGTCTTCCTTCAAACCGATCTGCTGCGGGTCCCAAATACTTGAGCAATACTCAAGACGTGGTCGTACAAGCGTTTTATACGCGGTCTCCTTTACAGGTGAAGTACATCTTCCCAAAATTCTCCCAATAAACCGAAGTCGGCTGTCTGCCTTACTCACAACTGTCCTTACATGCTCGTTCCATTTCATATCGCTCTGCAATGTTACGCCTAGATATTTGAACGACGCGACCGCATCAAGAAGCTCACTACTGATGCTGTATTCGAACATTATAGGATTGTTTTTTCTACTCATGCGCATCACCTTACAATTTTATACATTGAGAGCTAGCTGCCATTCTTCGCACCAACTAGAAATTTTGTCTAAGTCAACCTGTATGCTATTACAGTCAGTTACAGACGACACCCTCCCATACACCACAGCATCATCAGCAAACAGCCGCAAATTACAACTTACTCTGTCCATCAGATCATTTATATAGATAGAAAATAATAGCGGTCCTATCACACTCCCCTGGGGCACGCCTGACGATACACTCGTCTCTGATGAGCACTCGCCGTCGAGAACAACGTACTGCGTTCTATTACTTAGGAAGTCTTCCAGCCAGTCACAAATCTGTGAACCTATTCCATAAGCTCGTATCGTCGTTAGCAGTCTGCAGTGTGGCACCGCGTCGAACGCCTTTTTGAAGTCGAGAAAAACACAATCCGCCTGTTGCCCTTCGTCCATGGCTCGCAAGATGTCATGTGAGAAAAGGGCAAGCTGAGTTTCGCATGAACGATGTTTCCTAAACCCGTGCTGATTCATGGAAAGAAGCTTTTCCGTTTCAAGGAAATTTACTATATTCGAACTGAGAATATGCTCCAAAATTCTACATGAAACCGATGTCAACGATATTGGCCTGTAATTGTATGGGTCAGTTCTCTTTCCTTTCTTATACACTGGAGTCACCTGCGCTTTTTTCCAATCACTAGGAACTTTGCGCTGAATTAAAGATTCGCTATAAATGCAAGCTAAGTAGGGGGCCAATGCCGCAGAATAGTCTTTGTAAAACCGAACTGGTATTCCATCCGGACCAGCAGACTTTTTCGTATTTAGCTCTCTCAGCTGCTGCTCTACACCGGAAATACCTATTGCTATGTCCCCCATTTCGGAATTAGTACGTTGATCAAATGATGGTATATTTGTGCGGTCCTCCTGCGTGAAAGATTTCTTTAAGGTTAAATTTAGAACTTCAGCTTTCCGTTTGCTTTCTTCTATTACTGCCCCGGAATGATCAACTAGTGACTGGACAGTGGGCTTTGACCCGCTTATCGATTTTACATAGGACCAGAATTTTTTCGGGTTCTCGGAAAGATCTTTTGCTAAGGTATGGCTGTGATAATTATTGTATGCTTCACGCATCGATCTTTTTATAGACGCACGAATCTCTACTAACTTTTGCCTGTCATCATTTGCGTGTTCTTTTTTGAATCGAGAGTGCAACAGCCTTTGCTTTCTCAGCAGCTTTCTAACATTATTATTATACCACGGTGGATCTTTTCCATCCTTAATCGTCTTTACTGGCACATATTTCTCTAACCCTTCATTAACAATGCATTTAAATTTAGTCCACAATTCCTCTACATCCATAGTCCCAGAATTAAACGATGACCATTCATTTTCTAAGTGCGATCGTAACATTAGCTTGTCGGCTTTTCCCAACAAAAACACGCTCCTAGCCTTCTTGATTGGTTTATGAACTTTGGTCACCATCGACGCTATGACGATATCATGATCACTAATTCCTGTCTCTACACAGACATCGTTAATGAGGTCAGGCCTGTTTGTGGCTATAAGGTCTAGAATATTTCCATTGCGCGTGGGTTGCCGGTTTAACTGCTCAAGACAGTTTTCGGAGAATGTTTCCAAAAGTAGCTCGCAAGACTGCTTGTCTGTACCGCCTGAAATGTAACTAGCGAGGTCCCAATCTATACTCTTAAGGTTGAAGTCACCTCCGACTAATATTGCATGGCCCGGATACCTATGCACTACCTGGTGTAGACTTTCGTTGAATGATTCTAAAACTGCTACAGCAGCACTGGGGGGCCGGTAAAAACACCCAACTATTAACTTTACTTCTTTTAGACCTGTTATGCGTGCCCAGATAACTTCACAGTAATTTTTAATTACCACACGAAATTCTTTTTCGTCCATTCTTTGACAATCACTCAACTTCCTTGATTTACATGAATTCCAAACACAAAGAAATTAATATGGCTGAAACTTGATGTGCGTTATTTCTAAAGATGCTACTAACTAAACATGACCTCGATAAGCGCCGGTGGTGCCATCTCTCGAACTTTTCCAACACTCGTCGTATAATGACATTACCTGACAGCGTGGGTTGTGGAGGCGATCTGATAGATTAATTATCTTCAAAAGTGAGATTCTCTTATAAGTTGTTGATGTTTTAACTTATGGATTTATATATTCAGACTAAGCCGTATGTTGCACGTACTATTTAATCTACTTTTTTTTAAAAACATGACCTTCTTTTAAAATTTGATATGACCAGATGATGGTGGCAAAGATCATTGAAACCGGTCGACATAAAATAAACAAGTATTTTGTAGTTTTATGAAAACTCAAAGTTCACAATAGATATGGGAAAGGTAGTTCTTTTTACAGAACCGTTCATTCGGGAACAATTCTTCTAACTGAACTAGTTCCAAGAACTAGTTCAAATCAACTACATGGTACACACTTAGAGGTTGAATTTCCAAAATCATTTAAATACGTATTTTTTAAAGCATGATTCAAAAAGTATATGCGAATTTTCTTAGTTCTAGATGCAAAACTGCGTTAATCGTCATACTTTTCACCACATTTACATATAAAGATTAATAACAACAATCTGAATGACATACGCACTGTGGTTTATGGTGTGGACTTGTAACACGCACATCTGTACCACACTTCCGGCAAATAACTACTGCTCATAACAATTACTTACCCCAAAAGTACGGCTAACCATGGTGTTAACCCTAACAAGGATTTTGGTTGACCATGTAAACTACCTAAAGATAAGGCATCTAAGATCAGTCTGCAATCATAGAGTTTAAGTTTACTCTGACAGAGATCAGGCACTGAATTATCAACCTACATAGACTTCCCACTTTTTGCACAAGAATAATAACTAGTTTAGAATACTGCACTAATAAATAATCGATCGCCTGCCTAATTAGGCACAAGCACCAATTTTCTGCAATGTGATTGCACTAATATGACCTTAATGTGTTGCATGTGGTTCTGTTTAGCAAAGTTATTGCAGTATGCACAAAGAAAATGCAAAGCAAACATCTGTATGTAAAATTTTCAATGAGATTGTAATCAGTAAAGTATTAATAATAAAATAATAAAAGTATGAACTGCGTCTCACTATTGTGTACTAAGGTATTCAATCATTAATTTTTCTTTAAGCATCAGAAAATGAAACATTAAATACTTTCAGCACTGAACAAACTTCTAAAGAAATATACCATTAAAATTAGCATTTCTAGTAATAATGTACTCGACAGACGTTAAATATGTGTGGCTTCTCTTAATCAACAACACTGAACTGCAATCCAAATCTGTTATTACTTCAATTAAACCAACAAATCTTTTGTATCTTATGTATGGTGTTATACTAATTAACAAAACTCTATTACAATCTGTTAACTACAAATTATGCAAGTGGACCTTTAAAATATACCGACACAAAATTATTTCAATTCAATTAACGTTTATGTAGTTAATTCAACAAATGCAATTGTACATGATACTGTTCAGATTTAGAATTTATTAAGTTGTTACTGATAAAATATTAATACTTTATGATCACCACAGTCTTGGTTTCAACTTTTATCACTTTCAGAATCACCACTATCCCAACATTTATAAAATCACTGAATAATCTTAACAGTGCAGGATACTCGGATTTTTAGTTGTTTTAGTGGGGTAAGGACCATGTCCAGACGAATGACATAGGATACAATCAGGCTGAAGATATTCGTCGTTATGTTTGAATTGTTTGTCATTAAACTTCACAGTTAAACTATCTTCTGAAACATGCACATACAGACTAATAAAATAATTATTTGTCCAAGCTCAGTTGGTGGCGGCGTTAGGCTGTGGCCGCAGATGGCTTGGCGGCAAGTTTAAAGTGTGGCTCTTGATGGTAATACGCTGAATATTCCTCTTATTGTTTCTGGACTCGAATTAATTTGCTACACATATTGCTGTTCCCCCAAGCCACTTCCGAGGCGAGCACCACATACATAGCTCTGCTCTCAGTGAAGACTTACGCGCCACTCTATCACACACGGCTGCACACACACAGTGCTCTCCGCATTTCGCCCGCCAAAACCAACTTTTCCCTTGCATCAGAATAATTTCCGTTTTGTGTACATTTTTTATATATAAAATCGAATTTTATCCTTTGCGCATGGATCAGCCAGTACATTAACGTTTGTACATAATTATTTACAACTATAACTTCTTTCATCAAAAACAATCCTAATTAACATTTTTGTGTTAATACACTTAGAAAATATAAAACAAAAACTGATTTCGTAATTGAGTGACCAATGAAGGTAATGTTACAGACACTACACTACACAGATTAAGGATCTATAGATTAATATTGAAAATAATCTAAACAATAAATAAAAAAGATGCTTTTGACCTATAGTGTTACAGATTCCTGTAGACATGTCTTAGTTCATGAACCACGGGCAATATATGTGTGACCAAGGGAATGGTCCTGACAGTTGGGAAACCAGTTACTTTGGAATAAGGTTGGACATCTCGAAAATATTCTGAGTTGTGGCCACCTTTGTGCTCAGACGGCAAAGACTACCAAATCCACTGGTTAGTCCCTCAACAGTTGGGGGTAAAACCCATTAGGGCCCTGGGCAACTAAGGCTAGCAACCTGCTTCCCAGGTACTTCAGTATGGTGCTGGCAACAATCAGAGCAAAATGCCTACTACCTTTGGAGGTGAAGGAGACCCACCACTTATTGACAGACCAGGGACTTCCTGGATACGACTTGGCAAACGATCTGGAATGAGATGGGGAGCTGTTAATATCAATGGGGCCTATATTGGGAAGAATGAAGAGCTGGCGGAGGATGCAAGTGAGGAGTCAAAGCAGGAGTCAAAGCAGGAGGAGCAAAGTAGTGTGTAGGGTTTTACACCAGGAAAGCAGTCGAATGACTGAAATAGATAGATTTTACCGTCTCCAGCAAGAGAATCAGGTTTGTGTCAGTTTATTTGCCCTGTGAAGAGACACATCAAGATGAGATGGACAGATTTTACAATGTTTTTAATGATGTAGTTGTTACAGTAAAGAATAAGGACAATGTTTTGCTCATGGGCGACATCAACTCCAGGATAGGAAATCGAACAGAAGCACTTGAAAACGTTATGATTAAGTTTAGAGAGGATATCGAGAGCAAAAGAAACAGAAAACAGCTCTTGGATTTCTATGCCAGTTATCATAAACTCCTTTTTTTAAGCATAAGAACATTCACTAGTACACTTAGGACGTCAGGGGAACCAGACCTGTCATTGACTACGTAAAACCACATCATGAATTCAGAAAGGCAGTATGAGGGACGTGTGTTTTCAGAGAGTTCTTTGATGATACTAATCATTATTTGATCTGCAGTGAAATTGGTTTTGCGAGGCCAAAAGTGCAGAAAGTCAGGTTCATATGTAGAAGGCTAAGTCTGGAAAAGCTTCAGGACAAGAAAATCAAGCACAAATATATAACAATGATCTCAGAAAGGTACCGGTTAGTTGCATGTACTTATTTACAGTCGTTGGAAGAGGAACGCACAAGGTATATGGACACACTACTAGCAGCGACTATAGAATGTCTTGGAACAGTAGTGTCTAAAGGCAGAAAGAAGCAGACAGCTTGGTGGAATGATACAGTCAAAGCAACCTGTAAAATGAAAAAGGTGTTTCAAAAATGGATCCGTACTAGAACCAGCTCAGATAAAGAAAATTATCTTTAAGAAAGGAATAACGCCAAGCAAATAATTGCAAAATCCAAGCATAAATCATGGGAAGACATTGGAAATAAGTTAGATACTTTGGATCAAGCAGCATGAAAACCTTTCTGGAGCGTAATTAACAGTCTTTGAAAGGGAGGGTAGAAGGAATTAACGTTTTGGACAGGTAAGGGAAGCTGCTAGTGAATCCTGTGGATGCCTTGGATAGAGGAGGGAATATTTTGAAGAGTTGCTCGATGTTGATAAGATGTTCAAAGACGTGTAAGATTTTGAGGTACAATGGGACAGGTATGGTGATGGAAATATGATCACGTTTGAGGAAGTGGAAAGAATGGTAAAAGATTGCAGTGCAGTCAAGTCATAACTCAACAAATGCAGTGGAACATCAGATCTCAAATGGTTACAAAGGAAAAGTGAAATGGCGTGGGAATCGGGACAGGTTCCGTGTGACTGGACGAAAGCAGTAATCATGCCAATTTTCAAGCATGGAAACAGGAAAGTTTGTAACAACTGCAGAGGTTTCTCTTTAATTAGCGTTGTGGGTGAAATATTCTTAAGTATTGTTGGAAGGATAATGCGAGTATTAGTTGAAGACAAGTTGAATGAAAATCGCCGCGCGGGAGTAGCCGAACGGTCTGGGGCACCATGTTCCGGATCGCGCGGCCGCCCATGTCGGAGGTTCGAATCCTCCATCGGGCATGGATGTGTGTATTTTTCTTGGGTTAGTTTACCTTAGTTTAAGCAGTTTGTAAGCCTAGGGACTGATGACCAATGTAGTTTGCTCTCATAGAATTACAAACATTTGAACATTTGAAAATCTGTGTTGGCGCAGGACTCTTAGAGGCTGTTAGGACCAGATCTTCAGTTACGGCAGATGATGGAAAGGTGCTGCTAGTGGAACAGGAAGCTGTATTTATGTTTTATAGATCTAGAAAAGGCTTCTGACCGTGTCCCTAGGAAGAAGCTATTCTCAGCTCTACAAAATTGTTCAATAGGAGGCAAGCTTCTGCAGCAATTATAGTCGTTATGTAGATTGTCAGACAGCGGCTAAGGTTGACGGTAATTTGAGTTCATGATTCACTCTAGTTTCAGGGGTAAGACAACGTTGTAACCTGTCACCACCATTGTTCATACTATTCATGTATCATATGTTGAAAACAATAGACTGGCAGGATGAGGTTAAAGTAAGTGAAAACAACATAGGCAGTCTCACATATATGGAGGACTTAATGGTGATGGCAGACTTGACTGCAAGGTTGCAATGTAATATTTCAGAGCTAAAACAAAAATGTAAGGTTTATGGTAAAAAGATCAGGATCTCCCAAATGAAAGTAATGTCTATGGGAAAGAGATTTAAAAGGATTGAGTGTCAAATAGGTGGACAGTATCTCCTCACAGGATTGGAATAAAGTGAAAGAACTAGAATCAAGGTGTAGCAAAGCTAATGCAGTGATTGCTCAGCTACGATCTATTCTGTTTTAAAAGGAGGAGGTCAGTACCAAGATTAAGTCCAGTGCACTGCTGTAGTTTCGACCACCTTTGTTGTCTGGGGTGAAATTTGGATGCATGCAAGTTACCTTATTAATAAGGTTCAGGTTACATATATGAAAGTAGCAATGGATTGCAGGTACTAATAGATGGGATGTCCAAAATGAGGAAGTCGAAGAAAGACTGGGAGTGAAGACCACAGATGAAGCAGTAAGAGCGAACATGGTGAAATATTGGGGGTCTTGTTATGCACGTGGGAGAAGCAAGGTTACCTAAAAGACTCATGGGTTCAACAGTAGAGGGTAACAGGAGAGACACCAAGCAGAATGTACTTGGATTCAGTCAAGAATGATTTCTAAGTAACAGGCTTAACAACAGACGAGGCATCAGTGTTAGCAGTGAGTCATGGAGGAATTTTATTGGGGGGGACTATGTTCCAGACCACTGAAAGGCAAAATCAGTTTGGTGGTGGTGATGATGATAATGATATGTACTAGCAAACCTCGCAGTGCTTCGCAGTTGCTTCGGGGAATTGGATATACACCCTAATCTATTTCTCTCTCTTCACCCATTTCCTCCTCCGCCCTCCGCCTCCTTTGTCTCTCTCCTCCTCTGCCTCCCTTTTTCTCTCTCCTCTTCCCCCTCCTTTTGTCTCTCTCCTCCTTCTCCTGCCCCATCTCTGTCCATCACCTTCACCCCCCCCCCTCAACATGTCTTATCCTTTACTCTACCAATCTCCTCCTCTCCCTCCTCTCTGCATCTGTATCCTGCCACTTTTTATTTATAACAATTTGTTTATTGGTCCTTCTGTCTGTCCCTCCTCCCTATCTATCCGCGGTTTTCTCTCCTCCTCCTCTCTTACATCAACCCCGCCTTTCCCCTGTCTCTGTTATTAGCAGCCACAGTTCTCCGAGTCTCCTCTCTCCCCTGCACAGAAAATAATTTCATATGTCAGCCAAATTTTGTAGTTATCGGTCAAACAGGGCCGATGTCTGGAGTAAGATCCCCTTCACCACGCACCATACTAAATCTAATGTAGGCGATGTCGTGTTTCTTGTTTTGAAGGTCAGGTATGAAAATTTAATCAAGGTCAGAATAAAACTGTAGATTGGACGTCTGTTGTAAAGTACTATCTACCATGCACCATATGTTACTATGAAAAAAATACCGTTTCTCTTGTTTAGAAGCTGAAATGTGGAAAATTTTATCGTAGTCGCAAATGGTATTGATGGAGATATGACAGCTGTGTCATTTCTATGGTCAATTATAATCAAGATTTACAGTTGCATCAGTCAAATGTTATCCCGCTGTCGTGGGTATTTTACTGGCGCAAAATAGACAAAAATAATCTTTTAAGCGGGTTGTATACTGTTCAGACTTGAAAATCACATAAAGTGACAATAGTATTTACTCTTTGAATTTTCAACTGTTCCATATATCTGAAAATAGTTTTATTGGTTGGAATGTTGTTCTAAATATATTTTGACGTAATGAATACCAATAATAAAAATAATAAATAAACGATGTGTGTAATCGAAGGCAACATTGTGGCAAAATTTCAACGCTATCTGTGAAGAATTTTCAGAGATTTCAGATTTTAAACAATCATTTACATTTGTAAATTAAGATGTTCCTACCCGCAATCTACGAATGTTCTTGACGGAATACTAAGAAATTTTGACACGAAGTTTTACAGGAATACGCGCATGTTTCTATGGAACTGATTTTTAAAAACATGTCATACACGAATTTATATAAATTTTATGAAGTGTAACGTTGTTATAAAAATAGGCAAGTTGACATATGTATGTTCTATATAGTATTAAAGAAAGAGTATCTTAAAACCTTCTTGTATTATAATGCAACGTTGTGTCAAACTTTGAAGAGTACACAAACCATCAGAAAATTTATATATATAGAGATTGGACATTAAGTTACTTTGTACCATTATCCGTTTGCATGTCGCAACAACAGATTAATATAAATGATTGGTTTCATATGAAAATTCGTGAAAGTATGTATGCAGTTGTATTCCTCTGCGCCCAAAACATTGTGCGTTAAGAAAAATCTGATTCATTCCGATCTTCCATTTCTTCTACGAAGAAAATAATGTTTATGGTCCGTAACCCATAAAAAGTTAAACATTCTTATCATCGAACAGAAAGTAGCAAAAATTACTTATTTTTGTCAGTCATCCCGATATTTTAAACATTATCATCTTGATACCTGGAAATATTGTGTATGTAACGTCTTTACAACTGACTGTTACAACTTGATCATATAGTCAACATGGGAACAGATGGTTCTCGCAATCCGCTCAGAGACACGCAGGGTACCGTCTTTGAGCTGTTCAGCCGATTGTTCCACCGTCCTGGGGAAACAGGTTCCGTAGCACTCATCAAAGTAGACAGTGCAAGGCCCCGTTCAGTTTGCACGCCTTACATGGAGGAACGTGTTCTAGGTGTTAGTCATCCTCTAGTCTGGGCAGTACTCCATGAGCACTTGTACCCGCACCACGTTCACCGCCTACATGGCCTCACGAAACAATGCTGTCCTGCCAGAGTACATTTCTGCCAGAGGTACTTGCGGTAGAGTAGTATACAGCCACAATTTGCCTTCAAGATTTTCTTTACTGAAAAGGAAGGATTTGCACGCGATTGCATTGTAAATTCGCTTAGCATGTGTGGGCTGATGGAAATCCCTATTTTGTGCAAGAAACAAGGAATCAAGATCTTTCCCAATGTACGGTAGGCATTCTTGGCGATAGAATACTAATGTCGTATGTGCTACCACCGAGATTAACCGGGGCTCGTTTCACCGCTTGCTGAAGAACGTACTGGCTATCTTGCTGAAGGGTGAGCCGTGTCAGGATCAGGACAGAACACTGATGTGATTCATGCCTGATGGGCATCAGCACATCTTTCTGCATTGTGCGTCCGCGTCTGACGAGGGCATTTGATAACCGGTTTATTGGTTGGTTAGGTTCCATACATTGTCTTGCTCCTTGCCGAACCTAAATCGACTACTAGGGATGGCGGTTATTGCTGAAACAACCGGTTTTCGGTTATACCGGTTCTTTTCATCTCCAGTTTAACCGCACTGTAAAAAAACTGCTCGAGATAACCGGTTTTTTAAATAACCGGTTTTCGGTTTTTTATTGCTATTATTTCCAGTAGAGTTCGACCGAAGCATATTTTGCGGCCGAAACAGAAACCGTAATCGAATTTCCGGTTCTTCTAGTTTCGGCCGAAACCGATACTCACGAAATTTAGTTAAAATTTAAGTAAATTTACCTTATACAACAAATCACTAGTCTTTACATATTTTGCAAGATCGCCTCCCAATACTACGCCCTCTTGAGTGTGTGCAAACCTAACCATGAGTCCGTAGAAGACGATATACGAAGCATACAGATTTACTGGCCTAGTATTTCCATCTGGCAGTTGCGAATATTGAGCCAACCACTCCGTAAGTTGGACTTGTGACCAGCGCATACGAATATCTCGTTATATACACAATATATGCGTTACAGACAGTAAATTAACTTCAATCAGTGCTGCAGAAGTATATCGAAAATAAAGTCGCAGTTCCGACTAACAGTATGATTGTTGTCAGTGGAAATTTACGCAAATTGAACTAGGAAAGCTGTGTACCACATGATCAAAGAATGTTCAAATGGGTGTGAGTTCTCATGAGACCTAACTGCTTACGTCATCGGTCCCAAGACTTAATCTAACTTAAACTAACTTACGCTAAGGACAACATACACACCCATGACCAAGGGAGGAGGGAGGACTCTAACCTCCGACTGGAGGAGCCGCGCTGTCTGTAACATGGAGCCTCAGACCGCACGGCTACCTCGCGAGGCGCCACCTGATCAATGTTATCTAAATCCATATTGGTTATTAAAAAAGCCCCTCGCTTTCAAGGAATCACATTAATAAAACTTGTTCACATAACAACATGATAATACATTAAAAGTTATTATTCCAATCTTACATAATAGGTATATCAATCGAATTTACTTTCTCTTCCGATAAACATAGGAATAGCCCTAAATATTAGGGTCTACTAGTGTTAACTTTTTAAAATTATTTACAAAAAACAAATTTTGAACCACTACTACAGGAAGTAGTCATACCGGTTTTTTCCCGGTTCTTGGCAATAACTAAAAAAAACCGGTTACAACCGACACCAAATAAATACCGAAAAAACCGGTTATTGAAAACTAAAATACCGGTATCGGTTTTAACCGGTCGGTTTTTCCCATCCCTATCCACTACACGATTATGGAGGCACGTGAAGCAACTGGTCTATGCCACACCAATGACTAATGTACACACACTACATAATCGGGCTATCCGTGCGTCTCAGCACATACAGGAAGAATCAGGGCGATTTCAGTGACCACTTAAGTCCATACATCGAAGAGCATAAGTAAGCATTTAGCTGTATGAACATCATGTTGAGCGCCTCCTATGAGCAAGAGGTCATATTTCAATATGTATGCTTTCTAGGATCCATGGTTATCACACATTTTTTCTTGTTTTAATGCGTACAATCACGTAAATCATGGCCTTAAATACTGGATAGTTTTTTAACATAATGTATAAGGATTCGCAAATATCCACACACAAATTTTCATTAAATGGCGAGGATGCAGTCATGTTTGTGTCATTTCACATCTCGGCTGACAAACCACTGTTTTTTAACGTTGGCTTTTTTTTTTTTTTTTTTACCTTTACAGCGCAGAAGTACACAACTGTTCAGTTTTATACTCATTTAATCACACAATAGTTAAGGATATATCAACTATTATCATTCATAACACATGTACGGTATTGTCTCCGAAGGCATCATCCAGTACAACTCCGAAACCAAATATTTTTAAGCATTACAACGTGCACATTATGTGGCCGAACTCGCTACAAAAGAGTATGTGAATAAATTTCGTTTTAGCTTGTCGTATTATAATATATAAAAGTTAATGACATAACCTTTTGTTGCAAAGAGTCCTTAGAGTTTACTTAGAAATTCTGTGAATGAGAGAAATCAAGACTTCTTAAGTATTTTCATGTTACATACCACAAATGAGATGTAACGTTACTTTATGAACTACAGTGTTGGTTATGGCATTATCCTGTTAGAATCTACCATTATGCACCATAATTTTGAAGGGTACGACAATAAGTAATACAATTCTTAGCGAATACTTTCGCGCATTGATGCTCTTTTCAACAACTGCAGAATCAGTCCTTACGTAAGCCAAGTAGTTTCCCACACAATGTTTCAAGCGCCTGTAGAGCTCGAGAACCGCTTCTTTCTGTGAATTTTCATAGCCACCAAGTCGTCGTTATGACCACCTGAAACAGAAGCGCTACACATCGCTGAACATCAAGGAACATCATTCAGTGTTGACTGTGTCTGTTCACCACTGTTGTCTGTGGCATGAGAGCAAAGCCGAACGATGCATGGCAACTACAAATTCAACCCAGCTTCCCTTGATCTGGTCTGGATATTTAGTTGTGATGTTGTATCTGTAACCGAAACATCGGATTTCAGCTGTCGTCCGCCTATTCGTCAGAGCTAGACAAAGAGTTCTGGACATACAGTTGTTCTAAAGGAGCCTTGCCACTTCTTCTTTACACACAACTGACTTAAGGTGATTTCGTCCCCAATTGTTCTGCACTTATTGCACTGTAGCCAACGATCTATTGAATAGAGTACTGTCTGTAGACTAGCATTTACTCGTATTTTTATAAACACACGTTAGCATAGAACATAGAACCGTAGCGTGCCTGCACTTTCATATGTTTTGCAAACGATTGACATTGCCCACCATGTTCTAATTAGTGAAACGAATTTTCAGCATTTAGTACGTGACAAATAATTGCTTGATTATCTCTTGTTCTGAAATGTATGTCAAAATGCGATACAACAGGCTGGTGTTGGAGCGGTTTCGAAACATATTTTCTTTTGGTTTTCTTGTAAGACTTCATAGCAGCCTTGTTGTAATTAAGCAAATAACAGAATATGAACATCTTTGGCTGGCACGCTCAGACGTATTTAGTTCAACATCCAGGTAGTATAGAGATTAGTTGTATGAACCAATCCTGCTCTGGCGGATAGACAGGTCACTGCCAAATAACAGAAAGTAATTATGGGTAAACCAAGCTCGCTACTGGAAAGCCAGTAGCATCAGATTAAGGAGAATGTTGAGAAGAATAAAGTGGTGTAAATACACCTACGGTATCACCCTTGGGTTTTGAATTGATTACAATTGACAACTTCGTAACGACTTTAACTACAAAATTTATGACTAGAGAAACACTGACCCCATTTTAATGTATGAATTATATATTTTTGACGACGTTACAGAGTTAATTTAATGAAATAAATTGCGGTTTGCGATAGTTATGGCTTCACTGTGCTAGATTTAGATGGAATCGGGTTCGATTCCGGACGGGCGCAAATTTGCATTCGCCGCATTTTGGTGTTCCATCTAAACCTAGTACAGTGAAGCCATAACTATCGCAAACTGCGATTTATTTCATTTAATGTATGAAGTGGCAATGGCCAGATCTCGCAGAGCTCTATCAGATTCTAGTCTGAAACGTGTGATAACTTTTTGCCATTTAGCAATTATTCAGTAACATTTGTTTTTTGTGACAAACTTTAGTTGTTTAGGGCATAAAAGTTATTCAAGTAAACGAAATAATGGTAGTACTTATGTTCTATGAATAGTAGAACCTATGTGTATTAGATAAATTAATAGTTTATGTTTATTTTTTAAACTTAGAAATAATCTTCAAAAGTAAAAAGCCAAGATCGCAAAATACTTCTTTATTGAAAGACGATCCGTTTCAGTGGGCTATGTCGCAGTCATTTGGTCATATCAAATGTTACATGTTGATCATATTATTTAAAAATTGGGGATTGAATAATACGTGCAACATAACACTTAGTCTACATATAGTATCTTAAAGCTGTGCTGTATTAACTTACGTATTTTTATATTTAGACTAAGTGCTATGTTGCACGTATTATTTAATCTCCAAATTTTAAATAAGATGACCAACTTGTAAGACTTGATATCACCAAATGATGGTGGCATAGCTCACTGAAACCGGTCGTCATTAAATAAATAATTATTTTGATATCTTGGCGTTTCTCTTTTGAAGATTATTAATTTACCAGGTAGCCTCCTCAACCTGCGATATCAGGTAATGTAAACTTTGAAATGACAGTTATTACTTGCAATTAAATATGGATTTATTAGCAAAACGATTTAATGTACAAGGAAACTGATTACATATAACTTGTATTGAACAAGTCTTACAAATACTGGTGTGTCATCTTGATTTTGATCTGTTAGTGTCCGAGCTTTCTAGAGGTAGAATCTCTGTAGGTTTACAGCGCCACTCGCAGTGTAAAACTTCAGTAAGATTCGCTTTTGGACTTAAAAGAATTTTTGTGTCTGGCGGTTAAGATAGGCGCTTAGAAATTTTCCTGTGGAGATGGTACCACTCCAGACTTAGTAATTTTTTTGGTTCAAGTGCGTGGACACCATGTGTTCATCGTGGTTTCGGAACTGTGACTTGTAACCTTATTAATTTATTTTAGAGCTCGGAAATTTTTACCTATTCGTTTTGAGAAGACTGAACTTGTGCCAAGTGATACATTTAGACTTGTTATGTTCTCGCGAAGGGGCATTTGAATAATCAAAACACATAAACTGTGAACGTAATTTCGGATTTTCAACTGAAAGTGTTCGCTATTTATAATCTTAGTTGAATACCCTGCTTTGCCGCTCTTCATCTCTCCTTCCCTTTACTCTGCCTGCCTAACTATTTCCTACTTTCTCTGTCGATCTCCTCCTCCTTTCTCTCTCTTTCTGCGCATCTCCTCTCTCTCTTTCTTTCTGCTCATCTCTCTCTCTTTCTTCCCACCTCTCTATCTATCACCTCCTACTCTTCTCTCTGTTCATCTTCACCTCTCTCTTTCCTTACAATTACCTACTCGTCTATTTGTCGCCTCAGTTCGCCTCCGTCCATTACTTTTCCTCCATCTGTTCAAAATGTTCAAATGTTTGTTAAGCTTATGGGACTCGACTACGGGGTCATCAGTCCCTAAACTTACAAACTACTTAAGAACTACCTTATACTAAAGACGGCACAAATATCCATGCCCGAGGGGGGATTCGAACCCCCGACCGTAGTGGCCTTGCAGACCGTGACTGAAGCGCCTCAGTCTCCTCGGTCACCGCGGCCGGCTCCTCCATCTGTGATAAACACTGCATAGTACCCTCTGGCGTACACAGCATGAAATCTTAGCTACACAGTGATGTTCCTCTTCTTTTGAAGGGTAAGAGTGCACAATACATTCAAGATCGGAATAAAGTCGTAGATTTTGTGAAAGAACGCAGGTAGTGTACCCTCCACCATGCGCCGTACAAAATTTTACGTAGACAGTAACTTTCCTTAACTTTGAACATCAAGTGTGCAATATTTCATACAGATCGGAATAGAACTGTAGACTTTGTCAAAGTCCGTATTTCAAAGTACTCAATGGACCACGGAAAATTTTATATAGACAGTGACGTCAGTCTCACTTTGAAGGTTAAGTGTGAAAAATATCATCAATATCGAAATAAAACTAGGTTTTGAGAGGTCCGACACACAGCGTACGCGTCGTATCTCCGTAACTATGTATCGTAGGTGGTTCCCACTCTACAGAAATTGCTTCCACACGGCAAGCAATAGGTGCACCAAATTTGGTTGAAATCGATCCAATAGTCTACGAACAGATAAGGGACATTGTCGCGTGATGCAGCACTTTTTCGTGCATTTCATTGTTTATGGCGTCATACATACTGAACTGTGTGTTGTGCGTGATACACCCACGGCAATATTTCCTCGAACTGACGATCAAGCGTGCAAAATTTAATCCAGATTGGAACAAAACTGTAGATTTGTATGCAATACGAGGGTCGTTCAATAAGTAGTGCCACTTTTTTTTTCTTGGAACACATTTATTGTTAAGAGTCAGAATTTGGTGACAATGCTTCTCCTTGTTCTATTTCTCTACGTAGTCTCGATCACGTACAAAGACCATACGCCAAAGATGTGAGAGAGCGTGTAATCCCTGTTGGTGAAAGCTCCTGCTCTTAGGCGTAACCATGTTTTCATTGCATTGCTTTTGATTGTGTAAATCATGGGATTCTTCTAGATAAGCTTAAGTATTGTGGTATGAGTGGGACAGTGCACAAATGGTTTAAATCATACTTAACTGGAAGAGTGCAGAAAGTTGAAATAAGCAGTTCACATGATGTAGATGAGACAATTCTTCTAACTGGGGAGTTATCAAAAATGGGGTCCCACAAGGTTCGGTCTTGGTTCCTTTGCTGTTCTTAATATATATTAATGACTTGCCATTCTACATACACGAAGATGCTAAGTTAGTACTTTTTGCTGATGATACAAGTATAGCTATTACACCTGACAAACAGGAATTAACTGATGAAATTGTAAATGATATCTTCCAGAAAGTCATTAAGTGGTTCTCTACAAATGGACTCTCATTAAACTTTGATAAAACCCAGTATATACAGTTTCATACAGTAAATGGCATGACACCATTAATAAATTTAGACTTTGAACATAAACCTGTAGCTAAGGTAGAATATTCAAAATTTTTAGGTGTTTGCATTGACGAGGGACTGAATTAGAAGAAACATATTGAAGATCTCCTGAAACGTCTGAGTTCAGCTACTTATGCTATCAGAGTCATTGCAAAATTTGCTGATATAAATCTCAGTAAATTAGCTTACTACGCCTATTTTCATTCACTGTTTTCATATGGGATCATATTCTGTTGCAATTCAACATTGAGGAAAAAAGTATTCATTGCATAAAAGCGTGTAATCAGCATAATTGCTGGAGCCCACCCAAGAGCATCCTGCAGACATTTATTTAGGGATCTAGGGATACTCACTGTAGCTTCACAATATATATATATATATATATATATATATATATATATTCACTCATGAAATTTATTATTAACAATCTGACCCAATTCAAAAGTAATAGCAGTGTGCATAGCTACAACACTAGGAGAAAGAATGGTATTCACTATTCAAGTTTAAATCTACCTTTGGTTCAGAAAGGGGTAAATTATGTTGCCACAAAAGTCTTTGGTCACTTACCAAGTAGCATCAAAGGTCTGACAGACAGCCAACTAGTTTTTAAGAAGAAATTGAAGGAATTTCTGAATGGCAACTCCTTCTACATTGTAGATGAATTTTTAGATAAAACTTAAAAAATAAAATAAAATAAAAATAAATCCTTAAAATATTGATTGTCAAGTATAGACAACATTTACTAAACTGGCACGTTCCACATCATTACGAAATGTCATATATACGATCTATGGAACAAGTATTAATCTAATCTAATCTAATCTCACTGACACTCTTGTCACCTTCAGAGTTTGTTTCCCGTAAAGAATCTTTAAGCGACCGAAAGATTTCGAAGTCCGAGAGTGCCACGTCTGGACTGTAGGGTGGATGAGGCAATGATGGACAACACAATTTGACGATGTGTTCCTGTGTTCTACATCACTGCAGATGCACTTCCAATGCTGACCGACAACCGTAGCGCCAGTTGCCTAGCTGTGAAGCGCAAGTCGGCGGGAACAATAGCATCCGCACGATTCAGCATGTCTGCGCCAGTGGCTGTGACAGCACGTCCCGAGCGTGGCTGATCACGGAGCTCTGTTTCTGCATTTCCAGAGGCTGCGACTTTCTTTATCAATCGCCCAACTTTACTCCTACGAGCTGCACACAAACTTTAATGCATGTTCACCGCAGTTTCTTTTTCTGCACCAAATAATTCAATAACAGCACTCTGCTCGTAATGTGAGTCTTATGTAGATGACATTTTGTATCTCTGACTGCATACCTTTGGAAAACGTCAGCCAACAGGCAACATTCGGTTAAGTATTTTATGCATCCAAATTCCTCCAGTATCGCCTATCGTAGAAAAATATACAGAGACATATTTAAAATCATGCAGATGCCATCAACATTTTATGTATTTTTCAAGAAGTTAATGCATTGGGGGTAGAGGAGGTCATACTAATTGTCTGTGCCTGTTTAAGTGGCCTTAACTTCCGTCATTTCGAATAAAATTGTACCTTACGACTATGCAGGTTTAGAACATTCCAGTTGCATATGCCACTTAGCCCCGCTTCCCCTTATCTGCCACTCATTCTTTTGATTAGTTTCTCTTACGTCTGTCGTCCATTTGCAAACAGGGACAAGTCATTGAAAACAAAATGTTGGCAAAACGCAAAAAACTACCTGTGACTGATGAAACTGGAATTATTATAACCTTTTCATCCTAAATAAATATATAGGATACGTACATTCAGGGAATGTATTTTCGTAAATCTTATTTTATTTTATTTATTCAAGACGACCGGTTTAGACACTCTATGATGTTATCCCACCCCCATGAACCACAGACATTGCCGAGGTGGGGTGGCTTGCGTGCCTTAACGATGCAGATAGCCGTACCGTAGGTGCAACCACAACGGAGGGGTATCTGTGGAGAGGCCAGACAAACGTGTGGTTCCTGAAGAGGGGCAGCAGCCTTTTCAGTAGTTACAGGGGCAACAGTCTGGATGATTGACTGAGCTGGCCTTGTAACATCAGCTAATGTGGCTTTGCCACACGGTTACTGCGAGCGGCTGAAAGCAAGGGGAAACTACAGCCGTTACTTTTCCCGAGGACATGCAGCACTACTGTATGAAAATATGATGATGGCATCCTCTCGGGTAAAATATTCCGGAGGTAAAATAGTCCCCCATTCGGATCTCCGGGCGGGGACTACTCAGGAGGATGTGATCATCAGGAAAGACAATACTGGCATTCTACGGGTCGGAGCGTGGAATGTTAGATCCCTTAATCGAGTAGGAAAATTAGAAAATTTAAAAAGAGAAATGGATAGGTTGAAGTTGGATATAGTGGGGATTAGTGAAGTTCGGTGGCAGGATGAACAGGATTTCTGGTCAGGTGAGTACAGGATTATAAATACAAAATCAGTTGGGGGTATCACAGGAGTAGGACTGATAATGAATAAGAAAATAGGAATGCGGGTAAACTACTATGAGCAGCACAGTGATCGCATTATCATTGTCAAGATAGATACGAAGCCAACACCGACAACAGTAGTACAGGTTTATATGCCAACTAGCTCTGCCGATGATGAGGATATAGAAGAAATATATGAGGAGCTAAAGGAAATTATTCAGACCGTTAAGGGAGAGGAAAACTTAATTGTGATGGGAGACTGGAATTCGGTGGTAGGAAAAGGAAGAGAAGGAAAAATAGTAGGTGAATATGGACTGGGCAGAAGGAATGAAAGAGGAAGTCGCCTGGTAGAATTTTGCACGGAACATAATTTAATCATAACAAACACGTGGTTTAAGAATCACAAAAGAAGGTTGTATACTTGGAAGAGACCAGGAGACACTGGAAGGTATCAGATAGATTTTATAATGGTAAAATATAGATTCCGGAATCAGGTTATAAACTGCAAGACATACCCAGGGGCAGATATAGACTCTGACCATAACTTGTTAGTCATGAACTGTAGGCTGAAACTGAAAAAACTGCAGAAAGGTAAGAAAATAAGGAGATGGGACCTAGATAAATTGAAGGAACGTGAAGTTCTGGCGAATTTCAGAGGGAGATTTAGGCAACAATTGACAGAAACAGGGGGAAATAAAACAGTAGAAGAGGAATGGGTAGCATTGAGAGATGAAATAGTGAAGGCAGCAGAGGACAAAATAGGTAGAAAGGCAAGACCTGCAAAAAATCCTTGGATAACACAGGAGATACTAAATTTAATTGATGAAAGGAGAAAATATAAAAATGCAGTAAATGAAACAGGCAAAATGGAGTACAGACGACTAAGAAATGAGATTGATAGGAAGTGCAAAATGGCTAAGCAGGAGTGGCTAGAAGCCAAATGCAAATCTGTAGAAGAATGTATAAGAAGGGGAAAAGTAGATACCGCCTACAGGAAAATCAAAGAGACATTTGGGGACAAGAAAAGCAATTCTACGAATATCAAGGACTCAGATGGGAAACCAGTTCTCAGCAAAGAAGGGAAAGCTGAAAGGTGGAAAGAGTACATAGAGCAGCTCTACAAAGGAAATGAACTTAGAGACGATGTTGTAGGAAGGGAAGAGGAAGTAGATCAAGATGAAATAGGAGATACTATACTCAGAGATGAATTTGACAGAGCCTTGAAAGACCTAGGCCGGAACAAGGCCCCAGGAGTAGATGATATACCCTCAGAGCTACTAAAGTCTCTGGGAGAGCCAGCCATGACAAGACTATTTGAACTGGTGTGTAGGATATATGAGACAGGCGAAATGCCCTCAGACTTTAAGAAAAATGTAATAATCCCCATTCCAAAGAAATCAGGTGCAGACAGGTGTGAAAATTACAGAACCATCAGTTTGATAAGTCATGGTTGCAAAATTTTAACACGAATTATCTATAGGAGAATGGAAAAGCTGGTAGAAGCTGACCTAGGGGAAGATCAGTTTGGATTCAGGAGGAACGTAGGAACCCGGGAGGCAATACTCACTTTACGTCTTATCTTAGAAGATAGATTAAGGAAAGGCAAATCTACATTTTTAGCCTTTGTAGATTTGGAGAAAGCGTTTGACAATGTTGACTGGACTACACTCTTTCAAATTCTGAAGTCAGCAGGGGTACAATACAGGGAAAGGAGAGTTATCTACAACTTGTACAAAAGCCAGACCGCAGTTATTAGACTCGAAGGGCATGAAAGGGAAGCATCAGTTGGGAAGGGAGTAAGACAGGGTTGTAGCCTTTCTCCGATGTTATTCAATTTGTACATTGAGCAGGCGATGAAGGAAAGCAAGGAAAATTTTGGAATAGCGATTAAAGTTCAGGGGGAAGAAATAAAAACATTGCGTTTTGCTGATGACATTGTAATTCTGTCAGAGACAGCGAACGACCTGGAAGAGCAGTTGAATGGAATGGACAGTGTGTTGAAGAGAGCGTACATAATGAACATTAACAAGAGCAAAACAAAAATAATGGAATGCGGTCTTAGAAAATCAGGCGATGCTGAAGGAATTAGATTAGGTAACGAAACAATGAAGGTGGTAGATGAGTTTTGTTACTTAGGTAGTAAAATAACATGCGATGGTCGCAGTACAGAGGATATAAAATGCAGAATGGCAATGGGAAGAAAAGCATTTTTGAAAAAGAGAAATTTGCTAACATCGAATATTAATTTAAGTGTAAGGAAGTCTTTTCTGAAGGCATTTGTGTGGAGTGTTGCCTTGTATGGGAGTGAGACATGGACGATAAACAGTGCGGACAGGAAGAGAATAGAGGCTTTTGAAATGTGGTGCTACAGAAGAATGCTGAAGATTAGGTGGGTAGATCACATAACTAATGAAGAGGTACTGAACAGAATTGGTGAGAAAAGGAATTTTTGGCATACCCTAACTAAAAGAAGGGATCGCTTGGTAGGACACATTCTTAGACATCGAGGAATTGTAAATTTAGCATTGGAGGGAAGTGTGTGGGGTAAAAATCGCAGAGGGAGGCCAAGAGACGCGTATAGTAAGCAGATTCAAGTGGATATGGGTTGCCGTTCTTATGAGGAGATGAAAAGGCTTGCTCAGGATAGAGTACGGTGGAGAGCTGCATCAAACCAGTCTCCGGACTGAAGACCATAACAACAACAAATCTTGTGTTAGTACTTTTCTCAATAAATGAAAAATAATTTTGGACTTATGCCCCTATGCAACATTTTGATGGACTTGCCCCTTATTGCAGCAGTAGGGAACTAATCAAGTAAAAAAAAAAAAAAAATGCAAAATACACTATCCTGTTTTGCAAATTTTATTACAATGTAGACAATAAACCATAATATAGAAAATACACAATATTTATGACATTTTATACAATAAAATTATGCAATAATCCAAATTATGATGTTAATATACAAATGAAAATCAAACATGTAGTATGGTACTACTTTCTATTAACTGTTCTAAAATTATTTAATTGCTTATATTTGGTCTATTGCCACACATAAAATCTTTAAAATTAAACACTTATGCCTGAACACTAGTGAATCTCCTATTCACAGCAAGGTGACTAGCGATTTAAAGAATACCACCAAGCTCATCCTCAACAACTTCCTCAAAGTCAGAAAGTGGATCATCCACTACATTGTTTTAGTTCTGGAGATTGTACATGTTCCACAAGCTCTTTACGCTTAATTAACTAGGTAAATAGTGCTTTGATGTGTTTTTAGCCTGATTGTAGTGAGACTGTACGGGCTGCAATGACTGTATGAAGGATTTCACAACTACTTTTTTATCTAAATAATGCCTGCTTCTCACATCTCCACCACGATTTTCTTTTGGGGAATTTCTAGTGTGAAAATATCTCTTGCAAACGCCTTCCACTCTTCTTTTACCAACTTGTAGCACATTATCATCTATTATCTTTGGTAAATAGTATTAAGTGTAGCAATTCTTACATGATCTGGCCCTGCTCTTGCATAAAACGTGTTTGAGACGGAGGATTATTTCATCTTGGTTAATCTTGTTGGGAGTGGCATAAAACATGTGGTTGGCTCTACGAACATCTTGCATTGTTAACTCTGAACACTTAAATCGTGAGTTTTCAGGATGACTGCATTCGGGACGCATTAGAAATGATTTAGAGGAATGTCTGCAACAACAAAACAGTCCCATTTGTCTGTTGTTACAGTAACATCAGAGAAAAATAACAAATTCCAAGATTCGATACACTACTAAAGATATTGCAATGTTCTTATCTGTTTCTTCTTGCTATACTTCGTTTCCATGTTGATGGCAAACGGAGTTTTTACTTTCTTTTCCTTTCAGTGATGCTGTAATATTACCCTGAATCATCACATCAGGTAAATCTGACACAGTGAAACACGCTACTTAACAACTGGCAGCTAAACACCAACACGTACTAAGACACAGTCTTATTCTTGCATTGTCACCAACCAACAATAGTCCTGAGTGGGGTTTGGCGCACAAAACCGCAGAGTGAACAAAGAGTGATAATTCTGAAGGACTTGCTCCATTTCGCATCCTCAGTTATAAGAATAGATAAACTAATCCAAGGACTTGTCCCTATTTGCAGCCTATATGTTTGGTGTGTGCACTTGTCCCCTACTGCATCAGAATTGCCATTGGACATGTCCCATTCTGCAAATTTTTGTAAATTTCTAAGCGAATTTAAAGCTAGACTTATTATGTTATGCAGCATATTTATATATCGTTCAGTTCGTCTTGGGAAGACAGACAAGATGGCACAAAGACCTTGAAAAGTGGAATTTTTGGACTTGTCCCCTTTTGCAAATGGACGACAGACGTGACCTCCTTGGTCGCAGCTTATGCAGAACCTGTACCATCATTAAATGTGATGAAACCATGAAAGAAATGTAACACAGTCTTTACAGATGAAGAAAAAAAAACATATGTTTGGAAAGATTTTTGTTTCTTTGCGATAACAGCGCCCTTATGATAATTTTATATATAAAACAATCTGGACCCCAAGACTGATTAATTATTTCCAACTAATTTCAACCTAATGTCGTGCCATCTTCAGGCTCTAAGGTGGTGTGGAGTGGCGTATAAACTCGAGTTCCTCGGGTGCTGTCAGTGAAACGGAATGCCGAAACTCCGTGAATACCGTAAGATACCTCAATAGATTCTACACACATAAAAAAAAGCACACAGAAAAAAATGGAGAAAACTATTACTAAACATCAAAGACATAAAAATACAAACGTAAAATATGTCTCTTCTGACATTAAAAACTTATACTCAAACATTCTACTCCAGGAAATAATGTATATTGTAGAACAAAAGCTACAGATATACAGAAATGCACAACGGAATTTTGGAACTAATAAAACTAGCTGTACACCAAAATTATTTTGAATTTAACAAGAACAAGTTGAGTTGTAGCATTACTGAAGCCATAGAAGATATGTACCTCAACATCTTGGAACAAAAATTTTTAAAACATAACAGAAATAACATTCGTAAATGACACTAATGCTTTTCCTAAAATGAAATTCACGATAGACTCGGAAGTAGCAAAATAGTCAACTACCTCAGCTTAACTATCAAAAACATCATCAACAATATCTGCTTCAACATTTACAGAATTTACAATTGATTGTGGTATAAATAGAAAAGAATGTCATCTGAAACCTACAAACTTAAATGATACTTCACGAGGCTTCACACACTGATAAATTGACCACTAGAAGAACAAAGCGAGTTTAGAATAAATAGCCCTCATAAACAATAATTATCCTAATTTCACATCACAACTTTGCTATAATAGAATCACAACCAAAAGGATCAATATACATTAAGAAATGACATTAGATAGAGAAATAACAACAAAGGGGGAAAAAAGCCAGAATACATACCCACAAGGTATTTAGCCTAAACATCTCAAACTAAATTAAAGAGAATTAAAAAAAAAAAAACTTTTCCATACCATAATACAAAAAGCCTGAAACACTAAATCTGCAACTAAACTCCCATATATAACAACCATGGTAGCTACAAAATTTTATTAATGCATGCCACAAATTTTAAATAGTACAGACTGGCAGGCACTTCAACATTATATAGATAAAGAAGAGAAAACAATCCAACCACATTTTTCCAACACATACAAACGGTAAAGCACGACGTAAAAATCTAGACGAAGTACTGAAAATCGTCCAAATGGTGCCAATAGTGGACATCCTTAAGTAAATGGAAATACTCTGACATGCAAGCATAAATTCTCCAAATTAACATGACGAACAAACCGAACTAAAGCAAAAAAAAAATTTAAAGCAATTTAATGGGTAAAATAAATAAGCCAACCATAATCCATAACCAAAACCCATGCTAACAAAATAAAGACCACACAGTAAAATATGTCATTCAACAAAATAGCACAAACAATTTTTTTTAAGCTTAAGTTAAAATCAAGATACGAAATAAAGTCTTGGCACTAAATAAACCAAACAAATTTCATTTAAAATAACACAAATAGAACAAAACCCAAGAAGAATAAATAAAATACAATCGAATCTCCAAATACCGCTCGCTATCATTGGGTACCTATGTAAACATATGATGGCGCTGGTAAACTGTCATTCAAGCTGTCAGGTACGTAAATACTAAAATTTTAAAATCTGTTAAATGTACAACGTGGCAAACCCCGTAAACATATTAAGTAAATTGAAACACAAGATGCCGAAATAAGCTCATCGTGATAAATAAATTCATTTAAGAGCAGTGTAACTAGTTTATAGTATTATTACAACGACAAAGAAATGTTATCCGGTTGCCAAAGTGCGTTATGCACTGTGGTACTGGTGTTGAGCGCACTGTTTCGTGGTATGCACTGGAGATCTATTTGATTGAATTACCTTTCAACACGGACACACAATATTTATTGGCACTTGGTTTTACTCTTTCACAGGATTATTTGAAATTACGTTCAGCGATTATATCCTGTGAAAGTGTAAAACCTAATACACATAAATTCTGTGTTAATGTGGGTGTTTCAGGATAATGCACGGGTGCAGAGATATGCAGTGCATACGATGAAACAGTGCACACACCACCACCACGACAGCCTATATATGTGCTCGGGCAACAGAATAAAATTTCTGTAACACATCCGATTATGAGCCTTCAGTGGCTCTGAAGCTTGTTTGTGGAGCAATTGGTTTCATAGTTTGTGAATCAACAATTACGTAAGTTTATTTGGTCCAAGTAGCTAATGAAATATTCATGACTTAATTGCCTTCTGGCTTGCAATCGTTTAACTGCATAGAGACAATTTTCCTTCCTTAATTTAATTTCCTGATGTCTTATACATACTGCTGGCAGTGTAGTTGTTGTTGTTGTTGTTGTGGTTTGATGCAGCTCTCCACAATACCATATCCTGAGCAAGCCTCTTCATCTCCACATAAGAACGGCAACCTACATCTGACTGAATCTGCTTATTGAATCCATCTCTTGGTCTTCCTCTGCGGTTTGTACCCCACACACTTCCCTCCAACGCTAATTTCACAAATCCTTGATGTCTAAGAATGTGCCCTACCAATCTATCCCTTCTTTTAGTCAAGGTATGCCAGAAATTTCTTTTCTCCCCAATTCTGTTCAGTACCTCCTCACTAGTTACGCAATCAACCCACCTAATCTTCAGCATTCTTCTGTAGCACCATATTTCAAAAGCCTCAATCCTCTTCCTGTCCGCACTGTTTATCGCCCATGACTCACTCCCATACAAGGCAACACTCCATACAAATGCCTTCAGAAAGGACTTCCTTAGGCTTAAATCAATATTCGATGTTAACAAATTTCTCTTTTTCAAGAAAGCTTTTCTACCCATTGCCATTCTGCATTTTATATCCTCTGTACTGCGACCATCATTTGTTATTTTACTGTCCAAGTAACAAAACTCATCTACCTCCTTTATTGCTTCGTTTCCCAATCTAATTCCTTCAGCATCACCTGATTTTCTTACACTGCACTCCATTACCCTAGTTTTGCTCTTGTTAATGTTCATCTTATATACACCTTTCCATTCCGTTCAATTGCTCTTCCAGGTCCTTTGCTGTATCTGACAGAATTATTATGTCATCGGCAAAACGCAATATTTTTAATTCTTCACCCTGAACTTTAATTCCTTCTCCTAATTTCTCCTTGCTTTCCTTTATAGCTTGCTCAATGTACAAATTGAATAACAATGTAAAAAGACTACAACCCTGTCTTACTCCCTTTCCAACCACTGCATCCCTTTCATGCCCTTCAACTCTGACAACCGCTGTCTGGTTTTTGTACAAGTTGTGAATAACCTTACGCTCCCTATATTTTACTCCTCCTTGCTTCAGAACTTGAAAGAGTTTATTCCAATCAACATTGTAAAAAGCCTTCTCTAAATCTACAAAAGCTAGAAATGTAGGTTTGCCTTTTTAAGAGAAGTGTAAAACCTAATACACATAAATTCTGTGTTAATGTGGGTGTTTCAGGATAATGCACGGGTGCTGAGATATGCAGTGCATACGATGAAACATTGCACACACCACCACCACGACAGCCTCTATATGCGCTTGGGCAACGGAATAAATTTTCTGTAACACATCCATCTGATTATGAGCCTTCAGTGGCTCTGAAGCTGTGTTGTGGAGAAATCGGTTGCATAGTTTGTGAATTAACAATTACGTAATTTATTTGGTCCAAGTAGCTAATGAAATATTCATGACTTAATTGCCTTATGGCTTGCAATCGTTTAACTGCATAGAGACAATTTTCCTTCTTTAATTTAATTTCCTGATGTCTTATACGTACTGCTGGAAGTGTAGTACATTGCGTCAAGCAGTGAAGGTCGCATCGAGACCGAAATATACTCAAATATATTGCTTAGAGGTTATAGGGTAATGATATCGTTAGCCCCTCTTCGTTCAGCGTACCCGGTGAACAGTAATTTCGTGCAAAATAACTCTTCCGCGACCGGCAGCGGTTTGCGGCTTGCGGAATACACATAAAATACAGGGCCGTGCCAAGCACCAGCTCAGCTTGTGCGTTGTTTGTCGCGATTAGGGGCGTGTATTCTGTTACGGTGCTGGAATCGCCCTTATGAATTGCGTGTTTCAAAACGACAGTATTGTTCGCGCGAATCAGTGGCGCGTACATTACCGATCATAGCCCTCTGCGATCGTCGTTTGAACCGCAAATGCAGTGCGGAATTCCGCGCTGAGCTGCCGCATTAACAGAGGAGCTTTCTGTGTGTATCGCACAGTAGGTGCGTCTGAACATTTCACGTCCGGCTTAGCGCATTATAGCTCGTCAGGTGTTGCAGTTGCCCCGCGGGAGCAACACTTCACACCAGGCACAAAATGCGAGAGCGGTTGGAGGTTTAAGTCAAGTTATTGCTTTTTGCGATCTGACTGTGGTTATCTGTACAATCTGGCGTTGCCAGGAAAGGAGAAAGGCGGCTTTATTGCAATTTATTAACATTTTAAAAGTAGTTAATTTATACAAAAATCTTAAAAAACCGTAATCGACAATAATAAAAGGAAAAGAAAACAACAAAACATGGATACTAGTTTCGAATGTATACCAATCATCTTAAAAGAATTCAATCAAAAATTATGAATAGAAGTGTCTTCAAACACTATATGCATTCGTATTAGGCATTAAGTGACTGTAACAAGTATGTTGCAACAACATCAGAAACTAAACTGTAATAAAACATTTGTTTTACTAAAGGAACGTGAATATGTGATGACAGTTGCAACCATTAAAACTTTTGTTCCATCAGTTATTACATAAATTTTGGAATTGGTAGAATTCATACAGCTTTGTAAAATGGCTATAAATAATTAATAGAGTCTCATAGCTAACTTGGCTCCTCACAACACGAATAAACAATCTTTTAAGTTCTTCCATTATTATCAGTTAGAACTGGAATCTTCTGGTGTCTCCTTGTCTCTTCCACATACAGAACTTTCTATCATAATTTTTCAGTCAAGTGTTTTTATGAAACTTCCTGGCAGATTAAAATTGTGTGCCACAACCGGGACTCGAACCTGGGACCTTTGCGTTTTGCGGGCAAGGGCTCTACCGGCTGAGCTATCCCGACACGACTCACGATGCCACCTCACAACTTTACTTCCGCCAGTACCTCGCCTCCTACTTTCCAAACTTCACAGAAGATCTCCTGCATGGCTAAGCCATGTCTCCGCCATATCCTTTCTCCCAGGAGTGCTAGTCTTGCAAGGTTCGCAGGAGAGCTTCTGTGAAGTTTGGAAAGTAGGAGGCGAGGTACTGGCGGAAGCAAAGTTGTGGGGCAGCATCGTGAATCGTGTCGGGATAGCTCAGTCGGTAGAGCGCTTGCCCGCGAAAGGCAAAGGTCTCATGTTCGAGTCCCGATTCCGGCACACAATTTTAATCTGCCAGGAAGTTTCATTTCAGCGCACACTCCGCTGCAGAGTGAAAGTTTCATTCTCAAGTGTTTTTATGATTAAATGATGCTCTGTGCAAAATTCTACCAGGTGATCTCTTCTTTCCCCAGTTCGTATTTCCTCTCTTCCTGTATCTACTATCTAGTTCTAGTCCCCCTTCAAAATCAAGTTTTCCTGTTCTTCACTGCCTGAGTAACTTATTTTATATCGTAATTCCTTTTTTATTTATTTATTTATTTATTCTACTCGTCATCGGCAGAGCTATTTGGAATATAAACTTGTGATACTGTCGATTTTGTTTTCGTTCCGATCGTTGCTAATGTAATGCGTTCACTATGCTCTTCATAGTAATTCACCAGCATTCCTAATTTATTATTCACTATTAAACCTACAGCTGCGTTACTCCCAACTGATTTTGTGTTTGTAACTCACCTATCCAGAAATTCTGTTCATCCTCCCACCGAAAATCACTAACTTCAACCATCGAATTCTCTTTAAAAAGTTTTAACTTACATACCAGATTAAAGGATAGAACATTGCCCCCGCTCCAGTTGACAGATTGGCTGTTTTGTTTTTCCTGATGACCACTTCTTCCTGTGTAGTCGCCGCCCGGAGATACTATTTTACCTCTGGAATGACTTAACCAATAAGACGCAATCATCATATATCTATGAAGTAGTGTTGCATGTTTCTATGAAGAGTAACGACTGTAGTTGCCTGTATACTGCCTGGTGCTTGTATAATTTTGTCCATCCTCTGTATGTCTCGGAATCAACTAATTATTTGAACTTTATCACTTACTACTGAGGTACATGTATGGTTATCGCCACTTCGCTTAATGCTAAGGTGCTGTTCCAGTGTTGGAGACCGTCCGCAATACTGAAATACTGATAAAAGTCGAAACGGGAACATCCAAACAGGCTGAACCAGAATTAAAGTTTGTACTAGGTAAAGGGACGAACTGGGTTAGTCGTGTGGCTGTGATAGCTGGAGTTGTGCAACAGTTCCCTCACCTGCTTGGTGAGCGGGAGGCCTGGGTTCGAATTCCGACTAGCCCGAAGTTTTAAATCATACTTCGGCATATATTCATTATCTTGTGGATCTGGTGTACTAAAGAAGAGGACTCAGTCATGGAGGGATCCCAAATTTGAACCGCTGGAAAGAATGTCATATAGCGCCTGCTCTTCTGATGGTCGGTTGGGAAAGAAACAAACGAAACGAGATTGTGGATTTAATTAACCTACCTGACGTCCACATCTCAATTAACAGGTGACTTAGCTGTTGATCTTCTGTTGCAGAAACCTCCTCTATTCTAGCAGGTTGCTCGCCGCCGGAGGTTCGAGTCCTCCCTAGGGCATGGGTGTGTGTGTTGTCCGTAGGTTAGTTTACCTTAGTTTAAGTAGTTTGTAAGCTACGGACTGATGACCACGCACTTTGGTCCGATAGATTTACAAACATTTGAACATTTATAGCAGGTGTTTCGGTTTTCAAATAAGTGAAAAACAACGATAGCAACAGGGGAAAGCTACAGACCAGACGTCGGACCGTTCAGTGAAATAATATATTCTGCAAGTAGTAAACACAGTTACGAGGTAGCCTGTTACATCACACAAAGCAGTTACTAATTCTTGCTGCAGGACAAAAAGAGAGGGAGAGAGAGAGAAAAAAACAGAAAGAACATTTGAATAGTTCGACCGGCCGTTAAAGAGAGAATGCGTATTGAAAATGTTTCGTGAAAATATCCGTTAGTCAGGAGTACAGTATATAGAGCGCAAAGCAGGGTCGTCACAAACACTAAAGCAAAAGCATTTTAGTATTCATCGCACCTATCGCCCGATAAGCAAACCGTTGCATATTTAGGAAATTCGCGACCGAATGCTCACGTCAGTTTCGTTATCGCGAGTTTCGCAGCGCTGATTGTTCCGCCGGCGAAACTAGTGACGTAATCTGGCTCAGTTCGTTCCGGCCCGCAAGGTCCAGGTTCACTACTTCTAGCGTGGCGACGACTCTTCAGAGAGGGCCGGAAAAGAAGTGTTCTTCCGCGAAGAGACGTTGGTCTCCGGATCTGAATTTAACGGCTCCGGCAGCCTTTGTGGCTGATCTCCATCTTGACAATTTAAAATATTAATTATTCCAGGACCAGAAAATTATTTGGCCCCACGAGCTGATGGTCCTCCGGTCAGGCAAGCCGATGGTGATACTATATTGTCGGGGAAAATAAGTTTTATATGATTTAATTGGTGATTGGTTTTATCAACTTCCTGAATATTAAACGGAACGAACTTTGTAATATATATCAAACGAATCATCATTTCTCGTAGGATTTGAATCCGTCAACACAAAAGTAAGAATTATTTTATTTATACCCTGAAACGATACAACAAGCATTAACTGGGCGAAGATATATTTTGATCGTGGAGCATTTTTCTCGCTCTGAACCTTAAGATGCACTTTTTTTATGACAGAAAGAACAAAGTTTCGATTCATCTGTCTGTGTTCGGCCTCTGATTAATTCAGACGTATGTGTAGCGGCTCCTTTGATTCATTTATTCAGAATGTAAGTATAGTGCTCAAATTTGTTAAATACATCTTGAAATTCTTTTAAAATTTAATATGACGGGCTTTTATTTATTTTACATCCCGTAATAGTCCTGGCCTATTAATTCCGTCCATGAAGTTGTGTGGAGGGTTTGGACGCCATTACGGGCGACAAGATATCGTGCAGTGCTTGTTGTAAGTCTTACTAATTTTGCAATCCTTATCACTCCACTTAAAAATTAAACAGCTTTTAGAACCTGTAATCGCGTTTCCCTTTGTTAATGTTAAATTTCGAGGTCCGATAATGTTCCGCGTAATATTTTCCCGCAACTGTTAGAACAATGAAGTGTAATTTAACCCACGGCCCGCTGAACGAACAAGCCACGTAACAAGTCCAATCCCACATCACACCGACGTCTTACCTTAAAGAATATGAATTTTTATTGCAGCAAACAAATGACTCAACCAATGTATTTTTTAAAAGGTAGTAAGCGACGCTTTTTATAATGTAACTGCCGCCAACACTACCATTCAATATTCCGAAATATTTAAAAAATCCAAATTATTACCCCTATTCATTTATTAATTTCAACCTCTGCAATTATTATTTACGTAATTTTGACCAAGTAAATTCCATTACTACCCTAAAACTTTTACGGAGTTAATTAAGTACTAAAAGTAAAACTTATTCCTAAAACCTTAACACCTATGGCAGTAACATTATAACCCACGGCTATCTTTGTCATGACACCTTTGTGTTGGTCTGATAAAAGTATTAGATCTACAGTCACACTTGCTTCTGATTTCGTCTAGCTGCCCTGGCAAAATGTGGTCGCTAAATTACGACCGCGCGGGAATGGCCGTGCGCTCTAAGTCGCCTTATGCGGAGTGCGCGGCTGATCCCCCTTGTAGGTTCGAGTCCCCCCTCTGGTGTATATATATATATATATATATATATATATATATATATATATATATTGCCGCGAGAGACCACGCACACCAACTGCCGGCGTGGCGCAGGAGATAGCGTTACGGAGACTGCGGAGCAGAAGGTCGCCGGTTCAATCGCGCCCACCGGCAAAAATTTATTTCTTTGTAATTAACAATTCCAGAAGGTTCTACATCTTTCTTATGTTCACTTGCAAATTCTACTTGTTTCTTATGTTAACTGTTCTTCTAATTTCTGGTAAATTCTGTCTGTGTATAAATAGCAGAGCACTCTGCCTGAAAGGCAGTCAGTGCTGCGTGTATGTTGAGTTCGTAATAAACATGCTTTCAGTATAAGTGCTGTGTTTAGTTGCCTTCGAAGTCAAGCCTGCTTCCATTGCAACGCGACATTGTTTGGTGGAGGCGCCGGGTACACTGTGCAACAGCTGCATCACCGTGGCTCCGATTAGGCAACGTAAAAGCCGTCGCTTACACGGACTGGAACCGGAATACAAGGGATACACCGAGTACGTCCTTCCAAGAGTCCGTATCATTAGACGAACTATGGAAACGAAACCAGCAGTAAGCCAGCTACACATCAGGCACCCGTCGGTGTTCTCTGGAGACGCTGGACAGGACCCAAACAAATGGCTAAAAGGGTTCGACCGAGTCGCCAAGTACAACAGGTGGGATCATACGATGTGCTTGGCCAACGTTTACTTCTATCTGGATGGAACAGCCCAGCAATGGTTCGAGAACAACGAAGACAAGTTGAATGACTGGGAGACGTTCCAGGAGGAACTGAAGAAGATGTTTGGAGACCGCCAGCGTTAAATCCGCTCGGCGGAAGAACAACTGAAGAACCGGGCCCAACGACAAGGTGAGCCGACACAATCGTACATACAGAATGTTTTGGCCCTGTGTAACATAGTGAATCCGAACATGACTGAGGTGGACAAAATCACGCACCTGATGAAGGGAATTGCAGAAGATATGTACCAAGCTCTTCTGATAAAAGACGTCGCTACGACAGAAGAGTTCATCAAGTGGTGCCAGCGTATTGAAGAGATGCAACAAAGGAGGGTTGGACGCAAGAAGTATGACAGACTCCCAAATGTAGTCCCTATGGCCGTTGTGGAAGACCAGCAGGACTTGGCTTCTCTCATACGACAAATCGTGAGAGAAGAATTACAACAGTGCATTTGTCGTGTTAACAGAATGTAGTCACAATGTCATCCTCGGATGGGACTTCCTTCAGGCATCCCAAGCTATCATTGACTGTGGAAGATCTGAGCTGCAGATTGAAGAAGTTGCTCCGCCGGATACACGTAATACAGAATTTTCTGGGAAGCTATTCGTCGTTGACAATGTGACGATACCGCCGTTGACAATGAGAAGAGTTGCAGTCACAAACACAGATGACTGGTTAAACTGTGAAGTTCTTGTTGATAGTAAAACGTTTATCAGGCTCACAATAGAAATTTACATACCAGCGGCTATCATAAGCATTACCGGTGGTCAAGGAGAGATTTGGATCACAAATTGTCGCGAGCAGTCACAACTTATCCCCAAGGGAATGTGTATCGGGACAGCTGAACCAATCCAGGATGGTGAGCTCAACGTCATCACTGAAGACCCATGCCCTGCTGCTAGTACAGACAACACGCTGGAGGAAACATACATGGAACTGCCAATAGGGCCTGGACTGACCAAGGAACAACGCCAGCGGGTGTTAGGTATACTACGCCAATTTTCGGGTGCATTCACACCTCAGCAGGGGAAAAGTCAGACGCAACGGGCCGCGGTGGCCGAGGGGACTAAGGCGCTCCAGTCACGGTCCGCACGGCCACTACGGTCGGGGGTTCGAATCCCCCCTCGGGCATGTATATTTGTGCCGTCCTAGTTCGTAAGTAGTTCATAAGTAGTTTGTAAGTTTAGGGACTGATAGCCCCGTAGTTAAGTCCCATAGACTTTACAAACATTCTAATTTAGACGCAACGGTCCACAATGAAGCACCGTATCAATACTGGGGATCATCCGCCAATTAGCCAGCGTTCGTATAGAGTGTCGCCAGCTGAAAGACGGATAATTCGGGAGAAAGTGGAGAAGATGTTGCGAGATGACATTATTCAACCTTCGGAGAGTCCTTGGTCGTCTCCGGTGGTCCTCGTAAAGAAGGAGGATGGCACGTGGCGATTCTGTGTTGACTATAGGCAGCTGAACAGAATCACAAAGAAAGATGTCTACCCGCTGCCGCGTATTGACGACACCTTAGACTGCTTAAAAGGAGCTACATACTTCTCAACTATGGACATGCAGACAGGTTACTGGCAAATCGAGGTTGACGAAGCTGACAGGGAGAAGACGGCTTTTATTACACCTGACGGCCTCTATGAATTTAAAGTAATGCCATTTGGATTATGTAATGCTCCAGCCACATTCGAACGCATGATGGACAACTTGCTTCGACACTTTAAGTGGACGACGTGTCTCTGCTATTTAGATGACATTGTCGTTTTCTCGAAAACGTTTGAAGAACATCTGAGTCGCCTGTCAACTGCGTTGAAGTGTGTTCAGGCTGCAGGTCTCCGCCTCAACCCAAAGAAGTGCCTCTTCGTCGCCAAAGAGATAAAAATCCTTGGGCATCTAGTCAACGGAGATGGTGTCCGTCCTGATCCAGATAAAGTAAGTGCAGTCACAGAATTTCCAACTCCTCAGCACATTCGTGATGTAAGAAGTTTTCTCGGGCTGTGCTCATACTACCGACGTTTCATAAAAGGATTTTGTGACAAGGCACGTCCATTACAAGAACTTCTGCAGGGAGACGCCAAATTTTACTGGGATGAGACAAAAGAAAGAGCTTTCCGAGCACTTAAGGTGGCTCTAACTTCCGCACCAGTACTAGCCTTGTACGACGAGAATGCAGAAACGGAACTTCACACAGACGCCAGTGGCTATGGGATTGGTGCAGTACTTGTACAAGTTCAGGAAGGTGCCGAAAAAGTGATAGCCTATGCGTCAAGAGTACTCTCAAAGTCCGAGATAAACTACTCTATAACTGAAAAAGAATGTCTCGCGGTTATCTGGGCTATCAACAAGTTCCGGCCGTATTTATTCGGCAAACCATTCACCGTCGTGACAGACCACCATTCTTTGTGTTGGCTGACTAGCTTGAAGGATCCATCAGGTCGACTAGCAAGATGGGCACTAAGACTCCAAGAGTACGATGTCACAGTGGTATTCAAGAACGGGCGCAAACACAAGAATGCCGACAGCCTTTCGAGGAATCCATTAGTGGAACACAACAGCATTAATGAAATTTCAGCTCTCACTGAATTTGATGACGTTACAGCTGAACAGAGGGAAGATCCAACACTATTGAAAATGATAGAGGCCTTGGAGAAAGGAGAACCGACCAATGGAGAGTTCCAACTTATAAACGGAACATTGTACAAGAGCAACTACGATCCACTGGGCCCCAAATGGCTACTTGTTGTTCCAGCTCATCTCCAGCCAGCTATTCTCAAATATTTCCATGATGCTCCAGTATCCGGTCATCTGGGATTCGTGAAGACCCTTGACAGAATCAGACGAAGGTATTACTGGAAAGGTCTCTACCGATCTGTCAAGCACTATGTGAGTCACTGTAAAGAGTGCCAGCGACGGAAGCATGTGCCGCAATTACCTCCAGGACATCTCGTACCGATTCCGCCGGCAGCAGCTCCATTCCACCGAGTTGGGATCGATCTTTTAGGGAAGTTCCCGAAGTCGACAACCGGTAACCGTTGGATAATAGTCTGCACTGACTACCTCACCCGCTACGCTCTCACCAAACCTGTGCCGACTGTAGAAGCTCCAGAGATCGCAAAATTCCTTGTATAAGACATTATTTTGAAGCATGGGGCACCACGTGTCATGATATCTGATCGTGGAAAAGTATTCCTGTCAAAACTAGTATCAGAGGTAATGTCACGGTGCAACATTGTCCACAGAATGACAACTGCATACCATCCTCAGACAAATGGTCTTACGGAACGTTTTAACAAAACGTTAGCCGACATGCTGTCGATGTACGTCAATGTTGAGCAGAAGGATTGGGATACAATTCTGCCAGTCGTGACATTTGCTTACAATACCGCAAGACAAGACACCACAGGCTTCACTCCGTTTTTCCTGCTCCATGGCCGTGAAGCTGAGACGACAATGGATACACTGTTCCCGTTCCAACCGGACGACACTCAGGATGACAATGTTAAACAGCTCATCACCAGGGCCGAAGAAGCAAGACAGCTGGCTCGCATACGGACACTGGACGCCCAGGAGAAGGACCGTCAGCGGTATAACGACAAGCACCGACCTGTTGTGTACAGCCCAGGAGATCTGGTATGGATTTTTACCCCTGTATGGAAGGTTGGACTGTCAGAAAAGTTATTGAAGCGATACTTTGGTCCGTATCGTGTCATACGCCGCCTGTCAGACGTCACATACGAAGTTGAAGATTATGAGCCGTCTTCGAAACGTCAAAAAAGAAGAGACATTGTTCACGTCCTGCGCATGAAGCCTTACTATGATCCTGAAGAGCAGGTAGACGACAATGGCTTCTTGTTCAAGGACTTTAAGGACGGTAACGTTCGTGATGAAGCCACGACAGGAACGTCTGTCGTCGATAATCGCGGAGAAGGGAAGGATTCTCTTGAACTGTCATACAGAGGACCCTTGACACGGTCAAGATCCAGGACATTGCAACTGGCTCCACAGGGATCATAACAGCGGGTCGCTGTTTCTCCAGGAGAGGGAGCAATGCCGCGAGAGACCACGCACACCAACTTCCGGCGTGGCGCAGGGGATAGCGTCACGGACTACGGAGCAGAAGGTCGCCGGTTCAATCCCGCCCACCGGCAAAAATTTATTTCTTTGTAATTGACAAATCCAGAAGGTTCTACATCTTTCTTATGTTCACTTGCAAATTCTACTTGTTTCTTATGTTAACTGTTCTTCTAATTTCTGGTAAATTCTGTCTGTGTATAAATAGCAGAGCACTCTGCCTGAGAGGCAGTCAGTGCTGCGTGTATGTTGAGTTCGTAATAAACGTGCTTTCAGTATAAGTGCTGTGTTTAGTTGCCTTCGACGTCAAGCCTGCTTCCATTGCAACGCGACTATATATATATATATATATATATATATATATATATGTGTGTGTGTGGGGGGGGGGGAGGGGTATTGTTCTTAGCATACGTTAGTTGAGTAGTTTGTAAGTCTTTGGACTGATGACCCCTGCATTTTGGTCCCATTTCATTTGAACATTGGAATTTGCTGAACTATCCACCGATTCAGGCGAGCAGATCTTTTAAAGGGACATTCCCAGCCACAGCCGGCCCTAGCTTGCGCGGGCCCTGCGCCAAACTTCCTCGCCGGGCTCACCTACATCCTTACCTTGTGTAAAACATGGAATTCTTCTAGATAAACTAAAGTACAAATGGTTTAAATCATACCTAACAGGAAGAGTGCAGAAAGTTGACATCAGCAGTTCTCATAATTGGCAAAACACAGCTGATTCCTCAAACTGGGGAGCAATCAAAAATGGGGTGCCACAAGTTTCGGTCTTGGGCCCTTTCCTGTTCTTAATATACTATACATTAACTGAGAGAAGAATTTGACAGAGCCCTGAGAGACCTAAGTCGAAGCAAGGCCACTGGAGTAGATGATATTCCCTCAGAGCTACTGAAGTCTCTGGTAGAACCAGCCATGATAAAATTGTTTCACCTGGTGTGTAAGATGTATGAGACAGGTGAAGTACCCTCAGACTTTAAGAAAAATGTTATAATCCCCATTCCAAAGAAAGCAGGTGGAGACAGGTGTGAAAACTACAGAACCATCTGTTTAATAAGTCATGGTTGCAAAATATTAACACGAATTATATACAAAAGGATGGAAAAGCTGGTAGAAGCCGACCTCGGGGAAGATCAGTTTGCGTTCAGGAGAAATGTAGGAACACGGGAGGCAATACTCACTTTACGGCTTATCCTAGAAGATAGATTATGAAAAGGCAAACCTACATAGCTAGCTTTTGTAGATTTGGAGAAGGCTTTTGACAATGTTGATTGGAATAAACTCTCTCAAGTTCTGAAGCAAGCAGGAGTAAAATATAGGGAGCGTAAGGATATTTACAACTTGTACAAAAAACAGACAGCGGTTGTCAGAGTTGAAGGGTATGAAAAGGATGGAGTGGTTGGAAAGGGAGTAAGACAGGGTTGTAGCCTTTCCCCAATGTTGTTCAATTTGTACATTGAGCAAGCTATAAAGGAAAGCAAGGAGAAATTTGGAGAAGGAATTAAAGTTCAGGGTGAAGAATTAGAAACATTGCGTTTTGCCGACGACATAGTAATTCTGTCAGATACAGCAAAGGGCCTGGAAGAGCAATTGAACGGAATGGACAGTGTGCTGAAAGGTGCATATAAGATGAACATTAACAAGAGTAAAACTAGGGTAATGGAGTGCAGTGTAAGAAAATCAGGTGATGCTGAAGGAATTAGATTAGGTAGCGAAACAATAAAGGGGGTAGATGAGTTTTGTTACTTGGGCAGTAAAATAACAAATGATGGTCGCAGTACGGAGGATATAAAATGCAGAATGGCAATGGGTAGAAAGGCGTTCTTGAAAAAGAGAAATTTGTTAACAGCGAATATTGATTTAAGCGTAAGGAAGTCCTTTCTGAAGGCATTTGTATGGAGTGTCGCCTTGTATGGGAGTGAAACATGGACGATAAACAGTGTGGACAGAAAGAGGATAGAGGCTTTTGAAATGTGGTGCTACAGAAGAATGCTGAAGATTAGGTGGGTGGATCGCGTAACTAATGAGGAGGTACTGAACAGAATTGGGGAGAAAAGAAATTTCTGGCGTACCTTGACTAAAAGAAGGGATAGATTGGTAGGTTATATTCTTAGACATCAAGGAATTGTGAATTTAGCGTTGGAGGGAAGTGTGTGGGGTAAAAACCGCAGAGGAAGACCAAGAGATGGATACAGTAAGCAGATTCAGAAAGATGTAGGTTGCCGTTCTTATGTGGAGATGAAGAGGCTTGCTCAGGATAGGGTATTGTGAAGAGCTGCATCAAACCAGTCTCCGGACTGAAGACCACAACAACAACAACAATATACATTAATGAGTTGCCATTCTATATTCATTAAGATTCAAAGCTGGTTCCTTACGCATATGATTCAAGTATAGTTATCACACTTGACAGACAAGAACTAACTGATGAAATTGTAAACGATGTGTTTCAGAAAATCATTAAGTGGTTCTCAGCAACTGGACTATCATTAAATTTTGATAAAATATAGTAATATAGTTCCGTACAGTAAATGGAATGACACCATCAATAAATCTAGACATTGGTCAGAAAGGTAGAACACTCAAAATTTTTGGATGTAAGCATTGATGAGGGGTTGAACTGGGAAAAAACACATTGAAGTTCTGTTGAAACATTTGAGTTCAGCAACTTATGGTATTAGGGTAATTGCAAATTTTGCTGATATACGTCTCCGTAAATTAGCTTACTATGCCTATTTTCATTCTCTGCTTTCGTATGGCCTCATTTTCTGGGGTAATTCATCATTGAGTAAAAAAGTATTCATTGCACAAAAGCGTGTGATCAGAATAGTTGCCGGAGCCCATTCAAGATCATCCTGCAGACTTATTTAAAGAGCTAGGGATCTTCACAGTAGCTTCTCAGTATATATATTCACTTATGAAATTTGTTATAGCATTAGCAGTGTACATAACTACAACACTAGGAGAAAGAATGATCTTCACTATTCAACGTTAAATCTAGCTTTGGAACAGAAAGGGGTGAATTATGCTACCACAAAAGTCTTTGGTCACTTACCAAACAGCATCAAAAGTCTGACAGATAGCCAACAACCATTTAAAAATAAATTAAAAGAATTTCTGCATGGCAACTCCTTCTACACTATAGATGAATCTTTAAATATAAATTAGTAAATTTTAAAAAAAGTAAAAAAAATAATAATGCGAAAAAATTGTGTCGTGTAATATTTAGTACAAAGTAATAACTTGTAAAGACACCTTTCATTAACCTGACACGTTCCACATCATTACGAAGTGTCGTATTCATGATCTATGGAACAAGTACTAATCTAATCTAATCTCTCTCCCCCTTCCCCACCTCAAGCAGAAGCTATACACCTTAATCACGTTGAAAATAATTCCAAGTTTCGTTATTGACATATTACCAATAAATAAAACTACATACTTCTAAAATGTTAATTATAAAAATGAAGTTAGCTATCGGAATCCTTCCAATTTAATGAAATTCAAAATGGAAACAGATTTACAAGTATTGTTTTTGATATAAACTTACATGTTTTCAGTACTTGACATGTTATGTATTGATAAGAAACTAAATAAGTTGTAGAACATAAACACCTGACACAAAACATCTTTTCCCTCCTTTTTGACTAGTAAATTCATCAATAATATTGTAAGGAAAGGAAGAAAGGTTGGTGTTTGGGTTATTGAAATTAATTATTTGATTTTATAAGTAAACATGTATTGTATGTAATAATGGTTGGGTAAGGTAACTGGCCTGATCTTAAAATCGTTTTTTAGCTACGTTGAAACTCGTAAATGAAATGTCAAGTGAATGTAATTAAATTTTTGATTAATTTGCAAACAAATTATTGTAATTAACAAAGCTGTGGCCTGATCTGACAACTTCACAAAAGATTTCACTCACCTTCACCTTCCTAACAATCTCCTTTCGCAGACGTGCACACACCAGATAGCTGAAAATAAATCTGCCGCGTATGTGCAATGTTTACTTCGTAATTTTCACGCGTATGATAACAATAATTTTGAATAATGACTTTCTGTGATAATCAAGGCGACGTGGTTGTTAGGTGGGTGCAAACCAACCACGTCTTTTGGTGAAATTGCACGTTTTACGTAAGTTAAGATTTGAAAATATTTGCATTCGTTAATTGAAAAATGATTGCTTCTGATAAGATATATTTTGGCGGTGGAAAAAATTGTTGAACTCAGTTTTCAGTGAGCCTCTAATCATTAAGTTATGCAATTAATAAATTTGAATTGTTATTATTTTGAAATAATGTTTGATCAATAGTAGTGATTATGAAAGTCTTATCAGAGTTCATTTACTGATCGCCAATAGGTATCGTAATAATGGCGTCTGCCATTGTAAGTTCAAGTGCAGTCAAGATAATTATTCATTATGAAGATCAAAATACACAATTTTATTTTTGTTCTACGGTTTTGTTTATTTAGTGAATCGATTTTCGGCTTTTAGGCCATCATCAGACATTTACTGAAGTTCAGTCCAAGAACTTCTGTTGTCAGTAAAACATAAGATATGTTACATACAGAAAAGTAAATTAACTTCTTTGATGGCGCAGTTGCAGTGTATATAAATATTTGAATGAAATCTGTAAATTAATAGTACTGAAAAAAAAAGGAAACATAAATACCATACATAGAGAAACACTGCAAACATAAATTCTTACAACATGACTACAGTGAATAAGAATAAAATTAAACAAGAATCTGATGTCTTATGGGTTGTTCAAAACACAAAGTGATGCAATATTAGAAATCTGACACATTATTATAACTAAATAAACAATAGACAAAAATATAGGGGTTTGATAGGAGGCTATAGGTGGGGTGCATTGGAAAACTGAGAAGCTTAACAAATCAGAGGTATGCACTCGAACTGAAAAATGATGTAGATAAACATATTCAAATATAGTGTTCACAATTAAAAATAATTACTGTAAGGACAGAGTACAGGATAATTTGGAATATTAGTACTAACAAAGAGAGATACAAATCTTGGGTGATACAAAGGGTGGTTAGACTAGTATTAACACAGAATGTAGGTGAACAGTGGTTGTACAAAATTTAAATTAGATATACAACTTCATATCAGTAAAGTAAATGTCGGCCAAAAGTACTGGGAACTATTACAAACATATGCTGACTCCAAAATAGAGTAAGGTAAAATATGAAGATACAAGAAGTGCAGGAATAAAATTGAACAGACCTGGATATTCTGTGGATTAGGGTGGGTTCAGAAGTGGTGATGTATTGAGGACTGTTTGGTCATTTAGTATTAAGCCTGGACTATGAGCTAGATGTTTGTTTATTTCTAAGGCCTCTAATAGATTTAATTACTAGCCTTTACTGGCTAAGTTGAGTACTGTGGACTGTGGTTGGTACCTGTGGCCCTCACTCAGAACGTGTTCCGCTAAAGTGGAGTCATGATTTTGCAAGCTCCAACTGCGTTCATGCTCTCTTAGCCTAATTGCTATGTCCCTTCCTGATTTTCCAATGTAAAACTTGTCACAGTCTGGGCAAATAAGTTTGTATACCCCACTATTGGATAATAGTGGGGTATACAAACTTAGTTGCAGGTAACAGAATACAATTTACAATGGAAACAGAGAGCAATGGGCAGCTGAATTTTCTCGATGTGTCTTTAATCAAGCACTTGGATGGGACGTTGGACCACAAGATCTATAGGAAGGCTACTCATACTGATCGTTACCTGCATAAAGACTCTAACCACCATCCCAGACAAAAAAGACGTGTGGTTAAAACTTTGATTGACAGGGTGCATAAAATTTGTGAACCTACTTATTTAAAAGATTAGATGGAGCATTTACGATCCATCTTCCACAAGAACGGCTATTCTACCAAAGAAATAGACAGAGGCCTTCTTCCCAGGGTGAAAGTCAATGTCAATAAGGAACAACAACCGCCCAAGGGGGAAGTTTTTCTTCTGTTCATAAATAAGGTTACGGACCTTGTTGGAACAGTGCTGGACAAGTATGGAGTAGAAACCATTTTCAGACCTACGAGGAAGATAAAAGAATATTTAAGATCTGCAAAACATGTACGACATCCGTTGAATATTCCAGGTGTATATCAAATTCCCTGCAGCTGTGGTTCAGTCTAGATTGGAACTACAAAAAGAAGCGTCAACACACGTCTGGTCGAACATAAAACGAATTGCCGCTTGGGGCACACGAAGAAATCGGCCGTAGCGGAACATGTTTACCAAGAAGGCAACCAAGAAATTAAATTTAATGAGACTAGTGCCATCTCAAAAACTTCGTACTATCATGCACGCACATACAGAGAAGCAATCGAGATTATAAACTAGCTTAGCGGTAGCGTCGCTGACTACCACGCAGGAGGCCCGAGTACGATTCCCGGCAGGGGACCGGGTGTTGTGTGTTGTCCTAATCATCATCATCTCATCATCATTGGCACGTAAGTGGCCCACGTGGCGTCAAATAAAAAGACTTACACTAAGGCGACCGAACAATCCCGCAAGGGATCTCCCGGCCGAGAAAGCCATACGCTCATTTCCATTTCAACATCGCAATAATTTTAACAGGAAAGAGGAAGCTGTTAAATTAGACAGAATGTGGACTTATGCTTTACACCAGCGGAATGACAATCGATTCTTCTCTGCTAAGAATGATGGCAATACCAGAGATAGTGTCGTAGCCGACGTCATGTGATGTCCTGTGGTGCCCTCTGCATCGCCTATATATACGGCGCTCCTTCAAGTTCTCATAGCAGTTCGCCACTCTTCCTCTGAAGATGTCTTCCGCCAAGGTACGTAGACTAGAAAGGTGTGCCAGTTTGGGCTTCTTCACTGTCTTTGGTTAGCGCTGTATTACGTCACTCGGCAGCAAGCCGCTGTATTATAAGGCCGCCGTGAACACATTTTCTCAGTCTTTTCTTTTCTCATTCGACAAGAAACATTTCTTTTAAGCGGTGGAACACGCTTGTGATTAATATATATGTATACTAACATACAAAGGACTGAAAAAGAAAAGCTTCAAACATTATTAACAACTAGCTAGCCCGTCCCACCCAGCGACTTGGCACGGGTAATATTTAAAAATCTTTAACTCGAGAACCACTGAACGTATGATGATTTAAATTTTACAGCTCATAAAGATCTAAAATAAAGTCCGGGAGAGCATATGTCTAACTTTTATAGATTTCCCACAATCAGTATTTATGTAGTCTGAAGCCATCGGGCGCCAGCGCCTTAGGAGACAAAAATGGTACATATGATTCACTTGTAAAAGTTAGACGTAAGCTCTCGTGGACATTTTTAGACCTTTGTGATACCTACAATTTAAAAGAAACCTCATCGCGATAAGTGCAGTAGTTCTCGAGTTATATAAGGTTAAAGGGAAAAACAGAGAGAAATTGTTCATGATTTCACCCCCTTAGAGTGCGAATTTCGAAATTTTACTATGCCTATAACCGTGACGCTAGTTCGTGCAATAAAAATGTTCGGAACAAATTGTGGCAATTTTGACATTTATCTCGTCTTGTCGTTTACAGCGAGAGATCCATATGCGCTGAAGTTCCTTATCTTTTAGAAACCGATGGTACAAAATGCATTCCGTCTTGTTTCCAATGTTATTGTATTCCGCAACAGTACAACACCAAGTATTCTTACTCATAATTACCTTTTTTTACCTTAATTATAAAAAGAATATATGCAAAAATTGTTCCCTAATACAAAAAAGCTACTTTCTATTCGAACACTTAATAGGTCACGAAACGAGGGAGCGAAAAACACAACTTCCGGCTTGCACGTTTCACAAGGGTACTGCGGCAACTGGTCGGCGCTTGCTGCCAGGTGACGTCACACAAACAAAGCGCGCGAGTCAAATTTACACCCCCCTGGTCTTCCGCAGCCGAAGATGAAACGTTAGGGGAAAGTTTTACAAATCGACCACGGCTTATGAGCCCGGAAGTTTTAAATGAAGCTGACGCCGGCCGTGAAAGCTTAAATTGTCTGATCATTACGGTTGACAGTTTTAAAAATTTCGTCTTAATATTTTCCGCGAGGCCCTGTGTGACTGCACCCTTGGCACATGCCTGAGGCCCCAACACAGAGCGCCCCGTGTTACAGCCGCTGCAGCAAGTGCCCAGTGACAGCTGATGGGGCACCGCGTCTCATCTGTGTGAGAGCTGCGCCCTGCGGAACCGCACGCTGGTAACGCTCGTCTATTGCCGTCGACGTGGCCAGTTCTGTTAATGGTCGATCGGAAGCCTCCGATACTGCGGGATATTACTGAGTGTGCCGTTGGAGCAAACGGCGCTGCTGCACGTGTTCACGTGCTGCGAGGGTCCGGGTTGGGAGCATGCGCGCCCCGCCCCGCCCCTCGTCCGCGGTCACCAATCCATCAGGGCGCGCTGTCGTGCTTCAGCGCCACGTTCTGGACAGAGCGCGCCCGTGACGTGGCGTGCCCAGCCGCGTTTGTCGCCGCTGTAGTGGCCCCACTGGGCAGCAGACGCCTCGACGTCCGCCCTCAAACGCTCTCTGCGGCTGATGCCACACTGGGCGATTTTCTCCTCTCGATAATAATCGCGGTGAAGTAGTCGACTTTAAGTGCCACACATCAAACGATTATAATCGCGAGGGGGGAAATCGCGCCGTACTTACCTGGGTGCTGCACAATCATCATCATCATCATCATTAGAGACTGATTATGCCTTTCAGCGTTCAGTCTAGAGCATAGTACCTCTAATAAAATTCCTCCATGTTCCCCTATTCAATGCTAACATTGATGCCTCGTCTGATGTTATGCCTTTTACTTCAAAATCATTCTGCACCGAATCTAAGTACTTTCTTCTTGGTCTACCTCGACTCCTCCTACCCTCCACTGACGAGCTCATGAGTCTCTTAGGTAACCTTGCTTCTCCCATGCGTTTAACATGACCCCACCATCTCAGTCTGTTCGCTCTAACTGCTTCATCTATGGTATTCATTCCCAGTTTTTCTTTGATTTCCTCGTTATGGACACCCTCCTGTCATTGTTCCCATCTGCAATCATTCTTGCTACTTTCATATCTGTAACCCAACTTTCACTCCCATACAACTTAGTTGGTCGGAAGATCGAGCTGTGCACTGCTAACTTAGTCTTGGTACTTCCTTCCTTCTTGCAGAAGAGAGTAGATCTTAGCTGAGCACTCACTGCATTAGCTTTGCTGCACCTCGATTCCAGTTCTTTCGCTATGTTGCCATCCTGTGAGAAAATACATCCCAGGTACTTGAAACTATCTACCTGTTCTAACTTTGTTCCTCCTATTTGGCACTCAGTCTGTCTGCACAAGGGACAAAAAAAAAATCTGTGGCTTCTGCAACTGTGTTGCAACCAGCCACGAGAGACACCACGCATGTGGTAAGTCATCGAGTAAAACAGAAGTGATATTTGGCGTTCCACAGGGAAGCGTTATAGGTCCCCTACTCTTCCTCGTGTTTATAAACGATTTAGGAGACAATCTGAATAGCTCCCTTAGACTGTTCGCGGATGATGCTGTCGTTTATCGGTTAGTGAAGTCAACAGAGGATCAAAGGCAACTGCAAAGCGATTTAGACAAAATTTCTACATGGTGCGAAAATTGTCAATTGACACTAAACGAAAGAAAGTGTGAAGTAATACACATGACCTCTAAAAGAAATCCGCTGAACTTCAATTACGCGATAAATCAGTCAAACCTTAAGGTCGTAAATTCTACAAAATACCTAGGAGTTACAATTACGAACAACTAGACAGGAGAGTACACATACAAAATATTGTGGGTAAGGTTACGTTTCATTGGCAGAACGTTTCGAAGATGCACCAGCTCCACCAAAGAGACTGCCTACATCACACTTGTGCGTCCTCTCCTGGAGTACTGTTGCTCCTTGTGGGACCCTCACCAGGTGGGACTGACGGAAGACAATGAGAAGGTTCACAGAAGGGCAGCTCGTTTTGTTTCATCACGTTACGGGAGGGAAAGCGTCACGGAAATGTTGCACGAAACTGGGTGGAAATCATTAAAAGAAAGACGTTATTCATTGCGGCGTGATCTGTTTGCAAAGTTTCAATCACCGACTTTTACTTCTGAATTTGAAAATATTTTGCTAGCACCCACCTACTTAGGGAGATATGACCATCCCAATAAAATAAGAGAAATCAGATCGAAAACGGAACGATTTAGATGTTCTTTCTTCCCGCGCGCTATTAGAGAATGGAACGGTAGAGAAAAGTAATGAAAGTGGTTAATGAACCCACTGCCAGGCACGTAAATGTCATTTGCAGAGTATCTACGTAGATGTAGATGATGAGCTGCCATTCAAAACTTAAATATTTATCTGCAGTAGCTATCCTTATAACCTTGCGATGTTATGTTGTAGACACAGGGATATTTCTCCACCCCAAGTGTTACCAGTTCACTGTTCAAATGATTTACTGTAACGACATTTGCAAAGTTTTAGGATACTGTCACTCACAGACAAAACAAAACTGATAAGGAGACCACATGGGTAGCGGAATTTGGAATTTTTTGATGTTTATGGATCGTGAAGTTCGGAATGCAAATAACAATCAACCAAAACCATTCGACGCAACTCTCGAGAAAATCGACTTTGAAGTTCTGCTAGTATACCTAAGTGCCAATATTTAAAACAATTGCAGCACCCGTCGGTGTAGCTCAAGCCTTACAAACTTAGAGGCTGTGGTTGGAATCCTGCCTTTTCTCGACTTGCGCCAAAGGTTGGTAGGTTTTCGGGTTCCGCTAAATAGGTCAGGAGTCCACTACACTCAGAAGGCGACTACACGGGTAGCGGGGGCTGTCTTTCGTGGTTTGGGCGGGTTTTTTTAGGTTAAAGGGCCTCGGGAATACAAAGTGGGTTTCAGTCTCAAAGGGTGCAGGTCAGACACAGATCTAGGACCATTGGTGTAACAGTTGAAAATTTTCGTAGCTGTGTTGGGAAAGTTCCAGAGCTCCAACCGCTGATAGAAAGTACTGAGGGACAAATCGTTATAGGTTCTGAAAGCTGGCTGACGCCAGAGATAGTTCGGACGAAATGTTTACAAAGAGCCAAATGGTCTCCAGAAAGGATAGATTAAATAAAAAACGGGGTCGCGTGTTTATTGCTGTTACAAACGGTTTATGCTGCGCCAATCTGCAGCCCACACGGTCGCAGAACCGTCTGAGCCTCTGATTCAGAACCTCAACTCGGCTCTGAACCAGAGGTCCGCAGTCAGTCATGTCGACTACGCTACAGATGGTGAGCTGTGCATTCCGCTTGCAAGCAAGACTGTTAGTAACCATCGTTTTAGGTAACGATGAGATACTTAGCTTGGTTACATATACATAAACAAAAACTAATACAACACGTGGAATTAGAGATCCCAAAATGTTTAATATAACTGAATTCGAAAACATCGAAAAAATATTTGTAATAATGGAATTGGAACCTTCAACTCTATGGTTGTGAGGGTACAACACTGCTACCTGTGCTACACCGACAAATGCTGCAACTCTTTAAATTATTGCGACCAGCCTTGGAAAAGAAGCGGCGACACTTTCTGTGCACCTCATCCATCATTTCGCACGGCAATGCTCGGGCGCATACAACGCGAGCTGTGGCTGCTCCGTTCGGTCGATGGGACTCGAAAGTACTGTGCCACCCACCGTACTGAATGTCTGTAACTCTATGGGACTTAACTGCGTTGGTTATTAGTCCCTACGCTTACAAACTACTTAAGCCAAGTTAAACTAACCTAAGCACAACCTAGGGAGGACTCGAACCTCTGACGGCGAACAACTGCGCGCTCCACCTCGAGGCGCCTTAGACCGGTCGGCTACTCCACCGCGGCTCCACCAATCTCCTCGAACTTAATTCCTTGTGACTTTGATTTGATTCCGAAGATGATGGAACCACTTCGTGGCATTCGCTTCATACTTGTTCCAGATATTCGACAGGCAGTAGACTCTCCATTCGCATCATCGACAGAACAGGCGCTGCTAACGGTACACTACTCCTTTCACTTCTCTGGCAACGGGTTCTACACAACACTGGTGACTACTTTGAAGGTGCAAACATGTAACGCTTTTGTATCGGTTGTAAATAAATAGTTGCCACACTCCCAGTCCATCTCCTCTTCCCCTTTTCTTGTTCACTGCCTCCCCCCAGTCTCTTCCCCCTATCTTTGTCCATCTGCTCCTCGTTTCCCGTCTTTCTGTGTATTTCCACCCCCTCCATCTTCTCACAACTGTCTCCCTGTTCATAACCTCTTCTCTCCTCTCCAAGTTCTTCACCATCATCTCTAACACCTCTAATCTTTAGCCTTGTTTAATATTATATTCAAAATATAATATCGAAGAAAGTTCTTCACCGAATACTTTGAAATTCTGCCACAACGTTAAATTGACACGGAAGCGTGTTTTTGTATTCCTAATGCTTCAACATGTCATACATCAGTTTATAAAAGAAATAATGATTAATGGGAAATCGTTTTACGAACACATTAACTAATGCTAGGTGTGGTGGTTTCAGAGAAGTGAAGGTCAAAACATTATTTTTTTAATGGGATGCTATCGAGACGAATCCATTGTGGAACAGCAAGGTCTTGAAGGTCAAAAAGTTGGCGAGAACGTCCATTTACAGAAGGTGTCTGCAGTGATGAAAATTGGTATCAATGTAGATCTGCAATCTTCTTACCAGGATTGAGTGGTATTCGGTATCACTTCGGTACTTGCAGACATTGCCGCGATAATTAGAATGAAATTTTCACTCTCCCGAACGCCGCCAGCGACCCGTCTTGCCAAACACTTGTCGCCATTTTAGCGCGACAATACCGGTGGGCGGTTTCACATTGATTATGTGGCCACCTTTTTTTTACCTTCGTTGGCCTTCAAAGAGCGTACTATCATTGGATTTGTCTCGATAGCCGCTATCAGAAAATAAGTACGGAACTATAGCATCAAAAAGTTCACCTTCATATCTCTGAAGCGACCTCACCCAGCAACAAAAAACCAACGTCATATTCTTCTGACCCTCGTTGTCCCATGCAGCTTTTGCCCCACTAATGTTAGAGCTTCTATCATACTTACGGAGTTGGTGGCAATAGTTAGTGACTCACCCTGTATGTACCCGCGTCTTCACTCGTTTAGATGTTTTGATCTCTTTGCATATGTGTTAAAGTTCATCGAAAGTACAATTGTTCCACAGCTTTAATCTTAAGTTATTACCAGAATCACCAGGATAAAATAAAAGTTTCCAATTTTCGGGATTAAATATGAACCGTGCTTAGAATCACGGTAAATACTGTCTACTGTCCTTTATCGACATGAAAGTCGGGATATCATTAAATACGAAAAGGAATTCGGTTTGTTACATCGTAACTACAACATATAAATTATGTAGGATTGAAATGTAATCGAAATCGGATTAGCGCTTTGAAGACGTTGACGTCTTGCGTAAGCATTATGTTGAATCGTATTACGTACAGCAAATCAACCCTTAAAGGTATTTTAATATCTATTGTAAATTTCGAACGTCTAATGATAAACAGGACCTCCACAGAGTCTTCAAGCGTCTCAGAAGCTATTCCATATTTCGAGCTATACAATTAAAATATACAAATATATCGAACTACACAATTTATAAAGTAGCCTGTGTACTTCTTCAGCGTTCATGTATCTCCATACCCAGTTTCATTAGAATCGGTTAAGTGATTTAGTCGTGAAAGCGGCCGGCCGCGGTGGCCGAGGGGACTGAGGCGCTTCAGTCACGGTCTGCACGGCCACTACGGTCGGGGGTTCGAATCCCCCCTTGGGCATGGATATTTGTGCCGTCCTTAGTTGTAGCTAGTTCATAAGTAGTTTGTAAGTTTAGGGACTGATGACCCTGTTGTCAAGTCCCATAAGCTCTACAAACATTTGAACATTTCGTGAAAGCGTACTCCAGTATCATAATGCAACGTTTTGTCAAAATTTCAAACTAATCTGTCAAGAACATTAGGAAATTAAATGTTTTAAGCTACTAACATTAGGAAGATGTGATCAGCTGACAGCAATTGTTAAAGCATGTTATCTTCAAATGCGGCCGTCTGCAGCCAATTGTTAACAACATGAAAAAGAAATTCGCCCAGGCTGTAATAAATTTTAATTGATAAAGCACTACCGTTTCGCATCTTAAAGACGAAGCTTCAGGCGCTTATAAAAATTTTAAAAAATTATTTCCGTGCATTTTACCACTCACTACTGCTCATGTGTAATGATTAAAATATTGAACAGTCACGTTAAAATGATGAAGCTGTTGCGGTAGTTATATAAAAGGAACTGATGTAGTGGGCTGTAAAACCGTGTCATAAACAGATTAGAGTGTGTGATGACCGACCTGTCGACGGGACGTTAAATCATAAGCTTGTTTCCTTCCTTTTTTCCATTTGGTTTTGCCTGGCATTGTTACCTGCTCGTTAACAGTGGTACGCAGCGGTTTGTATAACTATACTGATAAAGAGCTGGAAGATATGCATATCTCGTATAGGTTCACTGAACTCAGTGGATAAGCAACGCAACGAGACTACGTATCTGTTGTTTTCTTAGTGACGTCAAACACAGTGTGTAATGTCTCGACCAAGCATTATTCTGTATATCATGTACGTCTTGTTCTACAACATTTTTTCACTGTTAAGAAACCAGTCAGTGGGCCATTAGGTGGGTTACAGACCTCAGCGATACAGACCGTAGGTGCAACCTCAGCGGAGGGGTATCTGTGGAGAGGCCAGAGGGGCGTGTGGTTCTGAAGACGGCAACAGCTATTTCAGTAGTTGCAACTGACTGACTGAGCTGGCCTTGTCAGTTAATGTGGCTTTATCATACAGTTGTTGCGAACGTCTGATAGCATGGGGAAACGACAGTCGTTACTTTTCCCGAGGACATGAAACACTACTGTATGAATATATAACTGCATCCTCTCCGGTAAAATATTCCGAGGGTAAAATAGTCCCCCGTTCGAACCTCCGGGCGGAGACTATTCAGGAGGATGTCGTCATCAGGAAATTTCTATAGATAGTAACGTGGTTTGTTGGGTCCTTTAATCGCGTAGGAGGTTAGAAAATTTGAAAAAGGAAATACTCAGTTTGAAATTAGTGAAGTTCGGTGAAAAGATAAACAGGATTTCAGATCAGGTGAGTACAGACAGGGTTATAAATACAAAAGTAGTTGGGGACATTGCAAGAGTAGGTGTAGTAATGAATAAGAAAATAGAAATGCCGGTAAACTACTATAAACAGCACAGTGATCGCATATTGTGGTCAAGATAGATACGAAGCCAGCATCGACCACAGTAGTACAAATTTATATGCAATGTAACGCTGCTGGTGATAAGGAGATGGAGAAATATATGGAGAGGTAATGGAAAGTATTCAGACAGTTAAGGGTCGAGAAAACTTGATTGTGATGGGCGACTGGTATATGTTAGTAGGAAAAGGAAGCGAAAGAAAAATTGTAGTTTAATATGGACTGGCGAAAAGTAATTTCGCTCGAAAAAAAATTAATCGCAACAAACACTTGGTTTAAGAACCATTGGAGACGGTTGTGTACATGAAAGAGATTAGGAGCTACCGGAAGGTATCAAATGGATTTTATAATGTTACAACTTGGGAACCTGTAAGAATGCCCGGAGGCAGATGTAGACTAAATAAAAATAAATAAATAAATAAATAAAATGGCGCAGAAAGGTAGCGAAATAAGGAGGTAGGACAAATTGCTGGAACCTGAGGTTCTTGGGAATTTCAGAGTAATTTTTAGGCAACAATTGACAGAAACTGGGGAAAATAGCGCAATCTTTAAGAGATAATGAAGGCAGTAGAAGACGAAGTAAGTGTAGAAACAAGAACTATAGAAAAAACCTTCGATATTACTGGAAATACTAAATTTAATTGATGAAAGAAGGAAATATAAAAATGCAGTAAACGAAGCAGGCATAATGAAGAACCGACGACTAAGAAATGAGTTTGACAGAAAGTGCAAAATGATTAAGCAGGAGTGACTAGAGGCAAGTATAAGTCTGTAGAAGAATGTATAATAAAGAGAAGGAAACTTATTGGAATAGGGAGAAGAAGGTATTACTATTTGATATGAAAAAAGGAACAACTTCCTGATGTCCTGAAAAAACTTATTTATTCGTCTCGAAGACTTTGCTGTTACACAATGAATTCGTCTCGATAGCCGCTATCACCACACCTAGTAGCAAAAAACAACGTCTTATTTAGTCCCAGTTGTCCAGGCAGCTTTTATCCCACGAACGTTTCAGCTCCTATCATACTTTCGGAGTTCTTGGTGGTAATAGTTAATGTGTACGTAAAACGATTTCCCGTTAATCATTATTTCTTTTATAAACTGATATATGACATGTTACAGCATTAGGAATACAGAAACTCGCTTCTGTGTCAATTTAACGTTGTAGCTGAATGAATTAGAATAGGTAACGCAGCAATAAAGGAGATAGATGAGTTTTGTTACTTGGGCAGTAAAATAACAAATGATAGTCGCAGTACAGAGGTTATAAAATGCAGAATGGCAATGGGAAGAAAATCATTTTTGAAAAAGAGAAATTTGCTAACATCGAATATTAATTTAACTGTAAGGAAGTCTTTTCTGAACGCATTTGTGTGGAGTGTTGCCTTGTATGGGAGTGAAACATGGACGATAAGAGGATAGAAGCTTTTGAAATGTGGTGCTACAGAAGAATGCTGAAGATTAGGTGGGTAGATCGCATAGCTAATGAAGAGGTACTGAACATAATTGGTGAGAAAAGGAATTTTTGGCATACTCTGACTAAAAGAAGGGATCGCTTGGTAGGACACATTCTTAGACATCGAGGAATCGTAAATTTAGCATCGGAGGGAAGTGTGTGGGGTAAAAAACGGAGACCAAGAGACGCGTATAGTAAACAGATTCAAGTGGATGTGGGTTGTCGTTCTTATGAGGAAATGAAAAAGCTTGCTCAGGATACGGTATTGTGGAGATCTGCGTCAAACCAGTCTCCGGACTGAAGACCATAACAACAACTGCAAAATTTAAAGATATTCGTTCAAGAACTTTCTTCGATGTTATATTTTGAACATAATATTAAACAAGGCTCAAGAAAAGAGTAGGTTATGAACAGGGAGACAGTTGTGAGAAGATGAAGAGAGAGGGGGTAGAAATACACAGAAAGACGGGAAACGAGGAGGAGATGGAAAAGACAGGGGGAAGAGACTGGGGTGAGGCGGTGGACAGGAAAATGGGAAGAGATGGACTGGGAGTGTGGCAACTATTTATTCTCAACCGATACAAAAGCGTTTCATGTTTGCACCTGTTACTGCCCTTCAAAGTAGTTACCAGCGTTGTGCAAAACCCGTTGCCACCGAAGTGGAAAGCGTAGTGTACCGTTAACAGTGCCTGTTCTGTCGATGATGCGAATGGAGCGGTCTACTGCCTGTCGAATCTCTGGAATAGTTCTGAAGCGAATGCCACGAAATGGTTCCATCATCTTCGGAATCAAATCAAAGTCACAAGGAATTAAGTCAGGGGAGTATGGTGGAGGCGCGGTGGAGTAGCAGAGCGGTCTAAGGCGCCTCGCGGCGGAGCGCGCGGTTGTTCGCCGTCGGAGGTTCGAGTGCTTCCTAGGTTGTCGTTAGGTTAGTTTAACTTGGTTTAAGTAGTTTGTAAGCGTAGGGACTAATAACCATAGATTTACAAACATTCAGAATGGTGGGTGGTACAGTACTTCCCAGTCCCATCGACCGAACAGAGCAGCCACAGCTTGCGCTGTATGCGCCCGAGCATTGCCGTGCGAAATGATGGGTGGGTTGCGCAGAAAGCGTTGCCGCTTCTTTCGCATAGCAGGTCACAATAATTAAAAGAGTTGCAGCATTTGTCGGTATAGCACAGTTAGTAGTGTTGTGCCCTCACAACCATAGAGTTGATGGTTCCAATCCCGTTATTACAAATATTATTTTCGTTGTTTTCGAATTCAGTTATAGTAAGCATTTTGGGATCTCTAATTCCACGTGTTGTATCAGTTTTTGTTTATGTGTATGTAGACAACTAAATACCTCGTCGTTACCTAAAACGATGTTTACTTACTAAATCTTGCTTGCAAGCTGAAGGCAGAGCTCACCATCTGCAGCATTGTCGACAGGTCTGACTGCAGACCTTTGGTTCAGAGCCGAGGGTCTGAAGCAGAGGCTCAGACGGTTCTGCGACCGTGTGGACTGCAGATTGCGCAGGATAAACCGTTTGTAACAGCAATTAACACGCCACCCCTCTTTTTTTATTTAATCTATCCTATCTGAAGACCATTTGGTCCTTTGTAAACATTTCGCAGATTCCTTAACTTGCGCCAAAGGGTGGTGGGTTTTTGAGTTCCGGTAAATAGGTCAGGGGTCCACTGCAGTCAGGAAGCGGCTGCACGGAGGACGGGGGCTGTGTGGCGTGGATTGAGCAGTTTTTTTAGGTAGAAGGCCTGGGGAATATACAAAATGGGTTTCAGTCACGAAGGCTGCAGGTCAGACACGGGAAGAATGTAGATCTAGGGACCATTGGTGTAACAGTTGTAAATTTTGATAGCTGTATTGGAAAAGTTCTAGAGCTCCAAGCGCTGATAGAAAGTACTGTGGCATAAATCGGTATAGGTTCTGAAAGCTGCCTGGCGCCAGAGATAAGTTTGGCCGAAATTTTTACACAGGGCCAAATGGTCTTCAGAAATGATAGATTAAATAAAAAAGGGGATGGCACGTTTATTGCTGTTACAAACGGTTTATCCTGCAGCGAAATTGAGGCAGATACTTCTTGTGAGTTGGTATGGGTAGAGGTTATACCTGACAACCGGAATAAATTAATAATTGGATCTTTTTATCGGCCCCCTGACTCAGACGATGCAGTTGCTGAAATGTTCAAAGAAAGCTTGGATCACATTTCAAACAGGTACCCGAAGCATACTGTTATAATCGGTGGCGACTTTAATTTACCCTCGATATGTTGGCATAATTACGTATTCAAAAATGCTGGCAGTTATAAAACGCCGCGGTGGAGTAGCAGAGCGGTCTAAAGCGTCTCGCTGGGGAGCACGCGGTTGCTCGCCGTGGAGGTTCGAGTCCTCCCTGGGGAATGGGTGTGTGTGTTTGTCTTTAGGTTAGTTTACCGAGGTTTAAGTAGTTTGTAAGCTACGGACTGATGCCCACGCAGTTTGGTCCGATAGATTTACAAACATTTAAATTTTTAAATTATAAAACATAGTCCACACTAGTTCTGAATGGTTTATCTGAAAACTATTTCCAACAGTTAGTTCATGGACCAACTAGAATATTAAATGGTTGCGAAAATACGGCGGATTAGTCGGGCGTACTGGAGCGCTGTGTTGCGGTGCGCGCGGCCATCCGCCGTAGGGGTTTCGAATCCTCCCTCGGGCATGGATGTTTGTGCCGTCTTTAGTATAAAGAAGTTCATAAGTAGTTAACTCCCTTAAGCTTTACGAACATTTGAACATTTCATTCTAGCAACAAATAATCCTGAGCTAGTAAAGAGCATCAAAACATTTACAGATATTAGCGAACATAGAGTTGTAGTAGCGAGACTGAATATCGAAATTCCCAAATTCACGAAGTATAAACGAAAAATATATCTATTCAAAAGAGCAGATAAAGATTCACTTCACGCTTTCCTGAGTGATAGTCTCCATTCTTTCAAAACTAAAAATGCGAGTGTAGATCAGTTGTGGCTTACTTTCAAAAACATAATATCAGTAGCAATCGAGAGATTTATATCAAATAAAATAATAAAACAGGTTAGAACACTGTTGCAGAAGCAAAGAAAAACGCATGCAAAATTTAAATACACACAGAATCCCCAAGACTGGTAATCCTTTGCAGAAACTCGCACCCTAGCGAGGACTTCAATTTTAGAAACTTACAATAGTTTCCACAACGAAATCCCGTCTCGTAATCTTGCAGTAAACCCAAAACATTTCTGGTCCTATGTAAAGTACACTAGCGGCAAAAAACAAACAATATCGTCATTACACGATATCAATGGTAATAATACCGATGACAGTACTGCTAACGTGAATTATGGTTAAGCAGGAGTGACTAGAGGCAAGTGCAAGTCTGTAGAAGAATGTATAATGAGGAGAAGACGACTTATTTGAATAGGAAGAAGAAGGTATTACTATTTTATATAAAAAGGAACAACTTCCTGATGTCCTAAAAACCTTATTTATTCGTCACGAATCAGCTTTCGGCTACTCAGCCCATCATTAGATGACAAATATGTTTTCAAAGATTTTATTTGCAGACTTTATCGTGGTGTGGGGAACGAACGGCATAAAAGTACGACAACAACTGGATGCACTACACGAGAAAATTGAGAAGTATGTATGAAAATCAGCGTAGAGAAAACCAAGACCACGGTGATATCAAGAAGAAAAAGCCGTTGTGAAAATTGGTAAATGATTTCAAATACCTAGGGAGTGTATTCGTGCACAATACAAGACTGAACATGGAGAATAACAGGAGGGTCCGAAAGAGCAATGCATTCTACCAGAGTGTAAGAAAACTTGTCTGGAATAAGGAAGTCCCGAGGAGGTGTAAGGAGATGACATACAAAATGTATCATTCACTCAACTGACTTATGCAGCTGAGACCTTGACAATAACAATTACGAAAGAGAGCAGAATCAAAGCCAGTGAAATGACATGTCTAAGAAATTTGGCAGAGAAGACAAAGAGAGAGTGAGATACGAATATGTTAGAAACGAAGTAGGAATACAAAAGATACACGAGATAATTGATAGGAAAACTAAGATGGTTTCGACATGTAACGAGTATGGAGATGCAGTTTGAAGTAAAGAGAGTGAAGGTGGGACCTAGAATAAGGTGGATTCATTCAACTGTCCAAGAAACATGGACTGGGACAATGTGATACAAGAGGAGTGATAGAAGGATAAGGAAAAGTGGAGAAGTTCAGAAATGTCCTGACCCGGTAGGAGCTGGATAAGAGGAAAGATGTTGATGATGATGATGTAGTATATTGTTCCATCAGCGGTGATCATTGAACGTGGAACAGCAGATAGTTCATACTTTCCAGTACATTGCTTCAGGTTGATTTCTGTACGTAAATGACACAAGAGTTTTAGACGTTTCAAGTATTTTATCTGAAAATATTCCGTTTCTTCTCTACGAGGATGTGCCTTGAGCAAAACACTGGTTTTTAATTTAATACCCATATATGTTTCGCTACAGATGCAGTATCTTCATTGGGTCGTTTTTACATGTTGGTTACAGTTTTCCAATATTATTTGTGTCCTCCTTGACAGTTTATCATCTGCAAATGTGTTGGTGTATTCATTGACGGAATGTTGAAAGAATAAAGCACTATTTCGTTATTCACTATCACTGTCGGAGAATTGCGAAAACAATGTAATAGGGACTACAAATGTATTCCAGTTGCACTCATGACTGATATTATGCCAGATTATAATAATTTTATGGAGAGATTTAAATGTTCTCTCTTTATGCGAGCTATTGGAGGTGGTTCGATGACCCCTCTGCGAGGCACTTGCACGTGATTTTCAGACTCCTCCATGCGAATTTAGATGTACCACTGGCAGTTCCTTCTTTTCCGCTTCTAAAGGCGTATGATTCGCGGGGAAGAAGTGGTCCTCCTTGTAGCGTCTAATCTCTCGAATTATTTATTGATATTCATTTTGCGAAATAAACATAGTAGGAAGAAATATGTTGGCTTGTCTATTCTAGAAACGTACGCTATCGGTTTTTTTTAAAGAAGTCCATACCGCGATCAGAACGCCTGTCTTGTAACGTCTGCCCCTGAAGTTCACTGATACTCCGCGACAGTTCAAAATGTTCAGTTGTTAGTAGACGTAAGGGACCAAAGTACTCTGTTCATCGGCCCCTAGACTTGAAATAACTTAAGGTCGACCAACACACCCATGCCTGAGAGAGGACTCGCACCTCCGGCGGTAGCGACCGCGCGCATCACATGACGCTCCAGAAAGCACGAGCATTCCCGTGCGGCAATGAACCTGTAATGAAACATGCTGCCCTCGTTCGGATCTACTCTATTAGTGCTGTATCATAAGCTGTAAGACTCGCACACTGACGAGAAACATTCAATTATTGGTCGAGCGAGCGCTTTATCAACAACATCCTTTGTTGATGGTCTTGAGAAACAGAGAGAGAGAGAGAGAGAGAAAGAGGTAGAAACGGGTATTCGTATCTTTGTAATTCAAGTAATCAAAATCTTAAAATGTTTGTAAACCTAAGGAACCAACTGCTAAGATCATCGGTCCCTAGACTTTACACAATCTAATTTATGCTGAAGACAACACACATATGGAAAGCATAGACTTTCGCGGCCGCTGCCACTGTCAATAAAATTCTTCTGGGTGTGAGACCGCGTCGTCATTTTTATAAAATCTACCGACGTTTCGGCCACTATAGCAGGCGGCTATCATCAGGGTCTGTGCCTGACTGCTGAATTTGAGATACCTTGTGACATAAGTCACAACACACATACTCTTTCCCGATGGAGGAGTGAAGCCTGCGACTGGAACGGCCGTGCAATCCGTCTCATGACGCCGTAGACCGTGCGACCATTCCAGTACGGCACTTTGTAGTTAATAGACTGTGACACCATTTGACCAATAACCATGGAAGTTGAAAAATGAGCGTAATTTTAACAGATGAATAAGGGGAAGAAGGAGATAAAGTATACGAGGAGACGAACAGGTAGAGGAGGGGGACGAGGAGATGGAGATAAGAGATAAGAGGGGGGGGAAGGAGATGTGCAAGGGAGGAGGAGGAGAGACAGAGTGGGGAGGCGACAGGAGAGAGGAGACAGAAGGGAAGAATGAGAAGGAACAAGCAAGTGAACAAAGAGGTGAGGAAGCAGCAGGATGCGGACTGCTGGAAGACTGGAATAAAATGCATAATGTGGGTAATGTACTGTGTATTGCACATTACACCAGAAGCAGCGTACAAGGAACGAGGGCAGAGGGGATGCATAGAGAGGGGAAGAGGACGAGGAGGGGAAGATCGGAGAGAGGTTGGTTGGAGGAAATGGACGGAGAATGAAGGGCACAGGACAATGGCGGTGGGTGAGACCTGAAGCTGCCTGTTGCAGCCAAGTTTGAATGTTAGTCTACATTTTAAGGGCAGCTTAAAGGGAAGAAAATTCTATCCCAACGCCTGATTCTTGATTTCGTTATAAATATCTAAAATTCGTAGTGTATGAAAGTAACAAAATTCAAATTTCCCTAATCCAATTCACGATCCCGTGAAAAGTTGAAAGATATGTCAGTAACAAAAAGTATCTGTGGCAGAGTGAATGATACAGGTTATCCATAGTGGTTACCTAGTTACGAAATTCATTCGTTATTTAAAATAATGCAAATAAGAAACATATCATACATTGTAACTTAGAAGTACACTTATTCCTACCTCATATGTACTGAACATTTGCCTGTCTGTTTTTTTATCGATGCAAATTCGTCAGGCACCCGTTGATTAAGGTCTGCGATTTCCATCACAACGTTTCTTTCAATGTAAAGTTTCGCCGAGGCCGACAATCAAGAGTTTGTGACATCACAGATACAGGGGGAAGCTGATTGTTTCCATGTGAAAGGCAGGTTTTGCCAGGCTATTGGGTTCCCCAGTCGGCCGGCTAACAGTTTGGACCTTCTGAATGGAATACAGGTAATCAGGGTTTCCCTAATGTGCTCAGAAACAGGAAGTGACTTTCTTGGATGAGCGAGGGCGGCTAACCCAGATTGCAACTGAAATACAATATAGCCACACAAATTATTCTAAAACTCCATATAAAATCAGTGAATGATCATACGGCAAATATAATTATATGAATGAATTCAGGAGACTTGGGAGAATCAAATTCTGTAATTACAATTTCAATATACCTTACAATTAAAAGCCGACACATTTCAGCACTGTAATAATAATACTATAAGACTTATATTTACAATTATTGATATGTAGTGTTTATCAGTAACAATTTAAGAAGAAAATGGGCAGCAATGCATCACGCTACGTATATAAAAAGACGTACCACTTCCGTATTCTTTCAATAAACTTTATTTTACTCTCTTGCTCTGCTTTTTGTTTAGGTTGTAATATTCTTGTGTCACAACAGAGATTCCACCACAGAAACACAAAATATGAACCCAACAAACCGCATTACATTTATATATGTGTTTTATTATATTTAATATTACTCTTAGTAACGTTCGTTTTATATGTTGGAGACTGCCACTTCAATATTTCATGGCCCACTAAAAATAGTAGATATGCAGTAGATAATTTATACATAAACAATTATATGTATTTGTGGACAAAAGCTGAATATATTTCTTTAAAAAGCCATGATAAATTAAATACGAATTGTGTAACTATATTTCGACGGCGGCAGTATATTTGAACAATGAGACGCCACGCTTCATGGCTATCTGAGCAAACAGCTTTAGTCTCAACCGTTTTTAGTATTGTAAAATATATATTTGCGTGTTAAATGTAAACAACATTTGTAGGAAGGTGGTCAAAGCATTTAATTCTGTGATATTCAAATGTATAATATTTTGGAAGGTAAATTATATTTTAAGATTAGGCGTTAGGATGCGTAGAAGGATACAAACTTGGGAGCATGGAGAGCACGCTTTTCGAAAGTTTGGGAAGGGACTCGTAACTTGGACGTGGTGGTGAAAGGTTGTAACGCTCGGCGGTTTGAAGGCGCGTTACGAACTTTTCATTTGAAGAGATACGCACGTGTGTACTTAGAAAATTTACGGGAATGTGACTGCAGAACATAGTCTCTGCTGGAAAAGTTATAAACTATGCACGGTAGTAAAGCTGTGGAACTGTGATAATTCAGCAATCGTGTACTCGTATGACTACAAACTGTGCTTTATAACAAATACTTTAATCACGGATTAATTTGGAACTGCAATTGTCGATGGACTACGCTAATTTACGAGTGATAATTTGGAACTTTTGCTCTCGAATGCCTGTGATTATTATTGTGCCACTCATGAACAATAGTTGGGGAAATATTCATTTATTTACCGATGTATAAAGTAGGACCACCTCCGCAATTTCATATCCAAAATAAGTACAATTATAATGGATTACTTCGTGAGTGAATCACTTTTTTTTTATCTTAGAATCCATTTTGTTGGTTGTTCAGAGGTTTATTTTATGTTTGTTTAAATATATTTTCATGTCATCATATGCAGATTGATAGACTGGCTAGACTACAGATTCATTATTGATCTTATTTAAACAGTTTGGGTAGCTGTTTAAGGCATAGAAGCTGACATACATAACTCACCCCTATGAACAGAGGCAACGAGCCATAAACCTTTTACTTCCCTAAGCTTATGTATAGCCCAATTCTTATTGGTGATTACCGATGGGAAAGTCACAAGTTCTCTCAAAGTCACAAATAAATTACTGTAGAACTACTGGGCTATCAATTAGTTCCGGCCGTATTTATTCGGTAAAATGTTCACCGTCGTGACAGACCACCATTCCTTATTTTGGCTGATCAGTTTGAAGGATCCTTCAGGTCGACTAGCAAGATGGGCATTAAGACTCCAAGTGTGCGATGTCACATTGATATCCAAAAACGGGCGCAAACACAATCCAGCGTTATTGCAAACCATAGAGACATTGGAGAAAAGAGAACTTACAAAAGGGGAGTTTCAACTTATAAACTGGACATTGTATAAGCACAATTACGATCCCCTGGGCCGCAAATGGCTACTGATTGTTCCAGCTGATCTCCGGCCAGCTATTCTCAAGTATTTCCACGATTGTCCAATATCCGGTCGTGAAGACCCTAGACAGAATCAGACGCAGCTATTACTGGCAAAGTCTCTACCGATCTGTCAAGCACTAAGTAAGTCACTGTAAGGAGTACCAGCGACGGAAGCATGTGCCACAATTACCTCCAGGTGATCTGGTACCAATTCCACTTGCAACATCTCCATTACACTGGATTGGAATCGACCTTTTATATAGGTTCCCGAAGTCGACGACTGGTAACCGATGGATAATAGTCTGCGCTGACTACCTCACCCGCTACGCAGTCAGCAAACATGTGCCGACTGCAGAAGCTCCAGAGATCGCAAAATTCGTAGTAGAAGACATTATTTTGAAGCATGGTTCACCACATCTATTAAAGTCAAAAATAGTATCAGAGGTAATATCACGTTGCGACATCACAGAATCACAACTGCCTACCATCCTCAGACAAATGGTCTTACAGAACGTTTTGACAAGACGTTAGCAGATATGCTGTTGATGTTGAGCGGAAGGATTGGGATACAATACTGCCAGTCGTGACATTTGCCTGTAATACAGTGAGACACCACAGGCTTCACGTCGTTTTTTCTGCTCCATGGTAGTGAAGCTGAGACGACTATGGATACGCTGTTTCCGTTCCAGACGGACGACACTCAGGATGACTATGTGAAACAGCTCATCACTAGGGTCGAAGAAGCAGGACAGCTGGCTCGCATAAGGGCATTTGACGCCCAGGAGAAGGACCGTCAGCGGTATAACGACAAGCACCGTCCTTGAAGCGTACAGCCCAAGAGATTTGGTGCGAATTTTTACCCCTGTACGGAAAGTCGGGCTATTGGGAAAGTTACTGAAGCGATACCTTGGTCCGAATCGTGTCATACGCCGCCTGTCAGACGTCACAAACGAAGTCGAGGATTATGAGCCATCCTCAAAACGACAAAAACGAAGAGACATTGTGCATGTCTTCCGTATGAAGCCTTACCACGATCCCAAGGAGCAGATAGACAGAAACGGCCTCTTGTTCAAGAACTCTGCAGACAGTTACGATAATGATGAAGCTACAACAGGAGGGTCTGGCGCCGGTCGTCGTTATCGTAAGGAAGGCGTGCAGGCAGAATAGAAGGATTGCTCGGAACACTAGAGCTGGCTTCAAAGGGAACCTAACTGCGGGTCGCTGTTCTTTCAGGGTGGGGAGCAATGCCGCGTGTCTTCCAACGGAACGTGTGCCGCAGTGGTTAGCGGAACAGATTGCTGTACTTGCGGCCCCCCTGCAAATCCCGCCACCTGAAAACAAATTATTTCTTTGAAGTCACTATTTCTAGAATTTTCTACATGTTTCTTATGATTGATTTACTTGTAAGTTCCACAAAATTCTTTCTATGGGGCACTCTAAGCAGCAGACAGTCTGTACTTATTGTACGCTTTTGTTAGCAATAAACATGTACTAAGTGTAAAGTGTTGTGCTCTGTTAACGACCAGCCTTCGAATTTCGGACCACCTTCAGTTTGGAACGTGAGAATATCACATTCCTCTTACGGTCTATTCTTACATGACAGGCACTTTCTTTGGTGTGCAGTCTGATGATTCGAACACTTTTACACTTCACTCGTCTTTCGTTTAAATGGATATACCTCTGAGTGTAATTACTTTTGCTTACAAAACGAATCTCTTGAAGACTTATCGTTTGTGGTTCGGATGTATCAACAGTTGAGAATTGGTTAACGCTTGTTGGTAAACTGTTTTTGTTTGCTTTTGATGTTTCATTGTCAAGCTTGTGAGGATTTTCCTTCAGTTGCAGCTGTGGTGGTTGATGTGGTACTTTAAATAATGTAAGTATTGCATTCCATATAAGTTTCTTACGTACAACAGTTACTGATTTGACTGGAATTGGAACTGTAGTGATGGAACATTGACGTTTCTGTGTTTCTGTCACGCGCCCTGCAAAAGTTCGGGTTTTATGTTGTTTATTAGCCATTTTTAGTTATTAATAAAAAATTAAATTCTTCATTAAAATGTCGTAGATTTTGACTAGAATCTTAAATAAATTTTCTTGCAATGTAACATTCCATACGTTCCAATAGTTATGAACAAACCTAATAAAGACAGATACGGAGTTATTTGCTAATACACTATTACCGATTTTTGGCGCACTAAACACCTTCCCGATTGTAAAAAGTAACTTAATATCAAGTTAAACGATAGCATCCACACTCATGAGATATCGTATTCTGAAATGTATCTTTCGGCCACTTGTAGCGCTGCTGTCGTGGTGTATAACAAAAATCAGTGAAGTGTCGAGAGTGTATGTGTTGGACTATAAGTCGAGACCAATGAGGAAGACGAGCCCGGCCGTTTAGGCGACGTCAAGTGATCGGCGTAGTGTTGAGCCAACGTGATCGCTACAAAAGGCAGTGGGCTGTGCCCCAGCGAGCAGCCAGCCAGGTAGAGAAGGCGTTGGCTCCACACTACTCTGGTCACGTGACCTGTCCTGTACTTCTCCAGCACTTTACCTAATGGCACGGTCAGTCGTCGACTCGTCGCTGCCGCAGGTATTGTGGGCCTAGCTATCCGCCCGGGAGTTGCAGGAGTACCAACCCCTGAGCTCGTCACGAAGGAGGCAGCGGATTTCGGTGCGTTACTTGGCAACAGGATGTTGTACGACATATTTCATTATACAGATTAGGCTTCATAAACGAGACAAGTGGACATAGATAGGTTAAAAACTTGGGAGCTGTACAAAATTGTATACCCATTACATTTCTATCTATGTAGAAGCGATAGCTCCTTACTTAAAAGTCATATACAACCACTCTCTCAAAGAAGGATCTATACCAAAAGATTGGAAAGTTTCACAGGTCACACCTATATTCAAGAAAGGCAGTAGGAGTAACCCACTAAACTACAGGCCTATTTCATTGACGTCAATTTGCAGCAGCGTTTTGGAACATATCCTGTATTCAAATATTATGAATTATCTCGAAAAGAATGATCTATTGACTCAAGATCAACACGCATTTCGAAAATATCTTTCATGCGAAACAGCTCTTAACACACACAAAGTGATGAGTGCTGTCGACAAGGGTTCGCAAACTGATTCCGTATTTCTTGATTTCCAGAAGGCTTTGGACACCGTACCGGTACCTCACAAACGGATTTTAATCAAATTCCGTGGTTATGGCATATCGCCAAATTGGCGGTTGGATACTGGATTTCCTGTCAGAGAGGACACAGTTTGTAGCAATCAACGGTAAGGCATCGACTAAAAGAAAGGTGATATCGGGCGTTCCACAGGGTAGTGTTATTGGTCCTCTGCTGTTCCATTTTACGTAAACGATTTGGGAGAAAATGTAAGCAGCTGTCTTAGGTTGTTTGCAGATGACGCCGTCATTTACCGTCTAGTAAAATCATCTGAAGATCAAATCCAACTACAGAACGATCTAAATAATATATCACTAAGATGCAAAAATTGGCAAGCGACTAACTAATGAGAACTATGCAGTCGTCCACATGAGTACGAAAAGAAATCCGTTATACTTTGTTTACAAGATAATTCAATCGAAAGTGAATGTCGTGAATTCCACAAAAAGCCTAAGAATTACTATTACTTCAGACTTAAACTGAAAAGAATACGTAGATAATGTCGTGGGAAAGGCGAACCAGAGACTGCGTTTTATTGGCAGAACCCTTAAAAGATGCAACAGAACTACCAAAAAAACTGCATACACTACGCTTTTCCGTCCTTTTTTGGAGTATTGCTACCGAGTATGGGATCCTTATCAGGTGGGTTTGACAGAGGACATCGAAAGAGTCCAAAGAAGGGCAGCTCGTTTCGTATTGTCACGATACAGGGGAGACAGCGTTACGGAAATGCTACAGGATCTGGGATGGGAATCATTACAACAACGGCCCTTATCGCTGCGGCGTGGGCTATTTACGGAACTCAAATCGCCAACATTCTCTTCCGAATGCGAAAATATATTGTTGACTCCCACTTACATCATCAGAATAAAATACGAGAAATCAGGGCTCGAACGGAGAGATTCAGGTGTTCTTTCTTCCCGCGCCCTATGGGAGATAAATAGTATAAAGGTTGTTCGATGAACCCTCTGCCAGGCGCTTAAATGTGGTTAGCGGAGTATCCCATGTAGATGTAGAAACAATACCACGTATTGGTAGAGAAGATTAGAGCGAGAGGAGGAAATAGCGACCAACGAAAAGAGTAAATTACACTAAACTCCACCCCAAAAGAGGCCTCGAAGGGTCCATCGGGTATTGACTGGCCTCCATGCCATCCTCCGCCTGAAGTCGTCAACGGCTGCAGTACGGATGAGTACATGGTCAGTGGTCAACACTCCCGGACATTGTGTTAGTTTTCGTGACCGGAGCCGCTACTTCCCAGTCAAGTAGATCCTCAGTTGACCTCATAAGGGCTGATTGCACTCCGCTTGCCAAAGTGCCAAGTGCCGGCCGCGGTGGCCGAGGGGACTGAGGCGCTCTAGTCACGGGCTGCACGGCTGCTACGGTCGGGCGGGGATATTTGTGCCGTCCTTAGTATTAGCTAGATCATAAGTATTTCGTAAGTTTAGGGACTGATGACCCTGTAGTTAAGTCCCATAAGCTGTACAAACATTTATTTCCTTATTATCAAAGTACCAAGTGCTCGCTAAACCCCTTCGTTGATCAAACTGGAACCAGGTGTATTCAATGCTCACGACGTTGGCAGTGAGACGAATAGGAAAATAAACAGCCGCGTAAGGCAGGGTTTGCAGCTACCGGTAGAATATAGTATTGGTAAGCATTTTTATCACTGGGCAACATTCGATATTTGGCGCGAAGTCGTTACCTCATAGCAATGTCCACTTGTGCCAGGTCACTTATATCTGCCGGCCGCGACACTAAGCAGTATTATTTTCCAGTAGGCACCGCAGTACTTAATTGGTGGCCCTCGAAGGAGCCTCCGAAGCGCTAATTTGCGCCACAGCAGGCCGGGCTGTGGAACGGTTTAATTAACAAACGCGGCCGGAGAGGCGCCCCGGAGAGCGGCGGCTAGCGGCGGCGCGCCTCCTGCTGACAGTGCGTCCGCGGCCGCGTCGCTTATTAATTGCCGGGGCCAGTGAGGCGGCCTGCGATTGTGGGCGCTAGCCGCGGCACCTCCGCCACCGCCGCCACACAGTGTTTTAATTGCCGGCCGCCTCGGGCCACTGTGGCGGCGGCGTCTGCGGCCCAGAGCGGCTGGTGCTAGCACTCGCCGCAGACGCGCCCGCCGCTACCGCCCTAATTGCAATTAAAATTACGCTAAGCAGCTCCTTGCCGCATCCGCGGAGGCTCACTGAGCCCCTGAATAGGCGCGTACTTTCGGTCCGCGGCGTCGTTTACCGAGCAGGCGAGTAGCCTCCTCGATAAGAGGAATCGCAGCCTCCGCTGCTAATTGATACTTGTGCCGCGTCTCTCGGTGCGAAGGTAAGCGGCGGCTATTAAGCTGTAAACGTGTAAGAGGGCGAACGAGTGCTGGGCTGTGCGAGGCGTCACACGTTCCACACGACACTCAAACATTCGAATGGGGAAAAAGGAAAAAGAAATTCCATGAAAGAAACTGAAATCTTCGGTAGCATAGCCGACAAGTAAGCTATAATTGTAAATACACTGCTCAAAACCATAATGGGATCAATGAAATAAATCGTATAATTTGCGATCAGTTATGGCTTCACTGTTCTAGGTTTAAATCGAATACCAGTGTGCGGAGAATGAAAATTTGTGCCCGGCCGGGATTCAAACCCGGGATCTCCTGCTTACCAGGCAGACGCGTTGACGACTCCGCCACCGAGGACGCTGTGACCAACCCGACTGCAGAGGACTCTTTCCTGCACGTCTCCCGCCACACCCAAATCTCGTGGCGAATGGAGACGTGCAGAGAAGAGTCCTCTGCAGTCGGGTTGGTCACTGTGTCCTCGGTGGCGGAGAGGTCAACGCGTTTGCCTAGTAAGCAGAAGATCCTGGGTTCAAATCCCGGCCGGGCACAAGTTTTCATCCGCCGCACATTGGATTAGATTTAAACCTAGAACAGTGAAGCCATAACTGATCGCAAACTATAATTTATTTCATTCACTGAACGCTGTAACGTCGTCTAAAATATATAATTGTGTAATGGGATCAGGTGAGATATCATATGGTAACTAGAATTTCTGTGTGGTATTGTCCGATATTATGGTGTCTTAACTCTTTACTTGAATTTATTGAAGACGAGAGCCAAGATCACTTTTTATTTTTTATTAAGAGCACCGGTTTCGGCAGTTTAACTGCCATCTTCGGATCTTAGATTTCAGTCTTCACAACATTATTATGAAAAGCTTTTAAAAGCACATTTACTCGCCAACTTAATTGTTGGCTTGCCAACATATAAATAAAACATGATCATTAAAATTGTAACATTACAGCTCCAGTCAAAAAGTATCCATATGGTACTACCATGATCTTCTGACACGATATGATGTTGTAAGCTTTACTAGTTGGTTTGAACATGATTTGTATTTGAGCCAACACTTCTGCGATAGTTGAATTTAACGGACAGGCCTACAATGTCGACAAGAACGTGTTATGTACATTTAAATTTTACTTACTTTCCTCGCGGCCTCGCGTAATTATGTTGTCAGTCGTGTGACGTTGGCATTAGCCATTCGCTTGACGATGTAATGTTTTGGCATGAACATTACACGATGTTGATGATCACGTTTTGTTTATATTTGGACAAGCCAACAATTAAGTTGGCGAGTAGATGTACTTTTAAATGCTTTTAATAATAATGTTGTGAAGAATGAAATCTAAGATCCAAAGATGGAAGTTAAAGTGCCGAAACCGGTAATCTTAATAAAAAATAAAAAGCGATCTTGGCCCTTGTCTTCAATAAATCTACTGAAAGATCGCCCCCAAACATGACAAACCTTTATCTTTACTTGAAGTTTACATGGCGTTGCCTGCAACGATGTGCCAGGAGGCTACCATAATAGTAAAATATTCATTCTCGTTACCCTCTAATATGGTGTACGATCACCTCAGACGGCCAGTACAGTTGTACACCTGTGTGGCATGGACAATATGATGTTATCAATTAGCTCTTCAGGTATTTGGACATTCTACTATGAGTGCAATATCCAGCTCTGCAAACGTTAGGGAGGTGCTAGACTGGCTGCAATGCGTTTTCCAACTGCATCTCAATCGGGTTTAGGTCCGGTGAAGAAGCTGGCCACACCATTTGTTCAATTTCCTCAGCTTCAACCATGTTATCCACGAGTGCAGGTCTATGAAGACCACCAGAAGAAAAGCATCTCCTATGGCACCAGCGTATGGCACAACAAAAGGTCGAAGCAACTCGTCTCTACACCTCGGAGCAGTCACAGCGCCATCCTGAACGACATGCAGGGTGTGTTGCAGCTGAGTCTCATTCAGCTTCCTGTGGTGACGGGCTGTTAACTGGAGATTAGGTCATCTCTTGCTGATGTTACCCGTGGACGCTGTTGGCCTTGCCTTCTTTTAACGGACCCTCTTGTGTGCAATCGTGTCCAAGTTCTGGAAATCACACTGCAATAGCTGCAGCTATCTCCTACTGTGTCTCTCCAGCTTCTAACTTTCCTATATCTTGAAACACGTCCACTGATTGTGTGGTCCTGTTCCATTTTGATTTATTCTTTAACCTAAAATGTTTCTGTACCATTAATTTTATCTACCTGTGTGTTAATTATTTTATTATTTTAATCAATGGTGTATGTTTGCTCCATATTTATATATGTTCCCACCAGTGTGATTCATCTTGGTTGTTCATGCAAATGACAACTGCCGCGCCTTGGGCTCTAGGCCTCGTTTTGCTGTAGTTAAGAACGCATGGCTTCGTTTGTAGTCTGCACTAGCGTGTGCTGGGTAGCCAGAGACAAGCTTCTTGGCAAGGTGGCGAGGTGACCATTTTCTTAGTGTCATACTAACCTAATCTTGGATGAAAGAAGTGACAGGAGACCTCTCTGGGAGCGGTTGTAGAGGGAATTGTCTTGTCCATGTAGCAAGAGTCGGTAGACACTAGTCTCTGAACGCACTCTGTGTCGCCTTCAGCGCTCTCTATATCCAGTGTATTGGGGGTGGAAGGTTTTTCCATGGCCTAAGAGCTTCTCTATTCACTCTTTATTCTGGCTCTGACGACTGTGGAAGTAAGTACTCCGCTGAATCATGCTGAGGGGAAGGCTTGCTGTTAGGACTTGCTTTTTTGGTGATCAAGCAGTCCTAGTTTTCAGTGATACTTTTCTTGAGTAATTCTTTTGCTATGTGAGGCGAAGTGTTTCCCAATTTACAGAACCTGTGTAGTTCAGTGTAAATTTATTATCTGCATTTTAATTCCGGTGATGATTTTGTGTCCGGTTTTGCTCAATTTAGAATACACGTGTGTGGCCTTCAGTCTTTGTGTAAATTTAGTGTTTTTGAATTTCCTTGCTGTTTTTAGCTAATGTTTTTCACATTGCATCTGTATCCACAAGTATGATAAATATATCTTTTATTTTTCTAATTTGATTCCGTCTTCCTGTCTTATATGATCGATTTCACCACATGCTTTCGTAATGGTCGTTACTTTGTCCTTCAGCCATGGTTTTATTAATACTGGCTTTCTTCTATATGAGTTCTCGTGTGTGCTTAACTTGTTTATTCTAAATTAATTTCTGTTTGTAAATGCTATGAAATTTGGCATGGTCGCACATCACATGGTACTTAAGAATAGTGAAGTGCTGCCTCCCCACACATGAGTTCGTTTAGTGCACAGTATAATTAAATTTATGATCAAGACACCCACCATCACGTCAAGACACCGCCGACGCTTTGTTTCTCCGCTGCTTTCATGTTTTCCAGCATTGTAATGTAACACCAAGCATTATGCGTGTGTCTGTGAATGAATGAATGTGCTTTCAGATACCCATTGTGTATTTGAAAATTTCCTCCCACGTTACCTCCATATTCAGAAAGGGCAGAAACAAATTTAATACGGGCAGTAATTATATGATTTAATTCACTTTTGTGTAAGGTGTGTGCTTAATTTGCTTGATATTTTACTGAATAGATTATGATTCAAAGTATCAAACCTCTGCTTTATGAGTTCATGCTCCCTGTCCCATGTTTAATTATTTATTCATTTATTTTTAACACAGATTTTGTGTTTGTTATAACGTTGGCTGCTTCCTTAAGGAGTGAGCAGTTAGACAAATTTCTGTTGTGCATGTACTGTGGCCACTCAAAGTAATTTAGAGCAGGAGTGAGCGTTTTAACTTACATTTGAAGATCTTGCTTATTTTAATAATCAGTCTCCTTTTAATCTGCTATAAATCTCCATGCCTCAGCTTTGGATAACTCATGTTGTTGCTGCGTTGAACTATCTGCTCACTACGCTATGTGCTCCCAACTGTTTGTGTTATTTGTTTGGTAGGGTAAACACAAGTCATCTCCAACCACCTCTGCAGAAACCTTCTGTTATTACCACTATATCAGTTGCCGTAATATTTTTGCCTCCACTCCATACAACCGACAGAAAGACGTCGAAACATTTTAGTTCCTTCTGCCGATGACAATACCCCAGCACCACAATATCTAAACTCATCTGATAATTCTTTTGAGCGGTGTACGTTATTTCTGTCATAATCTTCATGTAACTCTCTACGTTACTCTGTCCTCTGCAAGCTTCTACCGAGCGAAGTGGCGCAGTAGTAAAGCAACAGACTAGCATTCAGACGCACCTCCATCCTTGCGGGTTTGTGTGATTTCTTTAAATTACTGAAAGCAATTTTTGGAATGATTTGTTTCAAAGATCACTGCCCATATCCTTCGCCAACTTCAATAAAAGTAGATCCGTCTCTAATTACCACGTTCTCAATGGGACGTTAAACCATAGTCTCCGCTCATTCCTTTTGCAAGCATCTTCGAAGAGTTCAAGTAGCCTACATTTATTTCAACCTTATTATTATACTTCTGTACTGATATCCCTTCGCATTTCTCCCCCTCATACTCCTCTCACTACTATTCTTGGATGCCCTAATGTACCCTAATCACACAATCTCTCTCTGCCGAGGAGCCGCACAATCCCTTTGTGCGGTGTGTATTGCTCCCGCAGCTATCGTAGCCTTTATTTGCTCCCAGGCTGTTTTTCCTTGTATCCCCTTCTTTCCAAGCTAGCTCCTCGCCCCTCTAGGTCAAGGGGCTACAATTGACCCACAGTTTTCCCTTACGTAAAACGCGACCCTTGGATTTCGTGGTGCATCATTGCATTGCATTGGACGTTATTAATATGTTGGTAAACGCCGCGTCCAAAACTGCGAGCCGGCCGCAGTGGCCGAGCGGTCTGCAGCGCGCCATTCACAGTCTGCACGGCCACTACGTCGGGGGGTTCGAATCCCCCCTCGGGCATCGATATTTGTGCCGTCCTTAGTATTCGCTAGTTCATAAGTAGTTTGTAAGTTTATGGACTGATGATCCCTTAAGCAAACATTTGAACATTTTTTGAACAAAATTGCGATTTTTCAGTTGCCCAAGTTTCGCTCTCCATGGATTACAGAATTAAGGGGCACAGACATACATTACTAGACTGGAATACTTACCTCAGTGACTGAAGCCTGATGCCGCCATCTTGCCTCACCTCAAGTGAGAAAGTTTCCGTACGGTACTACTATGATCTTCTGAGACGATATGACGTTGTAAGCTTTACTAGTTGGTCCGAACATGATTTGCATTTGAGCTAACACTTCCGCAATAACTGAATTTAATAGGCCCACATTGTCGAATCGTGATATGAGAAGAACGTGTTACATACGCTTAAATTTTACTTACTGTCCTGGCGGCCTCGCGTGTTTGTGTTGTCAGTCGTGTGACGTTGGCATTAGCCATTAGCTTGACGATGCAAATGTCTTGGCATGAAATCTTCGTCTTACGAGGACAATTACTATTACTGAGTAAATCAGGCACAAAAATCTCTCAACCGTAGAGCACAAACAGCATTATTTATTTATCATCTGTTCGGAACACTAATCAGCTCACAATGTATGGATTACTAAGAATATCAACATCTAGGTTATGGCTTTCTAGCGTTTTGTTGATGTTGTCAACATAATCATACGAGGACACCGGGATGGTAAGTAAAATTTTTCCGTTACATACAGTTAAAGCAGATTGTGGTTATCGGAAAAATACTGAGAAGCATAACGACACCTGGTATCCACGACAAATAGTACATTTACAACGGTCATAGTATTGAAAGAAAAGGCCACAGTTGATCGAGACTCGTAACATATGAAAAAATTAATTAATTAAAGGATTCATTGATGCATATATCAAAGTAGAGTGTAGCTCCACGGCATATGGCTCTTTTATAACGACCATACTACTGACAGAAAAACCGAAGTAGAATTAAATTGCTAACAGATTAATAAAAATGGCAAAACAGAGAACTCATTACTGTTAGCACATTTCGTCATCAGAATACACGAATTATTCATCAGCTAAAAATAAGATTTCCATATGAGATTTACATTTCACCGCACGCGAGATAGAGAGTAGCTATTCATTGTACTGACGAATCTTGATTACTTAAAGCAGACTGAAAACAAAGTTCTGAACTGGGATACAATAGTATCTACCCCCATCCTGGCTAATCTGTCAGCATGTTCGTTGTCACTGATCCCCGAGTGTCCAGGGACCCACAATAGGTTTACTCTACTGCTTTCCTCTAGCTCCACCAGAACCCTGTGACATTCTGCAACAATTTTAGACCTTGTTGCAGGAGCTGCCAGTGATCTCAGGGCTACCTGGCTGTCTGAATAGATATAGATGCTACGATCTTTGTACAACCTACGCAAATTCTCCTCCACACATGCCCTGATGGCAGTGATTTCGGACTGGAATACTGAGGCCAGTTTCCCTAGAGAGATGACGCCCTCCAGTCTTGGCTGCACCCAGTGTACCCCGGCCCCGACGCCTTGGTCTGATTTTGACCCGTCAGTGAACAAGACAATCTCCCCCGTACGGTGTCGAACTATTTTCTTCCACTGCTCCCTACTTCCAATTGTTATATTGAAAGGCTTGTTGAAGCAGTATGGGGTTATAATATAGTCGGATGGCATTTCCCCAACATTTCCTATGTTTACCTCACTCACTATTTTAATGTGTGATTCTGGATATCCCAAAGAGTTCCAGTTGTTGCCAGTTTTGAGTCTGTATGCACCAGCCGCTGCCTCCATCTCTACCCAAAGGTGTAATGGGGGCATATCCAGCATGGTTTCCATTCCAGCAGTTGGTGTGCTGCTAATTCCGCCTGTTATGGCTAAGCAGGCTAATCTCTCCACCTTACCAAGCTCCTTAGCAGCAACCTGCTGTTCTACCTTCTTCCACCACACCACCACCCCATAGGTGATCCTGGGTCTAATCACCGTGGTGTATATCCAGTGCATATCCTTGGGGCTCAGGCCCCAATTTTTGCCACAAGCTCTCCTGGTAGTTACAAGAGTACCTTTTGCCTCGGAGCAAATATTCCTAATGTGAGGGGTCCATGTCAGTTTCTCATCTAGAGTAACCCCTAGATATATCACTGTCCCCTTCACAGGTAGTGCTTCATTGAAAAGCTTTAGATTCCAAATTGAGTGTTGGATATGCTTCTTTGTGAATGGTACAACAACAGTCTTTTCAGGACTAACCCCCAATCCTGTTTTTTGCACTAGTCTTGCACAATGTCCAATGCACCTTGTGTCATATTCTTTACTGTGTCAGCAAACTTGCCAAGTATTACTATGACAAGATCATCTGCGTATCCTTGGCAAAAGTACTGCCTATAGTTTAATTCTCCAATGAGATCATTCACCACTAGATTCCATAATAAAGGGTAAATAACTCCTCCTTGCAGGCAACCCCTAGTGGTGTTGATTACCATTTTTTCATTCATCATGGTAGCCTCTACCTTTCTTCCACTGGCCCTAGTCCACCTACATATAGTGGTCCCAAGGTCATGCACCTCTGCTGCCCTAACCATGGAATCGAAGGTCGTGTTGCTAAAAGCGCCCTCGATGTCCAGGGAGATACAGAGAGATATTTCCTGAGAGTGTAGTGCTTTCTCCACCTTCCCAACGAGTTGCTGGAGAGCAGTCTCACCTGATTTACCTGGTTGATATGCATGTTGGTTTGAATGTAGAGGAGCCCTACTTTACCTCCTTTCTCCAACATGAACATTAACCAGCTTTTCCAATGTCTTAAGAATGAAGGAAGACAGGCTGATTGGTCTCATATCCTTGGTCTTGGTATGATCAATTCTCTCTGGTTTTGGAATGAAGACAATCTTCACTGCCCTCCAGGCATTGGGAATGATTCCTGCTGCTAGGCTAACCCTGAATAACCTGCATAGGAATCTAATAAGATTTTCTCCCGCTTGTTGCAGGAGAGCTGGAAAGATTCCATCGGTGACTTGAACGGATGAAATGTTCCCATCGCCCATCGGACCTTACTGAATCGCATTCTGGTCTGAGTTATCCCCCAGAGTATATTGAGGAAAGTGAGTCTTGAGGAGCAGTTCCAGCATTTCATGTGCTGTCTTTGTATACTCCCCATCCTTCTTCCTCAATGTTCCTCCTGGATTAGTTGGTACCGTAGTGAGGATTTCATGAAGTCTCGCTTGAGCAGCTGTGCCCTCCACTTCCTCACAGAATACCTTCCAGGGTGCTTCCTTTGCCCGTCTGATGGCAAGGTTGTAATTGACAAGGGCCTCACGATACTTTGCCCATTGTCCTTTGCGCCTCGCAAGGTTAAACAGTCTTCGTACCTGTTTCCTTTGCATTTCCATGTTATTATTCCACCATGCACACTCCTATTTGTGCACTTCTTGGTGATTGAGCAGCTGTCCTGATATGAGGTCACTATAGCGGCGGTTACGGCCTCTGCTACTTCCTCAAACTCTGCTGGATTCCTTATCGAAGTTTTAATTTACGATAGGCTGAAGTCAAGGTCTCTCCTATATGTCTCCCAGTCCGTTTTCCTGGGATTCCTATAGACCATGGTCTGTCTGGTTCCCATTTCAACCTTGAATTTAATATACATGTGATCTGATGAGGATGGCTCCAGGACCACATGCCACTGTTTGACGTAACTTCCCATCATCATGGAACCAAAAGTTATGTCAGTTACTTCTTCCCTTCTACTATTCCTGAATGTAGGTTCATCACCCCTATTCAGGATCTCCAAGTTGTTAGATAGGAGAAATTCAAGAAGGTGCTTCCTCTACTGTTGGTGTCCTTGCTGCCCCACGATAGATTGTGGGCATTGGCATCACATCCCACCAACAGTTCGTCACCTTGCCGATGGCAGGCTTCCGTCAGTCTCCTCACTTCCAAAGAAGGGGGAGAGCTGTCTTCGTAAGGAAGGTATGCTGAGACCAAAACAATTTCCCTCGTGATACCTTCCTCACGTTGCTGCATCCTGATGGTCACCAGGTCCCTGGAACAAAAATCCATCATTGGTATGAAAGGTATTCCATTTCTATCATAAATGCATGTTCTGGAGTTTTTTTAAATTTCTAGCATAAATCAGCTTACCTCCAGTACCACCGAGGCCCGATACACCCACTTTGTATAAATAGGGTTCTTGTATCAGGGCTACGACCACCTCCTGTCTCCACAGGCGACGGCTCAGGGCAGCAGTGGCCCCTTTACTGTGCTGCAGGTTTATCTGCAGCACTTCCAGTCCCCATCTTGCTGCCATTATTGCCTTTAAGGTCTTTGATTACCCTGACGGCGACATGCGAGAACCCTAAGAACAGTTTCAGGCCTTGCTCTCGCATTGCTTTCAGGGACTTCTCTCCGACCTCCACCATCAGGGTTCGTCCCATAGTGGCTAGCTCTTTCTAAAAAATAGTTTTAAATTTTGTGACGTAAGCTTTACATCTGAGTTGTAACTTGTATTATGTGATTTGCTTTAATTTATAATTTCTGATGAAGGCAATCGTAGTTATGCCGTAACCAGATTGAATAATTTCAATTTTGCGACCGAGGGCTGCATTTTTATCCTTTGACGTTGTAACGGTCGCTGACAATAGTAGCTATGTTAAAAATTTTATGAGTATATATATATATATATATATATATATATATATATATATATATATATATATATATATATATATAAGCTACAGTGAAGATCCCTAGAACCTTAAATAAATGTCTGCAGGATGATCTTGGGTGGGCTCCAGCGATTATTCTGATTGCACGCTTTTGTGCAATGAATACTTTTTTTAACTAAATGTTGAATTGCCCCAGAATACGATCCCATATGAAAGCAGTGAATGAAAATAGGCATAGTAATCTAATTTACTGAAATGTATATCACCAAATTTTGCAATGACCCTGCTAGCATAAGTTGATAAGTTGCTGAACTCAAATGTTTCAGCTGATCTTCAATGTGTTTCTTCCAATTCAATCCCTCATCAATGCAAACACCAAAAATTGTGCATTATACCTTAATCAGTGGGAGTGTCGCGACTGTATATGTTAGACTGTGGCAGTAACCAAAACAATTTTTGAGCTGAAAACACTGGTTTAGGACATCATTGGCGGCATCGATGTTCCGTGACTTCAGAGGCTCAAGCAGAATTTCTCAATTCGTGTGTTCCACGTCATCGCCACGGAAGGTAGGCGTATCGAATGTCATAACGTAAAAGTGCATATCTGTAGTGACGTTTACGTTTTGTGCACACAGTATCTTATAAAGAGAGCTGGGTACCGTTAACCAAAAAGTTAGCTTCATTAATCATTAATCCCTTATTAAAAAAATTAACTTCGTTAAACGTTAAAGCGTTAATCTGTGGGTTCAACGGAAGTTAAGGTTAATCGTTAATCTTTAACTCGTAAAAGTATTGTGGAGCCACGAAAAATCGCCTTCAGTGTACCAATTTATTTATATTTATGTTGTTCTGTTACTGAAATCAGCAACTGAAAAAATACCTATTACCCTACCTGATATTTAATGGGATACTGCTTCAATCGAAGATGTTCATCAACTATGCGGCAATACTTTTGTCATAAGAAGTGGGTACAAAATAACAGACTTATTGCGTATTAAAGTTAAAGAGTCCGTTAACTTTTTTAAAATCAACTTAAAAGTTAATCCGGGCAGTGATATATAGTGGGCCGTATGCCCGTAGAACTGTTTGCAGAGAGTAACTCTATAGCAACTATAGCTTTTGTGTTTACTGTGCCTGAAACTGAAGTGAGCTTCAGCAGCTCACTTTCACACGACACTGGCCGGCCGCGCAGGCGACGATTCACGCTTCAAAAGCTAATGCAGTGTTCTCACACTTTCACAGAGCGCCGCCTCTCCCAGCTTGTCTGCCTCTTCGCAAACTGAAGTCCCGGCTTCAGGGATCGTCTCTCTACCTGGTAACGTGCAGTGCGGCACGCGCCACTGCCCTCACATGGCCGCTAGCTTTCAGTTAGAGCCGACGTAGGCGGCATTCCCAGCGACCGGCCGTTATCAGAGACCACCACGAGTTCGTCGGGTGACAGACTTGTGTCGTCCAGGGCCGATAACAAGCTGGCTGCGGAAATGTTTCTTCTGGTGGTTATATGTGATCGCTAGCACTCCTGAAGCGGATCGCGGTAGCTGACCCTTACCGGCGACGGGATATACTGAGGTGACGTGAGATGGAACGGCACTCTCTGAGTGTTGACAATAATATAACTATAGTTAAAAAGAATTTGACGCCACTGGAAAGCGATCAACAGTTTATATAAAACAATTCATTCAACCAACATCGCTAGAAATTTAATTACATCCCTTAATCGGTTTCGGTGAGCTCAGTCACCATCTTCAGAAAGTCCAGTACAATCACTGCAAAAAGTTATACAATGTCTACAAACTGCAAAGTTATTGTGGTATAAAAATAAAATGACAGTTAACAAAACATGTACATTACCTTAGTAATGTAAAAATAGAAACATAACCTTCTAACACACGTAAACATCTTGTTAAAGTTTTTCATCACAGGGTCGTTCGTCATAATGAATAAAATGTCTTGGCCCAAGCAAACAGGAGAGTGAACAGGAAAACATTGCACAACAGAGCTGCTACAGGTTGCCACTAGGTGGCAGTGGTGTCAAAACAAAACAATGAGGATGGTAATTCAACTTCAAAGAAACATAGTACTGTGAAGTTACGAAATCCTATATAAAATTTCTCATATTATGAGAAGACAACTAAGTCACTATGCAAATAGCCTAATGTCTACTTAGAGTAGAAATACATAACTATAAATATAGATAAAGTAATATGTACACAGTTCCAAATACAGAAAAGCGTCCTACAGTGGAGTTGTGAAATAACTTTTTTTTTTAATAATATGAAATACATAAAAGTTAAGATAATAATTCTCATATTATGCGAAAAGAAGTCAGTCGTTTCATAAATAGCTTAATGTCTACATAGAGCAGAAGGACAAAAGTTATATCTACAGATTAAAAAATAAGATCAGTAATAGTAAAAATGACATACAACTGCGGTTAAAGTTAAGTATAGGGTTCTATGTCCCACGTCATTTGAAGATTTTAAAACTTTTCACTTCAGTTAAGTAAGTGACACAAAGTCTACAGTAACAGTAAAGGGTGAACCATATACGGATATATATTCCTGTGAAGAGTAAAAATATTTATATAAAACAAATGAGTAAAAACCTTAACATAGATGATAACAATATAAAAAATAAGACAGTAAAAACTTTAACATTGATGACTACAGCAACATTAATACTATGAGGTGTAAAGTGTAAAGTACCACTCATGTAAAAGAGGCAATAATGATTTCTCAGCATAGTAGTAAAATGTAAATAATGAATGAAAAAGGGGGGAGGGGGATTGCATACCTGTTTCCGAGTCATACACACATTCTATCTTAGTTCAATTTTTAGTAAATGACTCTTCCTAACATTAAGGATTGGTTACACACATTATTTCTCTGATTGTTAATTCTATTTTATTGTCATTATTAACCTCAGAATTTTTTACGGTTTCTCGTTTGAAGGTTGTTTTTTAAAAGCTCTAATTAAATCTGCCTCAAAGAATCTGGCGAGAGACTGTCATAAACTCAACTTTATATTCAACATTCATAGAATATATGACGTCAACTGCGATTGGGCAAAGCTGAAAATTTGTACCCAGCCGGGATTCGAACCCGGGTCTCCTGCTTTCTAGGCAGTTGCGCTGACCCCTACACCACTGGGGACACAGTGATCACCGCACCTGCAAGGACTACCTAAGCACGCCTCCCGTCAGATACAAATTCCCAGCTTCGCCCTGCCACAGTACTCAAACTCGTAGTTATGAACTAATTCCCGTAAGAGTAAGGGCTTCAAACTTGCCCACCCCTCCCCACTAACGATAGGATCATTGCCCGTCACCGGCATATTATATATATACATGTGGCGTCTGTTCCGAGAGAACAGACGTCACTTCTGATCTTACGGGAATTAGTTCATAACTACGAGTTTGAGTACTGTGGGCAGGGCGAAGCTGGGAATTTGTATCTGACGGGAGGTGTGCTTAGGTAGTCCTTGCAGGGGCGGTGATCACTGTGTCCCCAGTGGTGTAGGGGTCAACGCAACTGCCTAGAAAGCAGGAGACCCGGGTTCGAAACCCGGCTGGGTACACATTTTCAGCTTTGCCCAATCGCAGTTGATGTCATATATTCTATGAATGTTGAATAATAACAACTGCAGGATCAGAAGTGACGTCTGTTCTCTCGGAACAGACGCCACATGTATATATCAACTTTATATATATGCGCAGAGCTGGAACAGCATTTTTACTTTGCTTTCCTTTTGCCAACAAATATTAAACAGTTATAGCCCTATAAACTATAAAATCACCAGTATTTCTAAACATATATGCACAACGTACTAAGTTTATTAGGCCCTATAATACTATTTTCTACACACACACACACACACACACACACAAGGAAAAAAAAGCATTTGGAGCTGCGATCTGCGTCAGTCCACCTGTTATTTTATACTTATAAAATAATCTGTGTTTCTGTGAGCATTACTTTTGGAAATTAGATTACACTGGCAAGAACTGATTACTTTACTGGCACGTGAACAACGTGAACATTTACATTTAGAGAAAATCTCAAGCTCGACACGTACCATGCAACAAAAGTAGAGAAATGCCACAATCAGGAAAATGAGGGACTAGGTTGAGCTGAAATAAGAAAATTAGTAATCATTAAACTATCTATTTTTGGTAAAGAAACATACATTTGTTGTTGACTTTCTCAATGATGGTGATTACAATGAGGTTGAGCAATACCTTTCCGTATGAATATTCTCGTCCTCTTAATACAAAATTCCTCGTCCAATATAAAATAAAATTTCATCACCCTCTGGCGGGATACATTCATAGGTTCGTAAGCCAACCAATCAAACTCGGCATGTGAATCGTAGACGACCAGTCGAACCGTAAAACACAGAGACTACCATACGACTAAACTCTAGCCTAGTTTCCACTCGACTTTCTACTAGCCTGCTGTCCACTGCCCGCCTCGGCGGTCAAAGATACTGCTGTAGCGCAGATGCTACACCGCAGTTATACGGATATTACGGTGTGCAGTGGTTACAAACATCAACTGAGACTATTGAAGCATATAATAGATGAATTTTACATACCAAATAAAGCCGTAAGGCAAATACATGTCCAGAGTCACAAAAAATCACAGAAAAATCCATAAATAATGATATTAGGCCTATAGGCCTATAGGCCTATAGCTGCCTTCTTTCAGTTAATGAAACCAAAGATAATTAGTGAGCTGAAAATTACGTAAATGGAGGGCACGGAATTTGTACTATTCGGGTCAAAACAGGTTTCAAAAGGCACTTACATTGCACTTTGCTCACACAAGTAAAATATTTAACACAGCGGCTGAAAATACAAGATAACAACGTACAACTAGCGCCAGAGCAATTTTAGTATACATTTGCATCTACATAGATACTCTGCAAGTCACAATGAAGTGCATGACAGAGGGTTGCCTTAATATTTATCATGCACAGCTTTCAGGTGATCAAGTAAATAAGCAATTGATCATTTACTAGTTTCAAAATTACCTTTGTAATAGAGTGACGGTAATTGGACAACAAATGGTACTGATAGATGTTGTAGTTGGTTAGTGAAATAATTTTGGGTACGCTGAAACGAATAGTTCACCTATTGAAAAGGTGTTCTTTTCTGTGCGTAAAATAATATGTCACGGCCATGAAATACCAGACAATTACTCATTTCACTACGTGGCATCGGTTTGCAAAAATATTTGTACTTTAGCAAAATTAGCAGTGAAAAATCCCGAAAGTCAAAAAATGACACGTCCTTTAGCATTTCCACTCTTCGCCTGTGGTTCACCATGTCAGGTAAAAAGAGTATGATAGTTCCAAGTAGAGGTAAGAGAGACGTGACCTTAACTCAAACCGAGCGAGGTGGTGCAGAGGTAACACACTGGACTCGCATTCTGGAGGACGGTGATTCAAATCTACCTCCGACCATCCTGATTTAAATTTTCCGTGATTTTCCTGAATCACTCCAGGCAAATGCCGGGATGGTTCCATTGAATGGCACGGCCGAATTCCTGCCCCATTCTTACTCAAACACCCGAGCGTAAGCTCCGTCTCTAATTACCACGCTGTCGATGGGAAGCTAAACACTAAGCTTTCTTCCCTTCACTCATGGAATTTGTATCCATTGCCTTTTACAGGACCATTCAGCACCATTCGTCGATTCCCACCCAGCAGTTTGTTGGGTTTGGCGCAAAATAGGACAATACGCTAGTCAGGGAAAGTGACTGACAGAGGCGTACTAAACCGTGGGTACTAGTTTAAGGACCAACGTTAGCCGGGTATTTATTTATTCCATAATCTAGTTAGTCCATCTCCTCATCTATCCTCTCCTTCTGGTCCTCTCGTGAAGAGGTAAAAGTGTGCAAATTTTTCTCAAGATCGGAATAGAAATGTAGACTGCCGTCGAAGTCCATACGTAATGTACCCTCCAACATGCTCTACAAGAAATTTTATGTAGACAGTGGCCTTCCATCTACATCTACATAAATACTCTGCAACTGACATTGAAGTGCATGGTAGAGGGTACATCAAACCGCTTTTATCATATATCTATACAATTTCACTCTCTAATAGCTCGCGGGAAAAAGGAACACCAAAATCTTTCTGTTTTCGATCTGATTTCTCTTATTTTATTGTGATGATCATGTCTCCCTATGCAGGTGGGTGCTAACAATATACCGGGTGATTAAAAAGGGCCGGCCGCGGTGGCCGAGGGGACTGAGGCGCTTCAGTCACGGTCTGCACGGCCACTACGGTCGGGGGTTCGAATCCCCCCTCGGGCATGGATATTTGTGCCGTCCTAGTTCGTAAGTAGTTCATAAGTAGTTTGTAAGTTTAGGGACTGATGACCCCGTAGTTAAGTCCCATCAGATTTACAAACATTTGAACATTTTTTGATTAAAAAGGCAGTATAAATTTGAAAACTTAAATCACGAAATAATGTAGATAGGTAAAAATTGACACACATGCTTGGAATGACATGGGGGTTTATTAGGAAAAAAAAAACAAAAAAATGTATTGCTAGGCGCGATTATTGGCTTTGGGGTTACCTGAAGTCGCAAGTGTATCGACCGACATCTCTAGGGATGCTGAAAGACAACATCCGACGCCAATGCCTCACCATAACTCCGGACATGCTTTACAGTGCTGTTCACAATATTATTCCTCGGCTACAGCTATTGTTGAGGAGTGATGGTGAACATATTGAGCATTTCCTGTAAAGAACATCATCATTGCTTTGTCTTAATTTGTTATGCTAATCATTGCTTTCTGATCAGATGAAGCGCCATCTGTCGGTCATTTTTGAACTTTTTTTTTTGTTCTAATAAAACCCCATGTCACTCCAAGCATGTGTGTCAGTTTTTACCTCTCTATCTACATTATTCCGTGATTTATTAAGTTTTCAAATTTATACTGACTTTTTGATCACCCAGTATGTTTGCATTAGGAAGAGCAGGAAGAGCAAGTTGGTGAAAGAAATTTCGCAAATAGATCTCCTCGCAACAAATAACGCCTTTCCTTTAATGATTTCCACAACTCGTGTATCATTTCCGAGACACTCTCCCCCCTATATCGCGTTAATAAAAAACGAGTTGCCGTTCTCTCAACTTTCTCTAAATCGTCTGTTAGTCCTACTTGGTGTGGGTCCAACAATATGCAGCAATACGCCAAAATAGGCGTTCCCCACGGAAGTGGTACAGGACCCCTACTGATCCTTATTTTTATAACCGTTTTACCCACTTCTGACTTCAGAATCTGAAAGATTGTATTCCAATCGACATTGTCAAAAGTTGTCTCCAAATCTACAAAAGATGGAAGTGTAGGCGTGCCTTTCGTTAATGTAAGATAAGTTGTAATGTATTGCCTCCTGTGTTCCTACATTTCTTCTAAATCGAAACTGATCGTTTCCTAGCCGCGCGGAGCGGCCGAGCACATTGAGGCGCTACGATGCACCAGACCGTTCCCCGTCGTGAGTTCGAATCCCCCCTCGGGCATGGATGTTCATGCGGTCCTTAGTATGAGCCAGTTCATGAGTAGTTTGTAAGTTTAGGGACTGATGACCCCGCAGTTAAGTCCCATAAACTTTACAAACATTTGAAACTTTTTTATCGTTCCCTAAGTCGGCTTGTAACAACTTTTCCATTCTTCTGAAAATAATCCGTGTTAGAATTTTGCAAGCATGACAGATTAAACTGTAACTGTAACACCTGTCAGCGCCTGCTTTCTTTGGTGTTGGAATAACTAATTTTTTCTTCGAGTCTGAGGATTTTCCCCTGTGTCATACATCTTACATACCAGGTGAAATAATTTTGTCGTGGCTGGCTCACCCAGAGGCTTCAGAAGGCTGACGGAACATCGTTTACTCCAGGGGCCTTGTTTTGCCTTGCGACCTTCCTATCGCGACTCACTAATAAGAATTGGGCAATACATAACTCAGGGTAGTAAAAGGTTTATGGCTGGTTGTCTCTGTCATAAGGGTAAGTTATGTCAGTTTCTGTCTCCTAAACAGCTACCCAAACTGTTTAAATAAGATCACTAATTAAAGTAGTTTAGCCAGTTTTTCAATCTGCAGATGATGACGTGAAAAATATATTTAAACAAACATAAATTAATGCTCTGAATAACAAAAAACAAAAAACAAAATGGATTCCAAGTTAATGTTCATAAGTGGTTCACTCACGAAGTAATTTTTATAGGAATGAAGTTTATTACTCTTTCTGGACATGAAAATGCGGAGGTGGTCCTACTTTATTTTATCGGTAAATAATTGAATATCTCCCCAACTATTGTTTATGAGAGGATCAATAAGTCTTACACACACTCGAGAGTAAAAGTTCCAAATTATCACTCGTAAATTAATGAAGTCCGTCGAACATTGCAGTCCAAATTAATCTGCGATTAATTACAGTATTTGTTATAAAACACAGTTTGTCATCACACGAGTTCACGATTGCTTAATTATCACAGTTCCACAGCCCTACTACCGTCCATAGTTTACCACTTTTCACCAGAGACTATGTTCTTCAGTCACAGTCCCGTAAATTTTCCAAGTCCACACATGCCTATCTCTTCAAATCACAAGTACAAAAGCGTGCTCTACCTGCTCCCAAAATTGTATCCTTCCGCGCATCCTATCAGTTGTACACCAAAATGTGTACCACTGTGCGAAAAAGTGTGTTAGTTATACAATGTGATACATGTGGCCTTGACCAGATGGAGGAAACAGCACAAGATAGTTGCAAAGACAACGAAAATGTAATTAAAAACTTGTTCCTTTATGGAAAAATCTCGAAACAATACACCTCACAAAAATTGTACTTGTAGATCCCACTGAAGATGCCTTTAAAATAAAGGGCGAAACGCGTCTGGGAGAAATAAAATCAATTGCAGCTAACACAAGGCGATTTTTTTTCCATCTTCAAAACCGAAGAAAGCCCCCTTTTATTATGGCTAACTTAAAAAAAAAAAAAAAAAGAAAAAAAAGAAAAAAAAAAATTAGCTCGGTTACACTTGGGTACTAGTTCGCGAACGAACTAGTACGGAAGAGCGCTTCCACAGGCAAACTACGCGAACTAGTTCGCAGATCCCTCGGCTCTAAGTTCGTCCGCTCCTTTTCCGAAGACTGACGGATAACAGCGAGAGGACCCGAGAGCGCGCAGAATAGCGTGATTCCCTTCTGCCAGTTGCCGTCATTTCGAGCTGAGATGCAGCTCAGCTGTAGTTTTAGTAGCGGTAGCAAAAGCCAAACCAGCGGACGAACTAAAAAGAGCGACCTATTTCGCTGCCGAGCTGCGATCTAAAAGGAGAGCTACCGGTCGCGAACTAAAATATGCGCGATAGGTCGCGAACTTAAATATGCGCGGTAGGTCGCGAACTAAAATATGCGTGATACCGCGAACTGAAATATGTGCGATAGGTCGCGAACTAAAATATCCGCGTTAGGTCGCGAACTAAAATATCCGCGTTAGGTCGCGAACTAAAATATGCGTGATAGGTCGTGAACTAAAATATGTGCAGCAGGACGCGAACTAAAATATGCGTGATAGGTCGCGAACTGAAATATGCATGATAGGTCGCGAACTAAAATATGCGCAGTAGGTCGCCAACAGAATTAAAAATTACGTGTTTGCCTTGTGCTGATGAGAGCCATTTCGAGGTTAGCGTCTGCCGGCTAGATTACATAGTTCAGTGTGTAACGTTTCTGCTATGTTGCGAACTCCTAAAAATCTGTTGCCAACATTGAAACACGAAATAGCTGATACCTAAAGTAAAACTTCATTACCGGACATGTGATATTTCACACTTTCGCCTTCAGATTGAAATTCTATTTACACTATTAGTAAAACACTTTTAAGAAATAGTACGTTCATTTAAGTATAACTTTAGCTGACCTTTTACGTAATTTTCTGTTCTTAATACTTTCGTAAATAATAGCAGCAAACACTAGAAATTCATTACTTAGTTTTGGAAATTGCTGAAACTATATGATACTAATTTGTATAAAAACAACAATGCTACATGTTATAAACTATTGCACAACATGATTTCATATATACCTTTTGTTTAAATAAATTAGGGCAAACCATGTTTTATATATCACTAGATCCTAAATTAAATACTGATAATTGTTCATGCACTAAAATTAATAATCCATTTCGTACTAAGAAACTATCTTCGAAATTAACAAAACTACGACAACCATATACAAATCCGTATTAATAAATAATTTGACCATAAACTGAAACACATTAAAATTCCATGTGTCAATAATATTACGCCTACACACTATTGGCAAAACAAATATATGTGCATTTCGAAAACACACATAATGTAAATAATTTGACGACTGTAAACACTAGTCAAAAGGATGACGTTAAATTTGTGCACTACATTTAAATACAAATTTCGTGAAACAAATACATAAATTGACATAAATAGTCAGAGCTTAAATGTAATATTTTAATTTCTGTATTTTGGCATATTTGATGTAAAAGAATATTGTTTAATTGTGAATTACAAAACTTTGTCATCATTTTTAATACGTGGTTAAGCAGAAAGATGTTGGAGAGAAACCATTGTTTGTGCAGTCGATGATAGGGAGTCGTGGATAGAGTTTGTGAGTGGCCAGAAGCCTGTAAGCAGCTGTGTTGGCTTGCTGCTGCATTTCTTGATTGTGAAATGTTTAAATGGAAATAAAATCATTTCCATATCAACTAAGATGAATTTACTTTATGAAAATATCCTGTAAAATCAATTTCTTTACTGAATGCCGAAGACAACTCACAACGCAATGGACTTCAGCCAGCATATAAGATAAGTTCAACTTCACCTACAGTGGAATGATTTCGTTATAGACTGAGAACTAATAAACATTTCCGTGATTCAGGAATATATTAGGGCTCAGTTTGAGTCATTCCGAAAAGAGGTGATGGACGTTAGATGTGGTGCCGTGTGACCAGGATTTTAAAAGCGTATTCACTAATGTAAAGTGTTAAAAGTGGTGACGTGACCAAACGATTTTAATGAGTATTCGCTAATATAAAATGTGTTTCAGGATACAAGGAAAATAATGTATATGATGGATGTGCAGTAAAACCATCATAAAAGTGCTGAATTCGACTACAATACTATCCACACCTACGATGTCAAAAGTTAATGGAGGAAGATGGCAATAATTTGGACTACTAGATTCCTGTATCGCCGCATCCTTGTGTGAAGTTAAGTACTCATTTTTTTTTTCTCTTTTTTTTAGTGACTGTTTGTGTGATAGGGGTTTTATGTGGACTGAAAACTTATTTTAAAATGGATACAGTAAGAAAGGAGGGAGATGATAGTACTCAAGTTTCGGACTTTGACAGTGGGGTAGAAGGTTCTGGTATCGCGAGTTCTACACCAATTACAAGAAAGCAGCAGGTCCCATTTTCTAATGATTTACAAGAGACTGGACAACAGATTAGTAATATGGCAGCAAACACGAAAATAGATAGAAAATCGATCTTGGAATTTTTATTACAATGGAAAACCGAACTTTCATTACAAATGGAAACTATGAAAACCGAACTTTCATTACAAATGGAAACTATGAAAACCGAACTTTCATTAGATATAAAAACCATGATATCTGACATAAAATCTCAAACAAACTCCATTAAATTTGAAATTTGTAAAACAAATGAAGCAGGGACCGAATTAAAACAATGTATTTTAGACACAAAACTTAGTGCAAAACTCGATTGTGAAGAAAGTGTTATGGTAGCCGCTACTTCAGAAGTTTCTCAGACGAGTGACAGTGTTGAAAAAGTGGATGACAGTTCAAGTTATGTAAATTCTCAGAGCCAGGATACTAAAACAGAGTTAACTGGAAAGATTCGCGATGTTGAACAATGTAATAGCAAACTTGATATTTCTGATTTTAAAGTAGAAACTGAATGTAACTGTGTTATAGATAACCCTGAGCAAGAAATCGAAAGTAAATGTACAGTCACAGAATTACCACAGTGTGTAGACGAAATTCAAGAAAAGTCACATGCTGAAACTTTGTTTATTCCTAGATGTACTAATGTAATTTGTTTACCAGTAGTGAAGTTGCCTGGTAGGCCTAAAAAGAAATTTCATCCTGTTTATTTTATGCCACAGGACAATGATTGTTTTCATTCAGATTTGAATGACACTTCAGAAATTATGTTGCTTAAGGAAAGTCTAAGGTGTAAAGTATGTTCTTGGGCAAACCAGACCCAATTAGTTGCATTTAATTTTGGACCTAGTAGTAATGTACCACTACCTATTCTACCTGATGACAGACAAAATGAGATGCATCAGGCTATGTACTGATGTTATACCTTAGGGGCATAATTACTCTTTAGTTATGAAACTGCTGACAACAGTTCAGGTCCCCAGTCGTGTGCTGTGTACTTCTATTAATCATTTTCACAGTGCAGAAAAAATTTTAGTCTTTTAAGTTTTTCTTCAGTGTAAATATTTGATTTTTTGATAAAATGTTTTAATTACCACTGATAAGTGAAAACAGCTGAGACATACCTTTTGATATATACATTTTTGCTATATGCTTATTGAAACTTAAAATAGGTGAAGCCTAAACTTTATTACTAATAAGAATTTTTGAGAAAATATGAACAAAAATGTGTAGGTGGATGTTAACCATCAGTTCAGAAGAACTTTATACCAAATAATAATACTGTACCTAATATGATATACCAGTTGGGGGTTTTTCAATAAGATTTTTGTTTATTATGCCAGTGTATAGGCCAATGGACTTAAGAGCTAAAAAGTAAATATACTGAAATACAGTTTCAACTGAGTAGTGAATTCAAGTTTACAGTTAATACAGTTACAATGAATAATAAATATTGAGAAGGATTTATGAATAAAAATACTATGTGAATTTAAGTACAGAAAAAGAAAATAGGTAGATGATGGGGGTTTATTTAATGTGTTTGATAGGAATTTTGGAGACTTATGTTATGATGTTTATGAACCACTAGCTAATGTGGAAGTCTTTGTGTAGTCGTCAAAAGATGTAACAAATTAAGAAAAATAGTAACAGCTGTTCATGAGAAATTAGGTTAAGAATTGTCAGTGAAAGTACTGAACAAATAGTTATTAAGATACTGAAATGGAAGTGAAAAAATGCTTCAAATATTGAAAAGAAAGAATTAATATGTCATAAAGAAAATGACTATGAAAATAATGAATATTTCAACGAAAAATGTTGATGTAGTATTTAAGATTAGTGTAGTCTCTGAACAGATGCTTTACTTGAAGTCTAAGATGTTGAATTGCTTGATACTGCTGAGGAAATCTCAAAATGATAGTGTTAAGTGTACTGAGAAATGTTAGCTCCAAACCCTGATATAAATGTGAAGTCATCTACTGAAATGTTAATGAAATAAGTGAAAGTAAATATGAAAGTATACCTTCTGTTTGTCAACTTAAGTTGTGATTCTAGTAACATGAATAATTCTAATGAAGTTTAAAAAAATCTAGTAACTGAACCTGAAAACCAAGTACTATTTCACTATGTTAGTAGTCCATTTGTTAAGATCTGAGTTGAAGTTTATCTACATACATACATTGAGTCACTTGAAGTTAACTGAAACCCTTAGCTGTATGCTTATAGTTTTGTTTATCCACGATCCATAAAGTTGATCGGTCTCAGAATGTTAATGCGTTTAAATCCTACCTACAGAAAAGTTAATTGTCTAGTGAAGTTTACCTTACTCACTCTGAAACCTACAAGAAAGGTATTTGTTGATAGTATTGATAACATTTATGAATATGGCACACAATAATTAATTTATTAACCTCATATGCATAGTCAAAGGTATGTTGCAGTGTTCATTATTTGTTTATGGCTTGAAATGTCATTGTATATATGAAAATTCTTACCTCAGTTATGTACTGTGATTTTCCTATTAATCACGTCCACAGTGCATTACAATTCAAATCCTTTAAGGCTTTTCACTCTTGTTAGTCATTCATTAGTATTTTTTGTGTTGTTGGTTGAATTTTGTGTTGTACGTTGATGTGTCAAGAGGGACTTGCTAACAATTAGTACAAAAGTGACTATAAGCATGGGAGGACACATAGACCACACAAGTGTTAACCAATGTAAAATTCAATTTCTATCCTTGAGCTTACATCTTAATAGGAAAATATTTAATACTGGTTTAAGATGACCATATTATAGTATATTGTACATATGACAGTTTTGGCTGATGCAAGGTTTAATTTTCAATTTTTATTCATTACTGCCTTGAGAGTGGGTGTATTTTGGCAGTTTAAAAAAAATTTTTTTTTCATTTTTCTTTAAATTTTCCACAATGGGAAAAATTTGTCACTTTGGTGGATCAGTTGATAACTGACACTTGAAAAATTTCCATGCTTGTTTTGAGCTATGAGATTAACCATTGCCACTGCTAACTACTCGCAGGGGGGTTGGTTTTTTCAATATTTATTAATGCATGTTTTTTTTAATAAGTAAAATATTATGTAATACTATGATCTAATTTGTGTATACTCTTTACTACTACTCATACTAATCTCTAACTGTGTGAGAAATATTTAATACCCACAGTACTTGAAAAAGTTTCAAAATAACGATTACATTTTTTGTCTATATAACCATTTGAACTATACCATAATTTTGAATGATAAATGTTTGATGTGCTCACTGAGAGCTTGTTTCTATCCATTGTTTTACTATTTAATTATGTCATTCTTTCACTTAGTAATTTGACTATAAATTTTGAAGTTATTACACTATACAACACCCTTTCTAGAGGAATTAGGAGCTTAGTACTCACATAATGGCATTTACATACACGTACACATAGAAGAAACTAGTAAAATACCTTTTTATATGAATTAATACCAAACATAACTGTTTACAGTATGAATATCAATGCTCTTTGAAAAGAAAAAAAGTTGTAAAAGCTTGCTATTTCATTATTCAAACTAAAGTAAATTAGAGAGATTTCTCATTAATTTTCAGTAACATTTAAGGGTTAATTTGAACCCATAATTTGATTTTTGTTTAAATACCGTATAGAGAAAATTGATTACTCTTTCCAATAGCCTGATAACAGTATGCTTTTTTATGTATGTAGTTAGGGAAAAATAGTATGTGGTTCTGAGAAAGATACAACCATGTTATAGGAATGCCTGTATCTACAGTCAGCTGAAGCTGCGAGCCACTACATCACCAACAGCAGTTTGCAGATAGACCAATGTCGGCGCATCATGCAACATCAACAACCACCAGCATTCGCAAGACTACAATCAACATATAACTTTTTTTATTTTAGCTTAAACTAATACAGACTCACTATAACACTTAAATCACAACATATTGAAACGATAGTACACAGTGAACCTTACATTACATTTCAGGTACACTATGTAGGGGGGTGTGTAACGTTTCTGCTATGTTGCGAACTCCTAAAAATCTGTTGCCAACATTGAAACACGAAATAGCTGATACCTAAAGTAAAACTTCATTACCGGACATGTGATATTTCACACTTTCGCCTTCAGATTGAAATTCTATTTACACTATTAGTAAAACACTTTTAAGAAATAGTACGTTCATTTAAGTATAACTTTAGCTGACCTTTTACGTAATTTTCTGTTCTTAATACTTTCGTAAATAATAGCAGCAAACACTAGAAATTCATTACTTAGTTTTGGAAATTGCTGAAACTATATGATACTAATTTGTATAAAAACAACAATGCTACATGTTATAAACTATTGCACAACATGATTTCATATATACCTTTTGTTTAAATAAATTAGGGCAAACCATGTTTTATATATCACTAGATCCTAAATTAAATACTGATAATTGTTCATGCACTAAAATTAATAATCCATTTCGTACTAAGAAACTATCTTCGAAACTAACAAAACTACGACAACCATATACAAATCCGTATTAATAAATAATTTGACCATAAACTGAAACACATTAAAATTCCATGTGTCAATAATATTACGCCTACACACTATTGGCAAAACAAATATATGTGCATTTCGAAAACACACATAATGTAAATAATTTGACGACTGTAAACACTAGTCAAAAGGATGACGTTAAATTTGTGCACTACATTTAAATACAAATTTCGTGAAACAAATACATAAATTGACATAAATAGTCAGAGCTTAAATGTAATATTTTAATTTCTGTATTTTGGCATATTTGATGTAAAAGAATATTGTTTAATTGTGAATTACAAAACTTTGTCATCATTTTTAATACGTGGTTAAGCAGAAAGATGTTGGAGAGAAACCATTGTTTGTGCAGTCGATGATAGGGAGTCGTGGATAGAGTTTGTGAGTGGCCAGAAGCCTGTAAGCAGCTGTGTTGGCTTGCTGCTGCATTTCTTGATTGTGAAATGTTTAAATGGAAATAAAATCATTTCCATATCAACTAAGATGAATTTACTTTATGAAAATATCCTGTAAAATCAATTTCTTTACTGAATGCCGAAGACAACTCACAACGCAATGGACTTCAGCCAGCATATAAGATAAGTTCAACTTCACCTACAGTGGAATGATTTCGTTATAGACTGAGAACTAATAAACATTTCCGTTATTTAGGAATATATTAGGGCTCAGTTTGAGTCATTCCGAAAAGAGGTGACGGACGTTAGAAGTGCTACAAAATTTCTGCTTTGAAGTATTCTGCACTCTGCAATATCTGACTAATAAATTCCATATTGCCAAGATATAGAGATAACTCTAAACTTAAACGCGAGAAATTATCTACAAACTGTTTCTTTTGGTTTGCGTGATATCGTTAGTGGCTCAAGCAGCAAGCGCATTAAGCAGCTAGGTGGGGGAACTTCTCCCTCCACCTGCATGCGCACACCACGCCGCTCAGACGTCACTGGGAGCGGACGATCTAAAAGAACGAACTGGCGCTCCCGATCGCGAACTATTATGTGTAAGTCTATTGGGTACCCGCTGACACATTTCGCGCCGGTGGCGGCGTAACAGTCAACGGTGTAGCTGCAGGATGAGCTGTAGCCGGTGTCGCAGATTGGGCAGCGGCCGTCCCCAGGGCAACTGCTCTGCTGGTCCACTTTCCCCGCGGCGTGAGTCAGCGCTGCACGCTTTCTCTACTGCAGAGACAGTGTGATCCGCGGACATTATTACCCGCCGCGCCTTCCTGCAACGCGGATTCTGCTGCCGGCGCTGATGGGACACGGTTTCACAACGCGCTCGGGCGTGCAAATTCTTCATTGAGAAACTGCACGCTCAATCTGTGCCACGAATAAGAACCACCGAACTGAGTTGATCAATTTGTTTTATTTTACTTTTACATTAGAACGGAGTAGACCAGACCATCGCCCATATACCTACACTAGTAAACCCAACATTGCTTCGCAATTGCTAAGTATTTATGGCACTGGATATATATGTTAAATACACGTCTCGTCACCCCCTTTCTTCGTGCATGGTCTCCTGTCCCCCCTCCCTTTCCATTTCCACCACTTCTTTTCCATGTCCATTTCCTCTTTACCCGTCTCTAGACATTACGACTTATCTTAGAAGATAGGCTAAGGAAAGGGAAACCTAAGTTTTTAGCGTTTTTCGGAGAAAGCTTTTGACAATGTCGACTGGAATACACTCTTCCAAATTCTAAAGGTAGCAGCGGCAAAATATAGGGAGCGAAGAGTTATATTCAACCAATACAAAAACCAGACAGCGGTTATTAGGGTAAGAAAGAAACGCAGAGGTTGGAAAGGGACTAAGATAGGGTTGTAGCCTTTCCCCAATGTTGTTCAACCTGTACATTGACCAGGCACTGAAGGAATGGAAGGAGAAATTTGGTGAGGGCATTAGAGTGCAGGGGGAAGAATGATGAAAATTACATAAGTTGATCAAGTAACTAATGAGGAGGTGCTTAACCAAATCAGGTTAACTAAGAGAAGGGATAGATTGGTTGGACACATTCTGAGACATCAAGGAATTGTCAACTTAGTTTTGTATCCCATCCTCGTCGCCACTTTTGTGTCCCGACTTCGTCGCCGCTTTTGTGTCCCAGCCTTGTCGTAGGTGTCGGTGGCCGAGTGGAATGTGACCGACATAGGAATAAAGACAGCACGCTGGTGCAGGTAAGGAGGGGAGCAGCCAGAAACTATAAACACTAGAGTAAATTAGAAAGATATATATATTGCACAGAATGTAACAATACTTAACTTTTACATAGTACTGCAGAATGTTGATACATAGTTGTTAGAGGCCTGCCTAGTGCCTGTACGATAGCAAAGTCTTTACTGGTGCCTATCTGATTACGAAGGTCCTAACTGGTTGCTATCTCAGTCCCAAGTGCCGATGTCCTTCAGTGGTGGCCACGAGCGGAGTTGTCGCAGAGGGCGCTCGTGGCTGTCGTCGTGAGAACGCCGCGCCGTGCGTGCATGGCGGCGCGCGGCGAAAGTAAGTGGCGCGCACTTTGTACTTGTGCGACACCACACCCCTCCCCCCCAAACCGCCGCGCCGTCTTGGCGTAGGGCTGAGGGCCACGGCGACGGCACTGGGAGGAGGGCCTGGGCGGGGGCGTTACTGGTGGGACGGGCGTCGTAGCTGAGGCTGGGATCGAGACGCCGTCCGCGCCCCGGTATACACCTTGCGATCCGCTGGAAAACCCGCGAAAACCAGTGGAAGGGCGCCCGCCCCCGCCCAGAGGGAGCAGGTCATCTTCTTCTGAGGTGCGTGGCCCAAGCTGGGGGGGCCCGCACGGTCCCGGAGTCCCTCTCGGTGACGCTGTCATCTGCGGCGGCGACAGCGGCGGCGACGACTGCGTCGGAAGTACGTCGACGTCCATAGGGACCTCGTAGTCCGGGGACGAACGATGTGGCTGTGCTCCATGGCGGTGAACTGGGTCTGGAATCAAGAAACCGGAGACGGGATCGCGCGGCCTGTGCAAGCGCAATTGGTTTGCGTGGCGCCGCAGCTCCGACCCTGTGGAAGAACGTACAACATACATATTGCGACCGAGCACGCGCTGAATGGTGCCCGGCAACCATGTCTTCTTGTTGCCAGCAAACACCCTGTACAGCACCGGCGTGGAAACCTGAAAACGCGTAGCGCCATACGAACCGACTCGGTGCGTGGGAGGCTGCAGCAGGTGAAGGAGAGTGCGGTGACGGCGGCCGTGTAGCAGCTCGGCAGGAGACGGGCCGTCACGTGGCATGCATCGATACGTAGACAGGAAAATTTGAAGAGCTTGCTGCCTGGAGTGCTGACCTTTCATCTTCTCCATGTGAGACTTGAATGTTCGAACGAAACGTTCTGCTTCACCATTGGACTGAGGGTGAAAAGGTGCAGTGGTAATATGCTGAATGCCATTCACACGACAAAACTGTTGAAATTCCGCACTAACAAACTGAGGTCCATTGTCACTGACGATACTTTCAGGCAAGCCTTCGATGCAAAACACTGATGTTAAGGCACTGATTGTACTAGAAGCTGTCGTTGAGTTCATGGCAATCACAAAAGGAAACTTGCTGAAATCGTCTACAACAATTAACCAGCGCGTATTCCAGAAAGGTCCGGCAAAGTCAATATGTAAACGTTGCCATGGTCCCTTGGGGCGTGGCCAGTCTGAGAAACGCTGTGGAGGAGCCGCCTGATGCTCCGCACAAACTGTACACTGTGATGTCATGCTCTCTATCTGAGCGTCCATACCAACCCAGGTACAATGACGTCTGGCCAATTGCTTTGTCCTAACAATGCCCCAATGTCCTTGATGCAGGAGGCGTAACACTTCTCGTTGCAGGGAACGAGGAACAATCACTCTTGCTTGGTCGTTGTCGGTATGCAACAACAGTACACCCTGACTTAAAGATAATGCATGACGTTGTGCAAAATAACGTCGAACCAGAGGCCGATCAATGTCTTTGGCTCTGGCAGGCCACCCTGAGCGAACAAAACGTGCTACCACACTTAGGTCTGCATCCGCAGCTGTTTCCTGTGCAACCCGACGAGAGTTCAAAGGAAAGTCTGCGACAGCGGAAGCATCTCTGGAGTCTATCTGACAACATGCCATTTCTGAAGAATCAAATGATACATCCTGGCAAACCGGAAGTCGGGAAAGTGTGTCCGCGTTAGCATGTTTAGTGGTAGGTCGGTACAAAATCTCATACTGATAATTAGACAATATCAAGGACCATCTCTGAAGCTTTTGTGCCGTTCGTGGCGGAATTGGCTTTGTGGGTGAGAACAACGACGTGAGAGGCTTGTGGTCTGTTAACAAATAGAATTTTCTGCCATAGAGATAATGATGAAACTTTGTGACGCCGTAAATGATTGCTAAGGCCTCCTTTTCTATCTGACTGTAATTCTGTTGCGTCGGCGTCAGTAGCTTGGATGCAAAGGCAATAGGACGATCGTGAGAACCAATACGATGTGAGATTACTGCGCCCAGACCGTACGATGAGGCGTCAACTGCTAACACTACAGGCTTCTGGGGGTCAAAGGGAATCAAACATGCATCACTGAGGAGTGCAGACTTTAAGTTGTCAAAGGCAACCTGGCAATCTTTGGACCAAACAAAAGGAACATTCTTCCTACGTAAGTGATGCAGTGGAGCTGCAATCTGAGAGGCATTGGGAATAAATCTGAAATAATAGTTAAGCTTTCCCATTACTGCTTGCAATTCATGCACATTCTTAGGAGGAGGCAAGTCTTTGTTTGCTCGAAGATGTGACTGTAAAGGATGGATTCCTTGGGTATTAATCACATGGCCTAGGTACTCTATTTCAGTTTGAAAAAACGAACACTTTGCTTTATTGCAACGTAGACCTGCTGCAGTCAAAACTTTGAAAAGACACTCCAGGTTTGTTAAATGTTCTTCAACTGTACGTCCGGATACCACAATATCATCTAAATAGTTCGAACAACACGGTACAGAAACTGTCAGCTGTTCCAAAAAACGCTGAAAAATAGCGGGAGCGGAAGAACTGCCAAAGGGTAGGCGTTGAAATTGAAAAAAACCCATGTGAGTATTAATGACGAAAAACTTTTTTGACTCGTCATCAAGTGGAATCTGTAAGTATGCCTCTGCTAAATCAATCTTGGAAAAGAAGCGAGACTGTCCTAATTTGTCCATTAGTTCGTCAGGTCTGGGCAGGGGAGAAGTGTCTACAATTGTTTGACTGTTCACTGTTGATTTGAAGTCCGCACAGAGCCGAAGTTTTCCGGACGGCTTGGGTATAATTACTATAGGCGAGGCCCACTGACTCGCAGAAACAGGAGAAATCACCCCACTATCTTGCCAACGTTTAAGTTCTTCGGCAACTGTATCACGCAAGGCGATAGGCACTGGTCTAGCTTTACGAAATTTTGGAACTGCAGATTCTTTTAAAGTTACATGTGCCACGAAGTCTTTTGCACAACCTAGTTCCGGCGAAAACAAGTCACTATATTTGTCACATAAAGCATTGATTTTGTCCTGAGGCACTACTGACGAAATTTGAAGCACATCTCTTTGAATTGATAAACCAAACAAGTCAAAAGCATCTAGTCCAAAAATGTTCTGTGTCGATTTGGCCTGAAGAACTACAAAAGCAACTGTTTTTGTTACACCTTGAAAAGAGGCGGGCAGGCTACACGTTCCTAGCACGGGAATATTTTGACCTGTATAAGCTGTTAACACTTGCTGTGACGGCGACAATTTTGGCGAACCCAGAAGTATCTTTATTTATTAATGTGACAGCGGAACCAGTATCAAGCTGAAATTGCACCGTCTTATTTTCTATGAAGAGAGTCACAAACAGTTTTTGCTTGCGGCGCTCGACAGGTGCGCGAATGTGGGCAACGTCTGCTACGGTTTGTTTACTGCGCTTGCGCGGGCCGCGTAGTGAAGTAAGCGGCGCAGACTCGGCACGCAGCGGATTAATATCACTGTCACTAGATGGCACTACCGCCGGATCGGCGTCCGCGCAAGCATGGGAAGCTACTCCAGATTTACTAACTACTGCACCACACTTGTGAGTAGCTACAACAAGTCTACTGTTACTAGCTACACAGTACTGGGCACTATTACAAGGAGCAGTTGCAGAAGGCACTATTTTCACTACAGGAATGCACTGTTCATAGTCATTTTGCTTGTCCCGAACCCTTTTCCGTTGCACATTTTTACGCGCTCGTCGGCGCTTGCTACGTGGTGCACTATATAGGTTTGCTTTAGGCACAGAACTACTTTCTTGCAATTGAGATCCAAGGAAAGCACTGTTCAATTCCACAGCCCGTATAACATTTACAGAATGAACTGTTCTCGCACTCTGCGAAGCACTGTTTCTAACGGTACCGTTATTTGAGTTTTTAATTTGCATACACACAGACTGTACATGTCCTGATTTGCCACATTGATAACAGGTTGCGTTGCGACTAGGGCAATGAGTACGCTTGTGGCGAGACACACACTGGGGGCAAGATTTACGTACATTTTTCTGAAATGAGCGTTGGCGCCCGTTATTCAAATCACTGTTTCTAACACGACGGGGCGACCTTTGTGTCGCACTTTTACACTGGCTACTGTTCACTGTCTGTTCAGCACGGCCTGTACTATTGTAAGAATCACTAGTGCTACACTGAGAACTACGGCTAGGAAAGCGTCCGTTGCGGCGCACTGAATTAACACTGTGGCTTTGCATTTCGACATCTGCTAAGTCAAAGGTATCATGCGCTTCAATAAGCTGCAGTACACTGTCTAAAGAGGGATAAGACTGTTTTAAAATTGCCGCCCTAATTCTGGGGTCCTGAATATTCTGCGTAATCGCATCCCTCAACATCACGTCACTATACGAAAGGCCACAAGAGCAAGTAAATTTACATTTGCGGGTTAAGCCCTTCAATTCCGTAATCCACTCTTGGTGTGACTGCTGCGGTAATTTTTTAAGTCTGAAAAATCGGTACCGTGCAGCGGCTACAAGAACTTTTCTCTCATAATGAGCATTCAGTGCATCTACAATTTGTTCAAAGTCTACATCACGAGGAGATGCGAGAGGGAAAAGTTTTTGCAATAGTACGAAGGTCTGGGGGCCCACAATCGATAAGAAAAGGTTCTTCACTCTCTGACCTGTAATTTGATGAGCCGCGACGAGTTCTTGAAACTGTGCGAAATAGTCGCTCCATTCTTCCTCACGTTCGTTGTACTGGCGAAATGTAGGAAGCGGTGCAGCGGCAGGTGTGGGCTGCTGATGTGACGGCTGTTGTTGTTGGTGAGCAGCCTGTGCCGTCAACTGCGACACGGCCTGCAGTAGTTGAGTGATTTGCGCCGTCTGTAACTGAATAATTTCCATTAAGTTTGGGTTAGGGGTAGTGGCCATGCTGACCGATTAGGCGCCGCGCATACAAGTAAATTATAACAAAACACAAATGCAATATGAAAGAGGACGCTCTGCAACAAAAAGAGTCCACAAAACACGTAACAAAATATCTTCCCCCAAAATTCTTATAATAAGGGTGGGTGGGCGGGAGCAATTTCTGCGTGCTCCGACTGCTGCTGTCTGGCTGCTGCTAGCGTGCTGGTCCACGGTTCTATCACTCCTCGTCGCCACTTTTGTATCCCATCCTCGTCGCCACTTTTGTGTCCCGACTTCGTCGCCGCTTTTGTGTCCCGGCCTTGTCGTAGGTGTCGGTGGCCGAGTGGAATGTGACCGACACAGGAATAAAGACAGCTCGCTGGTGCAGGTAAGGAGGGGAGCAGCCAGAAACTATAAACACTAGAGTAAATTAGAAAGATATATATATTGCACAGAATGTAACAATACTTAACTTTTACATAGTACTGCAGAATGTTGATACATAGTTGTTAGAGGCCTGCCTAGTGCCTGTACGATAGCAAAGTCTTCACTGGTGCCTATCTGATTACGAAGGTCCTAACTGGTTGCTATCTCAGTCCCAAGTGCCGATGTCCTTCAGTGGTGGCCACGAGCGGAGTTGTCGCAGAGGGCGCTCGTGGCTGTCGTCGTGAGAACGCCGCGCCGTGCGTGCATGGCGGCGCGCGGCGAAAGTAAGTGGCGCGCACTTTGTACTTGTGCGACACCACACTTAGCATTAGAAGAAAGCGTGTGGGGTAAAAATCGTAGAGGGAGACCGAGGGAGAGCTGCAACAAACCAGTCTGCGGACTGAAGACCACAACATCAACAGCTCCTGCCCCCCTTTCCGTTTCCACCGCATTTTTTGTATTTCCATTCCCGTCTGTCACCTTACTCCTATTTCTGGACTGGATTGTTGATTACTGGTCGAGGCGGATTAACCGCGCGTACTGGAGCGCCGTTTTCGGTGCGCGTGGCTGTCCGCCGTGGGGGGCTCGAATCCCCCCCCCCTCGGGCATGGATTTGTGTATCGTCTTAAGTATAAGGTAGTTCATAAGTAGTTTGTAAGTTTAGGTACTCATGACCCCGCAGTTAAGTCCCTTAAGCTTTACAAACATTTGAACATTTTCTTGCTTATTGTTACTGCATCGAAACCTTAATTGCGAACTAAATTCGTTTGAAATGAAAGGTTGAATAGGTTGCGACCATCGGTTAAAAGGTGTATGACTTGTTCAGCTGCTATATTTATGAGGATACTAGCTTCAATGGCATCATTTGGAACGGTTTTAATCTGCGAAATTTACAAACGAAAACAATCTCTAAAATTGGGGAATTGAATACTTGGAGTAGTTTCCACAACGAATCTCTGTCTCGAATCTTGGCAGAAAACTCAAAGAATCCTCGTCATATATAAAGTGTACTACGGACAAGACACAAATAAAACATTCGTTACGCGAATGCTGATGCATTCTGTGACCGTTCTACTAAAGCAGAGTTACTGCTCGTAACTCCCGAAATTCTTTCACCAAAGAAAATAAACGAAATACGCCAGATTGCGATTTAACAGCTATCAACATGAGCAATATTCACTGGTTAAAACAATTACGGCATCATTTGAGATATATAAGTTCCGAAATCTTTTCCTCGGTAGAATGAATTAAAATGTTTCAACGTTTTTTGTCGGTTCTACAGAGTGGAGACAACAACATTACGGCAACCTAGATAGTGGTAATAATGGAAAGATTCTTCAGATGGGTTGCTGTTGACTTGTTTTTGCCCTGCCAAACGAATTACAAAAGCAGTTGGGTTCAGATAGTGCAGTGAGCAAGTAGTGAGTGCAACAATAACGTCACTTACCCTAAGCTATGGATGGAGACTCGTAATCACAATTTCTATTGGACACCCAATACAAACATTAAAGTCGGGAGATTATTTCCAAAATTCTCCGCCCTCGTCCTGTCCGAGTGTTTTGCACCTTTTCTGTGGATTTCGTGATTGAATTTTTGTTACGCCCTTAATTCATTCCTTCTGCAGTTCTATGATGTATGTAATGCGTCAGCTCACTCAGTACTGTTCAAGACTGTGGAAATAGTTCTATCTAGCGCCGTGCAGCCATTCTGGCGTTCACAGACAAGTCTTAATCACGATGGGAGAACGTTGCTAGAACACAGTTCCCACAGAAAGTGAGGCCAGCTTGTTGGTCTTAGCGCTACCACAATTCAACGCGATCACGTGTAGAAGGCCGCACGGTTCTCACCAACGACGTGCCATTCACTGCCATTAGAAGGGGCGCCGATTCCGTGGGTGCTCGGGTGCTTGTCTACCCCCACGAAATTTTTGGGGGTCCTCAGCACCCACAGAAAATAAGGGAGGAAAATAAAGTAACACAAAAATGGGGAAAAGTCAAAGCTGTCAATTATACATATTCTGACATCGCAGTGTAGCAAGCACGACCCAACCGATATGCTGTTCCAGCAGGGCCTCAAGGAGCACTCACTACAGCAGCTTGGAGCCCAGTCGTTGGGGTGTGATGAGAGGGGCCAAAACACTGTCCTCTGGCCGCGTGACGTCGTAACTGACGTGGCAACCCTAGTTCAGTAACAGCCATAGTTAGTTGTGGAAGCTCCATAACGCATCAAGACAACAAACAGGAAACCTACCACATTAGATGTCATAATAAACAATACACCATGCCAACCAGCCGCGGCGGAGCAGCCGAGCGCATTGAGGCGCTAAGCTACGATGTGCGAGGTAGTTCACCGTCGGGGATTCGAATCCCCCCTCGGGCATGGATGTTTGGGCTGTCTTTAGTATTAGTTAGTTGATAAGCTGGGTACACATTTTAAGCCTTGTCCAATTGCAGTTGATGTCATATATTCTGTGAATATTAAATAATAACAACTGCAGGATCAGATGTGACGTCTGTTCTTTCGGAACAGACGCCACATGTATATATATATATATATATATATATAATATGCCGGTGACGGGCAATGATCCTATCGTTAGTGGGGAGAGGTGGGCAAGTTTGAAGCCCTTACTCTTCCGGGAATCAGTTTCATAACTACGAGTTTGAGTACTGTGGGCAGGGCGAAGCTGGGAATTTGTATCTGACGGGAGGCATGCTTAGGTAGTCCTTGCAGGTGCGGTGATCACTGTGTCCCCAGTACAAGAAGTTGTATCATATTTTGGATTGGTCATGGCAATGACATTTCGTTTCATCACAGTAGAGACTGCTGGATTTCATTTCTCGTTTAATTTTACTGAAATCGTAAGAACTTTTTATTCCTTTAAAATTAGAATTTTGTTTAGTGCAGAAAACTGTATTGTGTTATATCGTCAAGAAGAAATTAACAGCACCATGGGAATCTTGGTTAGGATTATTTGATATATAAACAATACAACGTCCTAGCAGAAATAAATTATTCTAAGGAAATTACTTTCCTGATGTAAATCGAAAGTAGCATGACCGACCTCATTTACGGAGAATAATTATTTTGTTATTATTAAAAAAAAATCAGCAACGGGTGACTTCGGAGTTTTAGAGAAGACAAAAATAAAGCAAAAACGAAATATTATTGATTATCAAGAGAAAACGACCAGGAATCCTACTGCACAGGCAGCTCACTTTTCGAGAAGACGAACTTTGAGGTCAGACCGGAGCTGGAAAAAAAAAAAAAAAAAAACCACGCCGAAGAAGGCGACATTTGGAGAGCAAAAGGAGGGGCTGTGAGGGGAGGTTGGAGGCCCTAAAAAAAAAAAAAAAAAAAAAAAAAAAAAAAAAAAAAAAAAAAAAAAAAAAAAAAAAGTAGTGTAGGGGTCAGCGCAACTGCCTAGAAAGCAGGAGACCCGGGTTCGAATCCCGGCTGGGTACACATTTTCAGCTTTGCCCAATCGCAGTTGATGTCATATATTCTGTGAATATTAAGTAATTTGTATGTTTAGGGACAGGACCTCGCAGTTGAGTCCCATAAACTTTACAAACAACATGCCACCCAAATCAGCATCAATTAGCTTTCTTTAAATCAGTGCTTAACCGAATAAATAAAATTCAAATCGATCCTACTACTAAAACTAAATAAATAAATATTCTGAAAACAATAACATTGAACAATATCCCATAAGCTTAACAAACATTTGAACATTTGAACAATACTTATGACCCTACCATTGTAGATAAAATGGATGACAAAATTAAATACAGTCAAACAGCAACAACAAACCAATCCACAGAAGCAGAAGAAATCAAATATATTTGTTTGCCATTTCACGGTAGCCTCTCATACAAACTTGCTAAGCCGTTTAAACCATATAAAGTCAAAGTAAGCTTCCACACTAAAAACCAGATAAAAAACAAAGTAGCTCATAACACTAAAAGAAGCATCGCACCCTTTCACAAATCTGGTATTTATAAATTAACATGTGATAGCTGCTACTGCTACTACATACGGCAAACAGGAAGAAGTTTTGATATTCGATACAAAGAGCATACTGACGCACTCCTTTTAAACAACTCACAAAAATCCTCCTTTGCCACCCACCATGCAGAAAACAAACATTCCATTCCAGACATAAAAACCAGCCTCCATATACTACACTATGTGGACAAGGGAATAAGAATGGACCTCCTTGAACAATTACAGATTTTCATCCACAAATATAAATCACCACATACGATTCTAAATGAAAAAAGAGAATTGGCAAGTACCTCATTCTTCCAGAATTTTGAAGACTCTTTAAACTAGAATAATTGAACAAGTGACGTGGCGGATTAACCGTGCGCATTGGTGCACCGTGTTACGGTGCGCGCGGCCGTTCGCCATCGGGGGTCCGAGTCCCCTCTCGGGCTTTGTTATGTGTGTTGTCCTTAGGTTAGCTTACCTTATATTAAGTAGTTTGTAAGCTGAGGACTAATAACCACGCAGTTCAGACCGATATATTTACAAACAAACACTTGAACAATTATTCACAATTACTCCCCCCCCTCACACACACAATATATCTCGTTGCACATATCCTCTCTCTTCTTTCTTTTCTTTCTCCTCCTCTCCCTCTTCCACTCCCCCCCCCCCCCTTTCACTTCTCACGCCACTGCCTACGCGACTCCCTACCAAAGTCCAACATTATTTATAATTTTAAAATTAATGAATAACATACTAAATTCAAATGTCCTATATGCCCCCTCTAAGAACATATGTGACGCATGAAAACTGATGTTCTTAGAGGTGGCATAAAGGACATTAAAACCAATAATCCTAATTTTAACTTAAATATGATTCAGAAATGGCATTTTATGTTCAAATGGTCAAATGTTTGTATAGTCTATGGGACTTAACTACGGGGTTATCAGTCTCTAAACTTAAAAAAAATTACTTAGGAACTAACTAAGACTAAGGACGGCACAAATATCCATGCCCAAGAGGGAATTCGAACCCCCGACCGTAGTGGCCGTGCAGACCGTGACTGGAGCGCCTCAGTCCCCTCGGCCGGCTACAATTTAAAAGCTGTGTTGTAGTAATGTGTGTACACTCTTGTGAAATGTGCAAAATATTATCCAAAAGCGGAACACACATGGATATACTTAATATGAAACTCCTAACTAGAAGTAACATATTAAAGACGAACTTATATTGCAATTAATCAGTGTAAGATACCACATGTAGTGTTTTTCTCGTCTTCTGTCCTGTCACAGGTACACGGTTAATTGAACTGGAATATATATGTACCATCTAATGATGAGATGCTAGGCAGCTGGCAACCGGTCATGGTCAAATAAATAACTCCATTGACAAGAAAAAAGGTGACTGATGGCAGTAATTTCTGAAACATATTTCACGTCACAGTCGAAGGTTCCGACCCATAATGGATAAAAGTTCCATTAATTCTGTTCATTAAGATGGATTGAAATCCGCACTGTCTTTTATGTCGAAGTGTTTAATTATTGTAACAAGTACAACATAACTAGTACAGTGGCGTTACACACGACTTGACGTAAAACATCGTGGGCAAGCAGAAGGCGAGGCACGTAGAGGGCTAGTAGCCAAGCTTAATGACACAGGTACAAAATGCACGCAAAGGTGAATCCCATTCACGAAGCGCCATTGTCTGTTGAAGGTGTGCAACCAGGTGCTGTAATGAAATACATCAATCTGTGTGGGATTTCTGCTCTGTCACCGTATAAATAACCATTTTAAAGGGTTCCTGACAATTTTACAAGCTGAGCGTGAGTGTAACTACACCTCAGCACAGTATAGTTCGTTGGCTTAGTCACGAAAAGGTTTTTGAATTTTTTTTTAGTCATGAGGAAATATGTCTTTCTAAATGACGGGCCGGCCGCGGTGGCCGAGGAGACTGAGGCGCTTCAGTCACGGTCTGCACGGCCACTACGGTCGGGGGTTCGAATCCCCCCTCGGGCATGGATATTTGTGCCGTCCTAGTTCGTAAGTAGTTCATAATTAGTTTGTAAGTTTAGGGACTGATGACCCTGTAGTTAAGTCCCATAAGCTTAACAAACATTTGAACATTTGAACTAAATGACGGGGGGAAAGTGCATTGTCGAATAGATTATAACAGTATATTAAATCTAGCGTTCCATACTTACATAACTATGCACTTTAAGAAATTAATCATACCACGGCAAAGAGAATACAACAATACAGATGAAGGACCAAAGCAAAGCATTTATGAGGTGTGTTTTTGAAGTAAGTACTGTTTTGTAATTAAAAAAAGACGTGCTAAGATATCTGAATAATTTTAGTTTTACATGAATGCCTGTACGTTAAACTACTTTTCTATATAATTTCCGTCAATATTGAGGCACTTGTCATAACGTTGTACCAGTTTTTGAATACCCTCATCATAGAAGTCTGACGCCTGACTTGTTAACCAATGCATCACAACTGTTTTGACTTCGTCATCGTCTGGAAGACGCTGACGCCGGGCGCGGTGGCCGAGGGGACTGAGGCGCTTCAGTCACGGTCTGCACGGCCACTACGGTCGGGGGTTCGAATCCCCCCTCGGGCATGGATATTTGTGCCGTCCTTAGTCTTAGGTAGTTCATAAGTAGTTTGTAAGTTTATGGACTGATGACCCCGTAGTTAAGTCCCATAGACTATACAAACATTTGAACATTTTACGTCATAGCTCATGTGTATGGTACAGCTTTTCCTCTGTTATCGAACTTCTGCCCTTACCGCCAATACTCGCTGTTTACAGCCTTGATTGTTACGCAGGGTATACCACTGGCAGGTGAGGCTGATGTTTGCTTAAGAGAGACGGTAGAGGTACAGGTCTGATTTGGTCGCCTGCTCTTGACGTATTTTATTTTCCGTTCATCAATGTTGTCAACAGAATAGGTTTACCGTTGCCGGTTGTAGCTGTATCGCTGGAGGAGAGCAGTGCACAGTCGTAAACCTGGTAGAGTTGGAGTGTGACGCTTTGACAGAGCGGAGTAATGGTGTACGGAGAGGAATAATGTGATGCGATTGCAGTGAGCAGACCCTTTTCGTTAGTGGAATGGTGGCTATAGAAATATGATGGCGTTATAAAAGCTGAAATAGCTTTATGTATTGCAAGAATATTGAAATTTTTAAATTTACGATTTGAAGTTTATATGGGCTATCTTTTGACAGAATACGAGGAAAGGAAACCTTATTTATTTCATTACTGAAATGCGAGGTGGCAGATACAGACCATGCAATCATTCTAATTTCTTAAAGCAAAATTAATTATATTTTCCCTTTCTGATTGGTAGAATTAAGTATCATGAGTATGGTTTATTTATTTACTTATATACAGGCTGTTACAAAAAAGTACGGCCTAACTTTCAGGAAACATTCCTCACACACAAAGAAAGAAAATATGTTATGTGTCCGGAAAAGCTTAATTTCCATGTTAGAGACAATTTTATTACTTCTCTTCAAATCACATTAATCATGGAATGGAAACACACAGTAACAGAACGTACCAGCGTGACTTCAAACACTTTGTTACAGGAAATATTCAAAATATCCTCCGTTAGCAAGGATACATGCATCCACCCTCCGTCGCTTGGAATCCCTGATGCGCTAATGCAGCCCTGGAGAATGGCGTATTGTATCACAGCCGTCCACAATACGAGTACGAAGAGTCTCTACATTTGGTACCGGCGTTGCGTAGACAAGAGCTTTCAAATGCCCCCATAAATGAATGTCAAGAGGGTTGAGGTCAGGAGGGCGTGGAGGCCATGGAATTGGTCCGCCTCTACCAATCCATCGGTCACCGAAACTGTTGTTGGGAAGCGTACGAACACGTCGGTGAACTGTGCAGGAGCTCCATCGTGCATGAACCACTTGTAAAGGCACATGTTCTAGCAGCACAGACAGAGTATCCCGTATGAAATTATTGATAACGTGCTCCAGTGAGCGTAGGTGGAGGAACATGAGGCCCAATCAAGACATCACCAACAATTCCTGCCCAAAAGTTCACAGAAAATCTCTGATAATGACGTGATTGCACAATTACGTGCGGATTCTCGTCAGCCCACATATGTTGATTGTGAAAATTTACAATATGATCACATTGGAATGAAGCCTCATCCGTAAATACTAAAATGAGTTCTAACATGGAAATTAAGCGTTTCCGGACACATGTCCACATAACATATTTTCTTTCTTTGTGTGTGAGAAATGTTTCCTGAAAGTTTGGCCGTGTGTATATAAGGTACTGGAAAAACAGGAAACAACAGAAAGAAGAGGAACTGAAGCTATTTCGTGTCCCTAGTTGGTTGATTTGAAGTATCACACACACACACACACACACACACACACACACACACACATATAGTCATTCGTAAAAGTCTTTCTGTCTACTGTTTCTGATTCTTTGATGTTGTTTCTTTCTAGTTTTATCTTACTTCTGTGATCCATGCTATTATTGATTTCCCAGAAATAAAGCAGAATTTGTTTAATCAGCTTGTTCTCATTTATTCGGAAGTATTCCCAAAGAAGATTCACCTTCGCTTTGCCACTTCTTCTGATATTTTCATAAATCTCCTTGTTGCTTCTCATTTTGCACTTTACTGCTTATTGAAGTTAATGTTATCATGGCAGAGCATGAACGTTGCTGCTGTTTATTATATTTAATTTTAGAGTGATTATTTATCGATCAGAGAAGGCACGTGCGCTTTCCGGCAGAGCAGGTGCAAATCTGATTTGCAGTTGAAAGTAATTCGCCGGCCGCGGTGGCCGAGGGGACTGAGGCGCTCCAGTCACGGTCTGCAGGACCACTGCGGTCGGGGGTTCGAATCCCCCTCGGGCATGGATATTTGTGCCGTCCTTAGTCTTAGCTAGTTCATAAGTAGTTTGTAAGCTTAGGGACTGATGACCCCGTAGTTAAGTCCCATAAGCTATACAAACATTTGAACATTTTTGAAAATAATTCTTCGATTACTTGGTGGTTCTGTATCACACAGAGTTTAGTGAGCACTATACTTACATCTACTCAGTTGTGCATGGTCAAACTTTAAAAAAGCTCCATAACAAAAAAGATGACACAGATTTTTGTGTGGTTACATGACACTATCACTTTTACATACGTAAGCGAGGCAGATATCATTTTTTAAAATCACACACTTAGTGTTCTTTTTTATGCAGTTTGTGTACGAATTGTTGTAACAAATTGTAAGTGAAATGCAACTGTAAAAAATTTTCACTTTGCAGTTTACTTACTCTGAGTATGATATTGAAGAAGAGAAAAATTTATTTGCAGTTGGGAATATTTACACTCGGAATTGACCTCTGTATGCTCAATTGACTGCGGTAACAATTACGATTAGAGACACAAACACTTTCGCCATTACAAAATCGATGCTATACTACCAAACATAACACACTACCATCTGTAGCATACTAAATATTTTTATTACACACTTTGTAGACTGTGTATTCACGTCACCATTCCGTCAGAACCGCGCTGTCTACTCTTGCATAGACGACTGTGTAGACGACTTCGTTGCCGCGGGGGAGTAGCCGAGCAATCTGGAGCGCCACGTTGTGGATCGCGAGGCCTCCCGCGTCGGAGGTTCGAATCCTCCCTCGGGCATGAGTGTCTATGTTGTCTTTAGTGTAAGTTAGTTCATAAGTATATCACTTGGTTCAAGAAATCTTCCATTATGTGGACAAGCGACCATACGCTGGCAAGCATGATTTTTTTTTTTTTTTTTTTTTTTTAAGTGTCGGTCGCAATATGCTTTATTTCACATGACGCGTTTCGAGTATATCATTATCAGATAAAGAAAAAAAAAAAAAGAAAAAAAATGGGAATTACAAACATCTTAGTATAGATGCTTGATTAGAACTTAAAACACCATCGTGGACGTCTAGTGACGGTGTTTTAAATTTTAATCAAGCATCTATACTAAGATGTTTGTAATTCCCATCGCTTTTAAAAAATTTTTTAATCTGATGATGATGTACTCGAAACGCGGCGTGTGAAATAAAGCATATTGCGACCGAGACTTAAAAAAAATCATGCAGTTCATAAGTAGTTTGTTTAGGGACTGATGATCCCGTAGATAGGCCCCATAAGCTGTACAAACATTTGACCTTTTTTATGACTTCGTTATCATACAGTGGAGTAAAACAGGAACAAAAAACAAGTAAAGATATTGCATCTAGAATGCACCATCACTTACAAATGTACCCACGACATCGTGCATATATCAAATAGAGTGCTTTCATTTGTGGAACGGTCATAAAAAGTTTACAGAGTAGAAACAGTAAAGGAACCCAGCTGAAGTTTTATGAAACGATTGTAATATCAAGTATTATTTATGCAAGTGAAGCCCGAGTCACAACAAGTCGTCAAGAATTTAGTATACAAGCCAAATAAATGAGGTTTCTAAGAACAGTTGAAGGATGTACGAGTAATATCGTAAAAAATGAGGATTTAACGAAAGATTTAGGAATTTACAACATAAGTGAGAAATTGAAGAAAATAGTAGATATGGAAGGGAGATATAAGCCGAATGGCTGGAGAGACTGCTGGTAAAGGCTTTAAATTGTAAAATTTAGGAAGAACACACAAGAGGTGAAGAAGAAGGACAAGTCGACGAAATAACAGCAGTGACTGGTAGTGGAAAGGATTCGCCCTGTTGCCTGGAACCACTCTCGGCTTCAGGTTGTTAACCTCTGCCACACAGCCGTACTGAATCCGAGAAAGCAATGCCTCGCCATTCCTGTGTTTAGCTGCTCTGTTAATAATGTGACAAAGCTCGGGCGACGATCAAAGGCCATCGGCACAGAGCACGGCGTCCCTCCGTTTCAGACTAACTCAGATGGCAACAGGCGATTGACGGTTGTCGAGGGAGGCACTGCAGAGGGGCCACACACAACTGTTTGCTCCTGTCGTGCGCCCACTGGCCTGCGTTTGTGACCTCCACCTGTTTACGCCTCACTGCTATTATCGCGTCTCTGAACTACTGGCTTGTTAGTACTAATCTGTTAGAATCACTTCGACTCCTGTTATCTTCGGCTGTTCTTAAAATCTAGCACCGAGCACCTCTACTTTTCATCAATACTTAATTAACTACATAAAAGAAAAATGGGACAGCAATATTCGAGCAAATTAAACTTAAATACTCATGTTGGTTATAATTATACTGCCCGTACTCATGACTTTTATTGTAGATGACTGCACTTTGTCATGGTGTTTACAGGTCAAGATCTTGGAGGCAGAAGCAACATGGTCGAATGACAGGAAGAGAATGTATATTGAAATTATTTTGACTCAGCTCAAGTGGATACTTCGCTTAGTCTTCTGGCGGACTACACGGGTATGTGTTTATTCCTTCCTTATTTTAGTTCAACTCATTATCCCTCTCTATGCATCACCTTTTACCCAAATCTCTACCTATTTCAGTTTCGTTTTCAGTCAGCTAAATCCTTAGGACTCATATCTCCTTAATCATCTGCCCTAAAATAATTTAATTTTCCAGGTTAGTAGAGTGGAATATCAGGAGAATAGAGTGTAAATCTCATGGGTCATAGGCGGTTTTTCATTAAGTTTATGTTCAAATGTTTGTAAAGCTTATGAGACTTAACTGCGGGCTCATCAGTCCTTAAACTTACAAACTACTTATGAACTAGCTTATACTAAAGACGGCACAAACATCCATGCCCGAGGGGGGATTCGAACCTCCGACAGGGAACGGCCTCGCGCATCGTAGCATAGCGCCTAAATGCGCTCGACCGCCCCACCGTGGCTTAGCTTTATCATCTATATCTCATAAACTATGTGGCGTACTATGATATAATATCGGAGTACATTTAGTCATATGGGTGTCTATTGTATGTAAAATATGTTGCCTATACAGTTAGTAACATTGAAGTAAATAAATTCTAATGTCACGCCGAACGCCATAGTTTCACTTTGAGAACAGCTTAAAAGAAATAAGCGGTAAACGTCTTTCAACATTTTATTCGGGCTGTCAGCTAGAAAAAGTTTCGTAAAGACCTTAAATTGTATATAAAGTTTTGTGGAAGTCATTATTGCTCTCAGAAACAGTGGATGAATTCAGGTGCCGCATGATGGGCCAGATTTCATTGTCTATGACATCATATCTCCTGTATTATGTGACGTAGGTAGTTTTTACCTCTTATTTGGTTGAAATCGAACCAGTAATTTAGGAGAAAATGTGTAATCCTCTCTCTCTCTCTCTCTCTCTCTCTCTCTCTCTCTCTCTCTCTCTCTCTCTCTCTCTCTTATATATCATCGGTACATACCGAGGCTTTGTTACGTTGCTGTCTGTATGTGGCTGTGAGCATGATTGTGAGTGAAGCTCATGTTATTTTATTTCAGTAATGAATAGCCTTGTCTTGGGTGCTGCGGTGAAGATTATTGATCTGACAATCCTAAATGTCAAGCAAAAATTGCCTTCAATAAGAAACGTAAACTGCTCACATCCAACAACATGAACATCCTTTGGAGGAAGAAGTTGCTGAATACTTTTGTGTGGAGTGTAATGTTATATGAGAGTGAATCTTGGAGCATGGGAAAACCGAAATATCGAAACATAGACGCGTTCGAGATGTGTTACCGTAGAATGATGAAGAGAAGCTGGGCTGTTCAAATGTTCAAATGTTTGTATAGCTTATGAGACTTAATTACGGGGTCATCAGTCCCTAAACTTACAAACTACTTATGGCCACCGCGACCGGTTAGCTGAGTTGATAAAGTAACAAATGAACAGGTTTACAAAGAATTGGTGAGGGGTTGTGTCTGAGAAAAATTCTGCGAAAAAGGCGCAATATCTACATTGGTCATGTCTTGGGGCATGAAGGATGGCTAAAAATCATTTTGGAGGGATTGGCGCAGGGAGTGAACTGTAGGCGAAGAGTATATGAGGCAAGTGATAGACGATATGAACTGTAACAGCTACAGTGACATTAAGCAAATGGCAAGCAACAGGACACTATGGAGAAATGCTGCAGATCAACCTACGGGTTGATAACCAAAGAAGAAGAACAACCCTAAAAATCAACTAAATAACGTTCGAATTAATAAGATACCTCGATACAAATGTCTTGTGGAAGAAAAAAATGACGTAAAATGATAATATTTCAGTAAAAAATATTAAAGAACATTTTTTTATGTTCAGTGGATTGCATTAATGCAGAAGACACTGAATTTTAATTTTTCAAAGCAAAATTCATAATGTGGGATTGAAAGGGTTAAGAGCCTGCGACTGACATAAGCCGAGGGTAGAACACTCTTTGTCTTTCTGAACTTGCCCAGTATTGAGCAAACTGCAGCCACATCAAACAGAAGTACAATTCTACCAGCCATTTTATAAACCATAGCAGTCACTCACTCTCTCGTGCAAAAGGGCACAGACAAGAGTTAAAATACGCATATTCAGTTCAAATAATATAAAAACGGAGTTGGGTAATTGTGGAAACATATGTAAAAGATAAACATCAATAAAACAATGTACGGTCGATGCAGCAAGCATGTTGCCTGTATCATAACGTTGCAAATGCGAAATTATAAATTTTATTGCTGCCTCCTCCGAGGTAAAGTTACAAACTGCACAGAAAGTCTTCAAATCCAATGTTAAACAAACAGCGCAGGAAGATGTCAGGACTGCCAGGACACGACTCGTGGTGAGACGTCCCATTGTACCCAACAGCTCATAAGCGTGCGCTAAAATCTCACTCTCTGCCCCATGCAAGAATTATGGCTACTATACAGCGATAGAAGAAGGCTGCAATGGTGTTTTGGCAGCTTTGGTGAACTGACTACTTGCAGCAAAGACGGAAGGCGAGGTTCGTTTAGCGTGGTTAACTCTGCTTCGCCTGGCTTATCCGGAGTGAATCCTTTCCGCGTGTCACGGACGACAGCGGTTATTTCCCACCGCGGAGATCGCGATACGGTTTACGTCGACCGGGCGGAAGCGGAACCTGTTTTCTCTCCATGTCCTACATTTTTTAGGCAGCCCCCTCTCCCCTCCTCCTCCCCTCCCCTCCACTCCCATCCCTCACACTGCCCATTATCGCCCCGCACGCCTCATATCTCGCATTTCCAGTTTGTCCACGACGCTATCTACTAATCTTTCTCCTTCGTTTTTGGCAGTTACTTTCAAAGAGGAAACATAAAACGAAAAGTGCTGTAAGTCGTAAACAGTAGTCATATTAATTAGCATTCAGTACTGTAGAAATGTAAACAACTTTAATTTCTTCACGTGTTTGTTACAAAGGTTCTTTTACTGTCTGGTGTTTAGTTATACAATGGTAACTGAACGTACAATATTACCGGTGACTGCTATTTCAAGAAATCTGCTACCACCTGAATGCACGTTTGTCATAGGCGATAATTTTCCGTCTTCTTCGTTCTGATCTTCACTCATTTCACTGTCACAGTTCTGGTTTGAAAAGAAATAATAATAAAAAAATTATTATAAGAAAAAAAAGACGAGAGAACATAAAGTTTTCTTAAACTATGTCTGCATTAGAATATGTCATAATTTTTTGAGCGCTATGTCTTCTGCAGAAGGATGCTACAGTTATCTTTGAAAATGAGTATTTCAACTTGAAAATATGAATTTCCCCAGTATCAGTGGTTGGCTCCTATTTGGGGATGAGAAAATTCGTACTCGATACCGAGGGACTTCTACATTTGGATCATAATGATATAATCTGTAATTTATCAGCTGGTTGATATCATAACGATAATATAATTTTTTTGAAATGAATTAGTATAACAGTCACTTATGGCTGGCTGGTGCTACTTCTAGAGTTTGGAATGTTCTCTTAGCACTCCAGGACACATTACTAACACTTCTATTGTCAATTATTACATAAGAGCAAGATGGAGAGTACCATTTAATACGGGAGGTACCCAACAACTTTCCAGAAACTAGTATCCTGATTACGTAGCCACGTACATAATATATATATATATATATATATATATATATATATATATATATATATATGAATTGCACTTCGTTAGTCTCGCTAAAACTCGAGAACGGCTGAACCGATTTGGCTAATTTTAGACTTGAAATATTCGTGTAGTTCCACGGAAGGTTTAAACGATGATAAAAATATGGAAAAGTTGTCCGTAAAAGAGGGAAATCGGGAAAAACTGAAACAGCTTTTTCCAGTGAGCTACAAATACCGTTCGTCCAACTGCGATAATATTCTGTACATTTCACGTTGAAAGGGAGAGGAAGGTTTGCATCAAATAAAAATTTGGAAAAGTCGTCCGGAAAGTAGGAAAATTTAGGAAAAACCGAAAGCGATTTTTTCTATGAATAAAAATCAATTGCTACATGGTTGTAACAGCATCACTTGAATACGGCTTGACAGTACAAGGTTTGTATGAAATACATTTTTTTGGGATAAACTGCAGCGGAAAATTGGGAAATTTGAGAAAAACTGAAAGTGCGTTTTTCAATGTGTTTTTGATTGAATTCAGTACTATAACTGACTATTCGCACCACAGAAAAAAATGACAGTTAAAAAGGAAGTCGCTCGCAAAATTCGAACCAAGTTCCTTTTTCAATACTATAAGTTTTTCAACACTATAAGTTGAGAACCGTTCATCCGATTGCGATAAAATTTTGATTATTTAACCTTCAACGAAAGTTCAACGATCTCATGAACTAAAAAGTTACCTGAAAAATTTGAAAAATCGCAAGAAACTGAAAGAGCTTTCTTCAATGGGATATCAATATCTTTCTCCTGATTGCGATAAAATTTTGCATATTTGACGTACAAAGCATGTGTAACATTTATATGAGATAAAAATTCGGAAAAGTTTCACAGAAAATTGGAAAATTTAGGAAAAAAATTGAAAGAGATTTTTATATGAAATATCAATACGATTCATCTGAATGCGTTAAAATTTTGCACATTCGACGTTCAAAACAAGGGTACATACACATTAGCAATTGCGAAGCATTGCCGGGTCGACTAGTTGCGAATCAAAACCCACAAACCTTTAGTTCAGTATTCGTACTTTTGGTAAGGTTACAGCAGGAAATGTTTAATATGTACACCCAGTTGTAGTGTTGTATTCCCATGCATGGTTTCATGAAATAATAAAAACTGAATATGAAGTTCATTATTTCCCGTAACAAGATTTATCGTGCAATAGATCTTCTTAATGATTGAGCTTTTTTTTTTCATGGGACTACAAAAGTTGTATACTTTCTCTGGAAAGAAAATGACTATTGGCCTATGACTTTAAAAAAAAATTAAAAAATGAATTTCTGTCTGTTTGGCATATATGAGACGAATCACCTCACTACAAACACTGTTCTTTCAATGGGAGGCCCGTGAAAAATTTGGAGACATATCACGATTTAAGGTGGACAATGAAATATTTTACTACACTAGTTTTCTCTTGCTAATACCGCCAGAAAATTTATGAAAGGAAAAACTTTTAACATTCTGTGTATTTTAAGGTACGTTGACACCGGGATTCGTATCGACACATGTATGCGCGACATGTATACGCCACTTGGGGAAATGTATCGCGGCTTGTGTGAGCTGACAAGTAGCGACCTCATACATGTATACTAGCGCGTTTACACCTGTTGATTTGTATCAGTTCACGATGGCTATCCAAGTCAACGTCGAAAATCACATTTTAAGTGCCGGTGCGCTTGGTTGTTAAAAGGGAAGAAAGGCGGAAGAAGCGTAGATGGTGGCAACGAGATTTCCTTTGCAAACGAGCTACTCGCGGAGCTCACGCAATGCTTGTTCAAGAATTAACTCTAGAACTCGGAGAGTATTTCGGAAATTATGTTAGAATGAGGATGGAAGATTTCTGTACTTTGCTGTGTCTCGTGAATTCTGTCGTGTCTTCAAATGTTCAAATGTTTGTTAAGCTTATGGGACTTAACTGCTGGGTCATCAATGCCTAAAAATATAAACTACATATGAACTACATTATACTAAAGACAATATAAACAGCCTTGGCCGTAGAAGGATTCAAACGCCCGACGGGGAACGGCCTCACGCATCGGAGCATAGCGCCTCAATGCGCTCGGCCACTCCGCCGCGGCTCTCGTGTCTAGAAAATTTCGAATAGCAATTACAACAGAGGGTCAGTTAGCAGTGACACACTGATTTTTGGCCAATGGGGATACCTTTTCCACGTCAATGTATTTACACAGAATATAAAAAAAGCTCAATATGCAGTATTATTATTCGGGGTTTTGAGGACATTGTGCAAGTTTTGTCCCAAGAAGAGAAGGTAGAATAGTGTTTTGAAATTTATGAAAAGAACATATAACGCACTATTAAATTCTTTATCTTTATCTTATTATTTATTAGGAAGCTGGCAGATATACCCTGCACTATAAATTTTTGAAATGTTCAGGGTTGAATGTTTCTGCGAAAAATTGCATCCCGATGGGTTCTGCATGAATTAATGAAAATTCGGAAGTGAATGCGTTACGACGCTGCTCAGTCGTAATTGGATCGCTATGAGCGCGAAGGAGAGGCTTTCTTACGCGGTATCGTAACACTGGATGAGACATGGGCCACATCGTACGAGCCAAGACTGAAACGCCAATCCAACGAATGGCGTCATTGTGGGTCGCCGCGAAAGTCGAAAGTGCGTAAGAGCCCCAGAATGGTGAAAGTTATGGCGATTCTCGTCTACGACTGTGATGGTGTTATCCTAATGCATTACTTTCCTCTACGACAGACCGTCAATGCACAGTATTATTGTTCGGTTTTGGATCATCACCTGCGACCAATTTTGCGAAAGAAGCGGCAACGATTTCTGCGCAACCCACCCATCATTCTGCACGACAATGCGCGGGCGCATACAGCGCAAGCTGTGGCTGCTCTGTTTGGTCGATGGGACTGGAAAGTACTGTACCATCCACCATACTCCCCGGATTTAATTCCTTGTGACTTTGATCTGCTTCTGATGATGACGGAACCACTTTGTGATATTCGCTTCAGAACTGTGCCAGAGATTCGACAGGCAGTAGACCGCTCCATTCGCACCATAAACAGAACGAGATATGCTAACGTCATACTACAACTTCCACTTTGAAGGATAGTAACAGGTTTAAACATGTAACGCTTTTGTATCGTTTGTGAATAAGTAGTTGGCACTATTTAGTTCTGTCACGCGTTAATTTTTTTCAAAGTAGTAGTTGGCCGGTATATAGGACTCCTAATTTTTGTGAAATTCTAGTACGAAAATGAGCAGGCCTTATTGAAATAGTTGATTAACTGCTATCACAAACTTAAGACATTACGTTTATACAGAAGTAATATTATGAAGCTTTTGCGAATTTCATTAAAGCCGAAATTTCAAAGGGAATGAAATGATGAAGGTTATCTTCTACGCCTAAAAGTATAACAACCGCAAACGAACACTTGTTATTCGTAACATATTTCTTTTGCTTCGCAGCATCCTTTGAAAATCGAAAACAGATTTACGGATGATATTACTTAGCTCCAGAAAAGCTCATAAATATGATATCACATCCAATGTAATGCTGCGCTCCAAATACTCGTACAATATACAATCATTTGGTGGTATGTATATACAGTCCAGCCGTTTGACAGCACTTCATTTGCGATATTTCAGAAAATTACGGAGAGTTTCGTGTCTCTTTTGTCACTCTCTCCTCTTACTTTGAAAATGTGCTCATAAATTCCTTCATAATTTTAAAGTTGCTCATAAAGAGTGAATAACTGCAGCGAGTATGCAGTTGGCTGTTTGTGTTGAGCAAGCCGACTTTCATCTTCAGTTCTTACAGAACACTTCGCGGCTGCTTGGGACATAATTCACAAGACTATACGTTCTCCAGAACACGACCGGCAAGTTACTGTCTTCCCTTCCCGTGACGACACCATAGTTTAGGTACTAGTTTCTAACCGTTCCCCCGTCAAGAGTTAACGTTCCTAGACGATCTCGCTAACCCGTACAGTAAACGCCAGAAATCAGCAGGGTGACTGCTAATGAGAAAAACTAGATAAGAAATCTGCGGTACAGTTTTAGTGATTATTGGTACAGACAACTATTGGTCTAACAAGGTACAGTCGCAAAAACCGAGCGAGGCGACGCAGTGGTAACACACTGTAATCGCATTCGTGAGGACGGTGGTTCAAATCCACCTCCGGCCATCCAAATTTAGGTTTTCCGTGATTTCCCTAATTTACTCCAGGCAAATGCCGGGATGGTTCCTTTGAAAGGGCACGGCCGATTTCCTTCCCTATCCTTCCCCTAACATCCGAGCGTGAGCTTCGTCTCTAATGACCACGCTGTCGATGGGACGTTGAACCCTAAGATTCTTTGCTCCATTCGCAAAATGTTTTGCCTATCCTGAAATAATATAAATTACAATGGAAACTTGAGATGTAATCAATTACTACACCAATCTTAGCTGCGCATAGCGGTAATGATTCATGTCGATCAGACTTGTGGGTACTGGTGTAGTAATAAATAGGACAGGGAACACAGTTACCAGCATAGCGTATAACCCTACCCTTCCTACACCACCGGTTAGTATATGATAATTAGAAAAATGACCCGTGTGCCTAATTATCTAAATTTGGTGGAAAAGCTATCGGTAATGAGGCCGATGATGTAGTGGAGGCTATAACCGAAACGTTGCTGCACCTCTTTGGTAGACAACAACGATCGATAGAAATAAAGAAAGTCGAATGTAAAATTTGGAATAAAATTATTAATGTTTAAATGAAAAAAATTGCGGAACAAACGGAACACATGGATTAATTTGGAAAAAGGGAATAACTTATTGATTTACGGTCGCCAGCTCCATGTACGAGCAAATAATTTGGTGGGATGTCAATTATAGCAAAGTTAATTAACAAACGTGAAAAATTACGTAAAATTTTGGTGGGCCGTGAATCACAGTATGTGCATCAAATCCGGTACAAAAGACACTAACAATATACTAATTACTGAGAAATAATTCACTAAGACAAGGTTCAATGTAAGACAGCGAAATGCAAGCCATAGCCGCGCAAATGCAACATGCAGCAAATCATGCAAAACTCTCACCTTAATACTTACTATTTACAGCTTCAAATAATTAATTGTTTATATAAGTACCAGAAATTATTCTACAGCGAGTATACCATGCGCTTTAGCAATAATCAAGTTGTAACTGAACTATTAACTGTACTAATGGCAAGCTCAAAAATTAATTAATGACTTGTCGTGATAACACTGAATATTTAGAAAAGAACCATTTAACCTTCTGATTAACTTTTACTCTTTCTTTAACCACGAGTTATTAGCATTCAAACACTTGTAAACAATTACTATTCTCACTAGTCAGTACTTGCAAGTTAAAACAAACTTTACCTCAAAATAATATGCAGTGGAAAACAATTAATCTTTTACACTGTTATTGAAATATCTCTTGAAATTGAAAGTTAGTCTAGCAGTTTCGTTCAGCTTAGCAAACCTATTGATCAGCAACACTGGCATAAGCTACTTTTAGGAGTACTTTTCTGAACACATTTTTTTATTAACGACTGTCACATTGTCTTTAATGACTCTGATTTTTAGTTTTCTATAACTTTGTGAATATTCTCGGAAAACCAATGGATGAGGAAGGAACCTGTCTGGACAATGACTATGGGTAATGATTTTTAAACACAGGTTCACAAATAACAGTGTTCGCTATTGAACAATCATCACTAATACGCTGGTTAGCTGTACATGCTAAGACAAACTGGACAGATCTTACTGAATTTGGTGTGCGACATGGTGCTGCTGATTGAAGACTGTTGGCACTTAACAATTGGCAAACACAGGCTCTTCTTAGCGACGAATGTTAATTACAATTTAGGGCCCACAGCATTCCTCTTGATGCATTTATTAATTATCTGAGCTGTGGCCGTATGAATAAATAATATTGCCTCTACGCCGTCTCCTCCACTAGTGCCAATTCACGTACTTTTGCCGTACACCACTCAGCACACTGTCAAAATCCGTCTGTTCGCCGCTACTTCTCAACAACGACTCCTTCTCGCTGTGCGCCTCTGCGCTACCAGCGATAAAAAACTCCCTACTCAAAGATGATTCTATACAACAGCAAAGCCCTTGCTAACCCAGCGTGTCTACTATATTTACATTATTTTTGACATACATGGATATTAGCAGCACAATGCAAATATATTACAGAAACAAAATATACAAATACATAATAAATTACAAAAAATACAAATAATGAGGAAAAATACATAAAGCATCGTTTTATATATCACCCTGTACGCACACATGACTGGAAAGCACCGTTGGTCACTGTGTTGTTGTGTCACTAGCGTAATGGTTATTATTATTTATTCACTTACTCTAGTTAGGTGTATTTACCTATTATGAATCTTTTTTGTGGTTTAGAAATCTGTTACACATAAATGCATCTGACAATATGCGCAGTGGATAAATGATGCAGTTCTGCAGTTGGGTGATGAGGAACTTTAATCTTAGGTATTCCAGGAACATAGGAAGTATCACATGCAACTGGAAACTACCCGATACCACGGTGTGATTTAAAAGGAATCGTACCGCCCAAAATGACAACATTTCAAAGTTTTACTTTTATGCAAACTGTAGAAATATGATGCTTAATTTGGTTTTGGTTATATTTAAATATTCTATTATGTGTTACTTTAAATAAATATTTGAAAATAATCAGGCAATGATATTTCTGAGAATTTGGTTTACCATCATTTTTCATATTGGCATTTTTTCTCTGGAAATATATAGTCTAGAAGGCTGTGGTTTCTTTTGTTTTGTAGAGAACTGTCCGTTTCGTAAGTTGCCTACACTAGCGGTACCGTTAATTTTGTTTCTGTTTGACAACAGCAGTCATCCACTAACCGTGATTTAAGAGTCTGTGGTCGTTGGAAGTTCAGTCTTTAATCCTGTTCTGGAAAACTCCAGGTTCTCAAGCATCTTGTCATTCACAAAGGTGTGATGGACATGGACCAGCTGCGGATCATGGATGCAGAGATTGCAACAAAGAATATGTCAAAAGAAGCCAGATCCAAGAGAAGCAGGGCATTACTGGGTGAGGACGATGTAAGTGGAGATGAGGACTACCATCCAGGATTATTCTAACATATTTTTATGCATCAGCTAGCTGTACATAAAATTTGTTTCTTTAAACGCAATTTTCTCAAAATGATATTTTTCAGTACATATGCCCCTTTTTCTTTGATACTTCTGAATCTACATCATTGAATAATTTACCACGTAACATAGATAGTACAATGATGTTATATCTCTACTTTAGTAGTAGTATTTACTGTTATAGTTAAAATTCAATAAAATTCAAAATTTATGTAATCAGGGAAAGACTTTTCGGATATCCTGTACAAAAATTAAAAATATTTGCGTAAAAATGATATCAAGCATTGTTTGTACATAAACATTTATTTTATATTATTCCACAATAATATATAAGTGGTTGACTACAATTTTAGCTCATTTGTAAATATTGTGCACTGATCTGAAGATGATGAGCTGTACTGGTAATAATTTAAATAAAGGACATTTAAATAAATTGCAATCTTGCCTGTGACCTCCTGTTGGGAGCTTTTATTAGATATGGCTGTGACTGATGAGTGAATGTAAATCTAGCATGAGCGTTTAAATATTGTTCCAGATTTGGAAATACACATACAGCTACGAGGTCTTTGAGAGTTCCGTTCGAAGTTCAGGAGGCCACCATAATGCAATCTATATCTATAAATGTGAGTGTCTGTTCGGTATACGTTTATCACGTCTGAACCACAAGACATAAAGAGCTAAAAAAATTGTACAGTCACTAATGTCTACCCAGGGAAGGCTTTAGGCACGGTTTTATGGCGATCGGTTAGCTATATATATATATATATATATATATATATATATATATATATATATATATATATATATATATATATATATATATATATAATGTGAATGCCTGTTCTGTGAACGCTTATCACGTCCGAACGACAAGACGCAGAGACTTCAACAGTTGTACAGTTACTAATTTATACCTGAGGAAGATTTTAAGCACGGTTTTATAGCGATCTAATAGATATTTAGTAATTTAAAGCATATAATGCGAAATGCGGAACATTAATTACTCTCTGAAAATTATATTTACTCTTTTAAAATGGTTTTATTGTTGCTTGAGGGTTGATAATGATAAACGGGTGCAGTATATTGGGATGGAAAGTTATCGGTGTATATAAAATTCTACGTGTCTGTGTGTTAATATTTCGCTCTACAGCGAAAACTACATAAAGCAAACGAATGGTCTGTGTGTAATTGTTGTTCGAAGTCTCCCGTTGTACACCATAGCAGTTCCATGCCGATATCTGTAAGTGGGTGGAAGATATGGTGGTTGAAAGTCGTCAGATTATAAAAAATTCGGATTGAAGGCCAGCGACTCTATATCAAGGAGGTTACATACAGAGAAACGTGATGCAACAGACCATATCTTTGGTCTATGCGTGCTACAATGTCTTCAGCTCTGTAAGGTTAAGCATACGAATGAGGAAACATAAGAATAACTAAATAAAGCAGTAAAAATGAAATTTCTTTTAATACATACAGCACTTATACAAATGAATACATACCTGCAAAATTATACAATTGTATAACATACAACTCAATAAATGTGAGATCTTATGCATTTTATATGTCATTTGTGTTTTGATTACTATCTTTCTTTGTTTGGATACTTATATTTTTTTACATTATGCGAGACAGCCTTATTCCTTATTTATTCTCTGATAAATATAGCATGTTTTTTAGAAAAAAAGGAGATGGACAGAGAGAGAAAGGATAGGAGAAATACTAACTCAGTGCAGGAATGAATAAATAAATACCCGGGCAAAGCCGGGTTTTCAGCTAGTAGTATAATAAATTGTCTGATAAAGTACAGGTTCCTATAATTTTTTACAGAAGTCGTAGCAAAATTAAGTAACAAAAATTTACCTTTGTAAGACGTTCGCTATTTTAATACTGCGTTCTAAGTAATGTTAGCACCCGCGTCCCCTGTTTGCTTACTGCATTGATTCAGAGACATGTTATCATCTACAGTCCTGCGCGTAATGTTAATGGCGCCTTGCTCAAAGAACGATACAACAAAAGAAGCGAATAATAACTACGAGAGGACCGCTATAAAGTCGCTGCACGTCCTGACGCTGTTGAAGATTACAGGTGTGAACTGGAGGAAAACATACGGGTATGTGAAGCAACGAGGCAGGAGAAGGCACCTAAGGAATCCAACTAGTCACTGTGTGTAAAGAACAAAGAAAAGCTAACGACAGCAATTCCCCCGATTCGCGGAACACAGACACAGAGGAAAACAATCACATTAGCGAACCGACCATCGCCTTTACGAGTAAACTGCCGTTAAGGAAGAGCAAGAGGGGGAATCAACTAAATATTTCCTAACGAAAGAATCATACTTCTTTCGATTTCGTCATTTATTTATGCGTTAAAATCTTGAAGCTCAGTAATCTCCCTTGTTTCCGTAAAGTACAAATAACATTGCAGTAAGATGATATTAATGCCATTTTTATGACGCTTCTCTTTTTGTACGAGGTGCATTCAAGTTATAAACTTCAGTATTTTCTATCACTAACTAATCACATGCAAACTGTGAAACTTCTGTCTCTTCTCAAATTAACCTCCGTGTAGCTGTAAATACTTTTCACAAAGACGACGTATGTTTCCATGGCCGCTTCTTTAGGAGTATGTTTTGACCAATGAAAAATCGCTGATGCAATTTGAGCATGGCTAGTGAATGTGTGATAACGAAGAACGTCTTTCATCGTTGTAAAAAGACAAAACTCGCTAGGAGTGCGGTTCTTTATTTTAATTGGTAGTGCTGCAGATGAACTGGCTAGGTCGTAAAACGTTTTATAGGTCGCACCTCAAGCACTGTAAGACTTTAATGACGCATTTCGGACACGTCTGTCATCAGATTTTCATCTACAAAAAGTAAAATCATTTCTCATGTAGCACTTACCAATAGAAAGTTACTGTTCTATTTGCCGTACACTATCGCCTTCGCTATCACGCATTCACAGTGAGTGTGCAGATATTTTAAAAGAAACGGCCTGTTTCTACTAGCAGTTCAGTCCTGAGAAAAAAAAAATCTGGTGTTCTAAGTTGAATGCAACTCGTAAGTGTATGTCGTGGTGCATCTTCTGCAACGTCCAACGATGTCTGTGGTTCAACGTCAAACAATCTCAGTTTAGAAGTGGTAGAGATGAAGTTTTAATCTTCACTTCGAGAAAAATAACTTTAGGTGAATATTTTTGTTTGCTTGTTTGCAGGTACATTTCTGTAGTTCTCGCACACATTAACCATAGTATCGCAAAGCGCTGCCAGACGTGGAGAGGGGGTAGAACCGAATGGCAATGGGGTCCATCAAAACAAGGGTGGAACTTAAGTAGTGGCAACAATTTATTCTCAACCGATACAAAAGCGTTACATGTTTGCTCCTGTTCTTTCCCTCTTTTTTTCTCTTGAGCCGTTTTCCCACACATTGCAGGATCGGCTTGTTAATATGTATTTGGCATGTTAGTAATTACGGGATGGCCGGATGCCCTTCCTGCAGCCACCCCATGACCCCCAGGAGGAAATGTGTACCCCAAATGTTTCCGTATAGTGTTATACGTGGGAAGTTGTAAAGTGTTACTAAATTTTTGCGAATCGTGTAACTGAGGCGGAACTTGGGTACCAGCCCGGTATTCACCTAGGGGGATGTGGAAAACCGCCTAAAACCACATCCAGGCTGGCCGAAAATCCGACCTCCTTCGTTAATTCGCCGGGCGGATTCGAGCTGGGGCCGGTATGCCTCCCCATCTTGGAAAGCGGTGCGTTAGACCACATGGCTAACCAAGCGGGTTACATGTTTGCACCTGTTACTGCCCTACAAAGAAGCCACCAGCGTTGTGTAAAACCCGTTGTCAGCGAATTGGAAAGCGTACTGTACCGTTCAAAAATGTGCAAATGTTTGTTAAGCTTATGGGACTTAACTACGGGGTCATCAGTCCCTAAACTTACAAACTACCTTATAGTAAGGACGGCACAAATATCCATGCCCTAGGGGGGGATACGAACCCCCGACCGTAGTGGCCGTGACTGAAGCGCCTCAATCGCCGCGGCCACCGCGGCCGGCTACTGTACAGTTCAAAAATGTTCAAATGTTTGTTAAGCTTAAGGGACTTAACTACGGGGTCATCAGTCCATAAACTTACAAACTACTTATGAACTACTTACGAACTAGGACGGCACAAATATCCATGCCCGAGGGGGCATTCGAACCCCCGACTGTAGTGGCCGTGCAGACCGTGACTGGAGCGCCTCAGTCTCCTCGGCCACCGTGGCCGGCTTTGTACAGTTATCATTCGCTGTCGATGGTGCGAATGGAGCGGTCTACTGCCTGTCGAGTCTCTGGAACAGTTCTGACGCGAATGCCACGAAATGGTTTCTTTATCTTCGGAATGAAATAAAAGTCACATGAAGTTAGGCTTTGCGAAACAAGCGACAACATTTTCTGCGTAATCCACCCACCAATTTGCAGGACTACGCGCGGGCGCATACAGAGCAAACTGTGGCTGTTCTGTTCTGTCGATGGGACTGGGCAGTACCGTACCATCCACCATACTCCCCGGACTTAAGTCCTTGTCACTTTGATTTGATTCGGAAGAGGAAGGAACCACTTACTTCGTGGCATTCGCTTCAGAACTGTTCCAGAGATTCCACAGGCAGTAGACTGATCCATTGACACCATCAACAGACCAGGCTCTGCTAACGGCATTCTACACCTTTCACATCACTGGCAACGGGTTCTACAGAACGCTGGTGACTACTCTGAAGGGCAGTATCAGGAGCAAACATGTAACGCTTTTCTATCGTCTGTGAATAAATAGTTGCCGCTATTAAAGTTGCAAACCTCGTACATTGCCAGAAATGAAGAGTAGTGCACCCTCTTAGATTTATTTTTCAAACAGCCCATTTGTAGATCAATAACTTCGGCGGTACTACGGTAACAAGTGTCGATCCATGCTGAAACCCCATGTTACTGCTTGGTGTGGTCTTCACGGACGGCAGGGAAAACACTGATTCTGGCATCAAATCGATCATGCAATGGCGAATACTGTGTTGGGATACATTATTCTATGTGAGCTTTACCGGTTCACGTAGTTCTGCACGAGTTGTGGGTTGATGAGTCATACGTGTCAGTCGTCGTCCATCATATCCCATGTGAGCTGTATTCCAGTAGTCCGAAGGTCAGGGAATTAGACGCTCGTCTTGCAGAGCAACTTAGAGCCCTGTACAGACGGAGACAATTCTTGCACTATGACTGGCGTAGTGAGTAAATTGCTTCCTGTGAACAGTCGCTTTGCTGCCATCTGGTGGCGTGCCATCGCATTGCTACTAAATGAATGTGTGTTAAGCTTATAGGACTTAACTACGGGGTCATCAGTCCCTAAACTTACAAACTACTTATCTACTACCTTATACTAAGGACGGCACAAATATCTATGCCCGAGGGGGGATTCGAACCCCCGACCGTAGTGGCCGTGCAGACCGTGACTGGAGCGTCTCAGTCCCCTCGGCCTCCGTGGCCGGCTGCTACTAAATGGCAGGCAATCGAGTGAAGCTATATTCCACACCATATGGCTGCTAATTGATAGTGTACGTCTGTTTGTTTATGGCGTCTGCAGTGCACTGCGTATCCGTGAAGTGGTCTAAGGCAGCGATAGACATTATTGATGTATACAGACAGGAAACATGTCTTTACGAATTGTTTATATAGCTTATGGGGCTTAACTATGGGATCATCAGTCCCTAAACTTACAAACTACTTATTAACTACCTTATACTAAAGACGGCACAAACATCCATGCCCGAGAGGGGATTATAACCCCCGACGACGAACTAGCGTGCGCACCGCAACACGGCGCTCCAGTACGCACGGCTAATCCGCCGCGGCCATGTCTTTACTATACTAAATCGCAGGGATATGATAACAAACACGCCAGGATATCCGCGCTCGACAAAATAGTCGATGCACTGAAGGACGTTAGTTTTTCATCTCATGCTGAAGCTGTAGTCAAGGTTATAAGTCTTCGAACAACTGTCGTGTCTGAACAAAATTAAAACTTCGACGAGGAGTGGTACCGGGTCTGCAGACGTGTACCAACCTAAAGTATGGTATTTTTAGAAACTCTTGTTTTCGCGAGACCTTGTTCTAACAAGAAAAGGAACTTTTAGAGCAGACATTTCACGGGAAAGCGAGGATTATACTAAGAGCACGAACGTTACAGAAAGTAATACTTTAGTCTTTCAATTTCTTCAGTGATTAAGAGAGTAGGTGGAAAGATTAAGCTTATATCTTGGGTTTGTCATGACGCAATTCACGAAACATGCTACATTATTATTCACATACTGTCTTGAGAGCTCAGTTGGTTGGTGCACCTAGTCTTCATTTGTAGAAATTTGAGTTGGAATCCAACTGGCGAGTATATACTTCTTTTTTTTTTAATAATCATATGTCACGTGAACTTGGGGAGGTCGTGTAGTATGTCTTGTGCTTTCCATAAGTATCCATTCACAGAACATGTATTTTCCTTTTTTATCCTTGGTCCTACAAGACGAAGCAGTGTCATGAATTCTGTCTCGCCCATCGTCAGAAAACTTTTATAGGATTCCTCGTCCTCTAACCTGAGTCCATGATGTAATGAGCTGTGTAATTCCTGACCGTCACGTCTTAAAATCCATGGTCTACTGCACCATCTTCTATTTCGCTACAGTAAATTTCTTCGTCGACGGCTCCGAGAAATAACTGCAGCGAAGAGTGCATAAACAGCAGCTGCCACATTTAGTTGGCTGTCAGCCATTTTCTAAAATTATGTCGCGTCATCTGCAGTCACTCTGCATTCAAACACAGCTGCCAGATGGCATGCCATCTCTTGGAGTAAGACGTTGTACCACCTCATTGCAGCATTTGTGGCGCAAGAAGTGTCTCCGTCTGTACAGGGCTTGAGTTTCACGCGCAGTATGTGAGTAAGCGTTATCCTCCTGGAATAACATTCCACCTCCCTATTCCCAGAATGGCAAATGAACGTGATTCTTACAACATTCTGCACATACCGAACACTGGTCAGCGTTTCCTCCACCAAAACATGAACGAGAGCTGTAGCTTATCGCAGCCCAGACCATGAGGTGTGGGATACAGTCAGTGTGTCTTGAACGAACGAGTTTTACGAGACAGCGCTCGCCAGATACACGCCGTGCGCGCAAACGACCACCACTTGCATGCGAGGAGAATCACTGAAGACCATCTCCCGCCATTCCACATTCAAACCGATCCTCTGAACGCAACATTCGAACAATGCGCGTCGATGCTGCAGCGTGAGCAGATTCAGTTTACGTTCCGTTCCTTATAGCTGTTCGAGGCCCTGTTCTACGCCGCGGTGGAGTAGCCGTAGCCGACGTCAGTGTCGCCGCGGAAGCGGTCGAGTGCACACCGCTGGGTTGTTTACACCAGCGGGCGCGCCGGCGGAGCCGCAGCCTGTTGACGGTTATTGTGAGTATTGCTCTGCGACTGCACTATGGAAACTCTAGTTCGAACACGCACCCTGAAGTTCGCATTTAAATACGGATACGTGCGACCGACAATTTTGGAACTCGACGATTGGTTACATGACACGATTCACCTAGAAGACGACGACGTTGTAGGCTTTGCTTATGATTTCGTAGCCAATGCTGTATATGTACAAGTTCGTAATGACGATATCTGCCTGCGAACTATGACTCGAACTGACGGAAAGGCAACGTTCGCTCACTCAAATGGCGCAATTAGTGAGGTTACAATAACTTGTTCCGGACTTGGTCTCAAGTTGGTTCGTATTTACAACCTACCGTTTGAAGTCAACTTATATCGTATACGAGAGGCCCTCTCCCATTACGGGTCGGTGCTTCAAATTCAAAGAGAAAAGTGGACAGGTCTCAGGCACTTTAACGTTGACAACGGCGTAAAAATCGTGAAGATTGATTTGAATAAACATATACCGTCCTATATCATGGTACAGGGGTTCAAAGGTCTTGTCACATACGACGGACAACCTCGTACATGCGCTCATTGTGGATCCTCAGAACACATGAAAGCAGCATGTCCACAAGCGAAACCGCGACAATTGCCTCGCGAGGTAGTTACCACTGACCGAGCGCCGCACGAGTTACTCTGGCTTCAGACACGGACAGTGCTGATCTTTCCGAACACGGCGACGAACACCAGAAGCAGACATACGAACAGGAAGTCGTGTCGGCCGAGACTCATATTGTTCCCTCCGCTGCTGCATCAAACGATCCCGCACCCAACACCTGCGTGCCGAAACACTCCTCCGCGACGGAGTCGGGGAATGTACCACTACACTCCATCGACACCATGGCGACGGAAGTATTGCAACAGTCTGAAGATCCACCCACTTTGCAGCCGTTAGAATCTGACTCAGTGCCAACAGGGTGCCCTGGTGGTGATGACAGACGTTTGGAAAGTCCGCAGAATCCAGTCAGCGAAGTAGGAAACTAAAAACAGAAGTCGTCTAAAACCAAACGACCACTGAGGACACAAAGTCAGGGCGAAACTCAGGAACTGGACACGAAACCACAGCGCGTTAGGAAAATACTCAAAAAGGATGGGTATGATGAGCCATCTCACGAGCAAGACCGTTCACAACCTTTGTACCCGGAGACGGAGGAAACTCTGATGAACGTCGATGTGCAAGATTCCGCGTTTATGGACACTGCACCGTCCCTCCCAAAGATCAATTGGGCGGACGAAGTCGGTGATTAATTGCAACCTCCACAATCATGCAAGACTTTAAGTTAGCCACTTTAAACATCAATAGAATAGAGTCCGTGGTCAAATTCCAATGCTTTAAGGACTACCTACAAGCTGCAGAAATAGATATCGCGTTAGTACAGGAAGTGGTCACCACCAAAATAGGACAGATATTTGGTTACACCTCCATAATTAATATTGGACCCGAAGCTGGTACCGCGATTTTATGTAAGGAAGGCATCCAGTTTACTACAGAAGCCCTCTTAAGCTCGGGTAGAGGAATCTCCATCAGTATACAAGATTTGTTACTTGTCAATATTTACGCGCCATCAGGAAGCAACAATAGGCGACAGAGATGTGATTTTTTTCGAGACGAAATAGTCACACTCTTCACGAGACAACGATGCAAACTAATTTTAGCTGGAGATTTCAATTGTGTTTTACGTAAGCAAGATCAAGCTCCAAATTTTAACTTTTGCGAGGAGCTGCAACAGCTTGTTAGTGGCCTTCAAGTCACGGACACTTGGATTCATCTCCGGCCACACGCCGTTGCGTACACATACATCAGCAGTGTGTCTCAAAGTCGAATCGACAGAATTTATGTCAGCGATGATTTTAAAACCAGTGTTATGGCCTGCGAGATGTGGCCGCTAAGTTTTAGTGATCACAGTGCCTTTCAAGTAGTCCTGAGACACACACCACACAAGACCTTTTTGGGACGCGGACTGTGGCAACTTAATGTCTCCCTCATTAATGACGACTCTCTCCAACAAGCGATCGAGAACACCTGGCAACGATGTCTTCAGCGAATACCGCGTTACGCCAGACGTATTGAATGGTGGCTGGAGTGCGCCAAACCACAACTAAGAAAATGCATTATTCAATTCGCCAAGGATAGAGCGCATTGGAAGAAACGATCACTGGAATACTTCTTTGCGCTCCTTCGTGATTTGTATAACAAACCGACATCCACGGCTGCGGACGTCATCAAAATCAAAAAGACTAAAGCAAAAATAGTGGCGCCTACGAGACAATCCTTGGAGGGCATCAGAATACGAGCCAGAAATGTCAACGACACAGAACACGAAAATGTTTCCATCTTCCACGTAATAAAGGAAACGAAGAGAGCCAGGCGACAAATGTTACACAAGCTCACGGATGAGCAAGGACAGGAGTATACACATCAAGGTAAAATCAAGGCATACGTTGCAAGATATTTTACGAACCTCTTCGCTGCATCGGCGACGGACTTGAACGTAATGCGGACGTTTTTATCAAATACCACGCAAGGAATAGCGGACGAGGATAACGCAGAGTTGCTGGAAAATATAACTTGTGCAGAAATTGCAGATGTTATCGCAGAAACGGCGCGAAACAAAGCTGCTGGTTCAGACGGTCTGCCTATAGAATTCTACGACCGGTTTTGGTATTTACTCGGGCCTCAACTCACCGAAGTGTATAACGAGTTAATGTCCGGCAATGATTTTCCTTCGAACTTCACTGAAGGCATCCTCGTTCTCATCCCGAAAACGCCGCATGCTGGCGGCCTGCAGAATTTTAGACCAATCACGCTTCTGAATACGGATTTTAAGATATTGACTCGTCTCTTGAACAAGAGAATGATACCGTTCCTTCGCAAGATTATTGGTCATTACCAGAAAAGTGCGGTTACTGGGCGTTCAATGTTGACCATACTCGCCGAATACAGAGACTTAATTTACTTCACCTGGATATGTCGAAGCAAAATGGCAATGGCATTCCTCGACTTCGATAAAGCATTTGACAGAGTCGACCACAATTTCTTATTTCAAGTTATGAGGACTATGGGCTTCAGCGATCGATTTATTTCAATCATCAGGCATTGCATCTGCCATACGACATTCAGATGCAAAATTAATGGTCAACTCACTCCATCTATAACACAGCAGCGAGGTATCCGACAAGGATGTCCACTGTCTACGACTCTGTATGCGATAGCTGTGGAACCACTCCTCCGAACGTTATATATCAACTTGCAAGGGTTACAGATTTTCAATACAAGAACAGTATGCCAAGCCTACACCGACGACGTCAGCGTCCTTGTCAGCTCCAGCGAAGAACTCGATACCACCAAGAGGATAGTTCAAGAGTATACTCATGCTTGTGGTGCCAAGGTGAACGAGCGGAAGTCTCGGTTGCTATAATTTGGACCGCATAAAGACTATATTGCATCTACGTGGCTCCCTATAACCGAGACCAGGAAACAGTTGGGACTGATTCTCACGGCTAATCCCCGTATCATGGTACAGCTCAACTGGCAAGAAAAACTTAACTCATACGTGCGACTCTACGGGATAATTCTACGAGAAGCTTAGACCGCATTCAAAAAGCCTTATTCATCAATGGCTATGTCTACAGTAAAATTTACCACGTAGCTGCAACTTTACCTATCCCCAACACTACAGCTCAGAAAATGACAGCCAGTGCAAGTTGGTACTTGTGGAGACGCAACATCTTTAAAGTTGCTTTTCGTACAGGGTCACTTAGTTACAGTAAGGGAGGCCTCGGGCTCAAAAATTTGGAAGCGCAGTGTACGGTACTATTTGTTAGCAGAACCATCAAAATTTTGCAGGCCGATTACAATACGATAACCAAAAATTTGTTTGTCCGCTTAGAACCTGCGGACAATGCTGTGCCAGTAAACCTCGCCCGTATCAACCCGGAACTGGACCACGTCAGAAAATTTTACCTCGAAGTAGGCTATATACGGGCACATCGACGGACTTACGATACTGCTTCACTCTATCGCACATTCACTGACATAGTGCCACAGAATACAATCGAGCTGAAATATCCACTTTATAACTGGACTGCTATACGGAAAAACATCCATAATTCAGTACTTAGTACGCAAGTTAGATCCACCTGGTATGACGTTGTAAATGATGTCATCCCTACTGGCGAAAAGATGTACAATATCAAATTAAAAGCCACGCCGTACTGCACTCGGTGCCAGCTGCTGGACACGTTAGCGCACGCATTTGTCTGTCGAGATCAGACTGAAATCTGGACGTGGACTAGAAGAAGACTAGCTCTTATGACTCGCACCACCGCACTGAACATTACTGTACGTGACATACTGCGCCCTGATTGGAAATATTACCCTGACGCCAAATATAATAGTTACACATGGCTTCTTGGACAGTTTATTTACTATGCAATTAATCGGAAAGCTCCTGCCTTACAAGATTTCATACTCTATGTTCACGACCAGCATTACGTTCTACAAAAGCGTTCCAAATACAGGACTTTGTTCCAAAACTTTTTAAAGGTTTCACTTACGTATTGAATATCATTTCATTTGTTTGAATTACAAGCTTATTTTTTTTTCTTCTTGCTACACGAAGAGTGGGCAGTTCTTACTCATTCCATAGAGCATCATTTTAGTTTCGTATTATGATTTGAAGGGAAGACGCAATTGATTTGTTTTGCAATATAACACTGGTACCTACAGCAGAGGAATGTTTTGTTTTATGGCATTTGAAGCCGACGCCGAAGAAGGCGAACACTGGTGAGCGCAAGGCCGGGCTGAAGGGGAGGAGAGGAGGCCCGTAAAAAAAAAAAAGCCGCGAGGGTTAACGCGTTATGTTATGAACTTCCATTGTTTTGGGCAGTGGTTCGTGTCCTGCTATAGTGAATTTTTTTCTTTGTTATTGTTATTTTTTTACTTTAAAAAAAATAAATAAAAATAAAAAAATAAAAAAAGCGGTCTAAAGCGTCTCTCTGCGGAGCGCGCGGTTGCTCGTCGTGGAGGTTCGAGTCCTCCCTGGGGCATTGGTGTGTGTGTGTCTGTCCTTAGGTTATTTTACCTAGGTTTAAGTAGTTTGTAAGCTACGAACTGATGACCACGCAGTTTGGTCCGATAGATTTGCAAACATTTGAACATTTGAACCCTGTTCTACCTCTGAATATTTCCTATGCGTCTATTCTTAGAGACTAAAACGGTTCCAAGTTCCCAAGGATATTGCCCTATATTTAAAATGTCTCTATGCAGATTGCATTAATTTTTGCTTGTTTTAGACAATGAAGTCATTCAGTCCCAGAGGTTTTTCTCTAATTAGAAAAATAAATAAGTACATAAAAAACCGTTGTTGTTTGTGTATAGTTTATGTCTCATCCCTCGCGGTATTTGGTTTCTTTCGTTCTGGTAGGTAGAGACATCCTGCTATAGCTTAAAGTTTTCTTATACACAATGTTCACCTGTTACGACGATATCGCTTATTTTGCTTCAATTTTAATGCACAGGAGAGTGCACTTTATTTTCGTTGTTTGACACTGGAGTCATTAAATTACAGAGATTTTAATTTTCCTTAATTTTCTAATGGTGTGTGTGTTAGGAAGGGTCAAAGGGGAAGGTGGAAACCCAGAAAAAAATAGTTGTTCTATAGGATTCAAGTCAGGACTGTGCAGTCCAGTCCATAATAGGAATGTTACTGTCGTCTAACCACTCCGCTACATGGCGTGCATTATGAATAGGTACTCAACTGTGTTTTTCTCTATGCGAACAACAAAAAACGTTTCTGAATTTTTTACTTCTATTGCAGAATTAATTATAACACGAGAAGAAACAAACACGACATATTTTCGTAAGAATGTAATTACGAAAAGTGACTATAATGCAGTTATGTCATCCTTTCCTTTTTTCCGATTGCCTGGGGGACCTGAAATTCCGAGAGTATAACCACTATTCGAGATGTGACATTTAAGTTTAAAGTGATCAGTTTCTTACGGCTGGATACTTCAGCAGTTATCTTGAAAAGACTTTTCTCACTGTATGTGAGGGAACAACTACTCAAGGGGGGGGGGGGAGGGTGCAATGACGACTTTGGTGAACGCTGACAGGAGACGCCTGATACTTGTGCTGCAGAACTGTGACCCCATAGGCTCGCACTAACACCGGATGTCGTAGGCAATATTAAACATTACGAAAGGCGTTGGCTTGGAGTGAGCCGGCTCAGACCGAGCCGTGTCGGCTGTATACAAAACAATGCGTTTAATGTCTTGGCTCGGCTTTGCTCTCGGTTGGTCCCGTCCAGCAGTCTATTAAAGGGTACACTCAGATGGCGCTACGGCATCTACCTCACTATCTGTTCGCGACAACGTTTAAACAGTTATCAGTACATCTAATAACCTTAATGTGGCATCTGCCGTCATCAGTTCAAAATCGACGCAGCCTTAACAGATGTATTAAATTCTTTTCGACCAGTGTGTGTAGTAGCCGTTTACTTGCGGAGACAGTTGCTGGTTGGTTGAGCAAGTTCGAATGACGAATGATTTCTCTGTAAAGAACCACAAATCGGAAGAAACATGTAGGCCTTAGCGCTCGAACACCGGCACATCACAACCGAGGCAATTATGGAAATGTGAGACTAAAACATAAATCAGAGAAATTTCCGTCTCTCGTCCGTTCGTCGTTACATAGAATGCACAATATTTCAGTTGGTTACCTGCCAGTTATTTTCTTGTGCGTCATCGACGAAAATATCACGCAAACGTCCAAATTATGTTCACAGACGGACTACACTACTCGGCGGTAACGTTCTGATTAGTGGGAATGTGGAACTGACAATTGTAGGTCAAACAAGGTACGTCCTTAGTAGGCCGTTAAAGAAACGTAGCCGGCCGCGGTGGACGAGGGGATTGAGGCGCTCCAGTCACGGTCCGCACGGCCACTACGGTCGGGGGTTCGGATCCCCCCTCGGGCATTGATTTTTGTGCCGTCCTTAGTTGTAAGTAGTTCATAAGTAGTTTGTAAGTTTAGGAACTGATGACCCCGAAGTTAAGTCCCATAGACTCTACAAACATTTGAACATTTGAAAGAAACGTAATGCGCAAGTCCCAAGGTGCACTATATCGGCAATTCGCTTTCGACAGGACGCTGGCTCAAACCCGACCTCGACCACCCAAATTTAGGTTTTCTGTGAGTTAGGTAAATCACTCTAGGCAAATTCCTGGATGTTCCATTCAAAGGGTACGACCAGTTTCCTTCCTCATCCTTAACTAAAACATTCAGAGCTATGCTCAGCCTCTAAAGACCCTGATGTCGACGTGACGTTAAACGCTAATACTGTACCCTTCCTTTTCATCTGAGATTGCATTAGTCCTATGGACGAGGACACTTACAATTTGCAACAGGTGGTGACGTAGATTGTAAATACAAGTCATTATGAGTTGACTTATGGTGCCTCAGAGACGCTTCTTTCATCTATCCACAACATCCAAAAAGACAGACCATCATCTTTATACGCTTGAATAGTGAACGCTATGAATGTGGTAAACATGATATGAAAAACCAATTAGTTTCTCTTCTCCGTGAGACTACACATTCCTGAGTGTGGTACGATCTTCCTGCCGCCTACTTACATATCGCGTAGTAATCACAAAGACAAGATAAGAGAAATTAGGGCTCGTACGGAGGCATATAGGCATTCTATTTGGGAGTAGAATAGGAAATGAAATGCCTAGTAGTAGTACAGTGTATCCTCCGCCACGCACCTTGCGGTAGATTGCGGAGTATGTATGTAGATGTAGACGTAGAAGTAGTTAGCCACCAAATAGGAAGACAGCTACCCATGACAACGCCGTCTGTCTGTACGAAGTATTCATTGTTTAACATAAAATAAGTTGAGGAAAGAGCGTGTTTAAGCTAGGTAGTGACGTCTGTCTGAAATGTGCTAGCAATTCGTGTCAAGGACTCTGTGAGATGGGAGTCTGTAAAAAGAGATGCTACATCAAAGCTAATCGAAAGCTTCAACTAACTAAGACGGGGACTCTCAGTCTGTTGATAAAATCGGCTGAATTTTGTATATGATGTGTTGCATTACCTTCACAAGTGGCCTGTGGATGAAAGCAAAATGCTTGACTAAATCATGCATTGCGACAAAAATATACCTCACTGTCGGCTATAAACGTAGATTTTCCTTGTGAACGTCATGCCCTCTTCGTGATATGCAACCATGTAATTTTAAGCTCGTGATTTTTCCTTGAGGTAACGAGGAAGCCATGCGGGAATGGCCACGCCATCTGGGGCGCCATGCACTGATTGCGCTGCCGCTACAGGCTGAGGCTCATTCTTCCTTCGCCATGAGTTTGTTTGTTGTCCTGGGCATAAGTTGAAGGAGTTTATAAATCTAGGTTCAAATGTTTGTTAATCTATCGGACCAAACTGCGTGGTAATCAGTCCGTAGCTTACAAACTACTTAAACTAAGGTAAACTAACCTAAGGACAACACACACACCCATGCCCCAGGGAGGACTCGAACCTCCGACGGCGAGCAAGCACGCGCTCCTCAGCGAGGCGCCTTAGACCGCTCGACTACTCCACCGCGGCATAAATCTAGGGACTGATGACCTCAGCAGTTTGGTTCCCATAGGTTTACAAACATTAAGTCTGAAAATTTGTAACAAGAAAACATATAGGGGTGAGAAAGTATTCCACTGGACATGGCATGTAGAATTGTAATCCACGTATACCACTTAGTATAACACTTAGTTGGCCATTCGTCTTACTAGTATGAAAGGTTGTTCTATGCAGGAATTTAAAAGTTATAGGAGTGATAACAAAAATGCGGTGATTTCGTCAAGGATTGTGTACAAAAATAAATCGTCAGTTTGTCTGCTCTATTCGTTAGTGAATCGGAATGTGAACTTTTTGTGGTCCCTAGGACGTAGAGACTGTGAAATACATGTCGGTGTGAGGAAACAGACTTACACTCCATAGACAGTCTTTACTCATTATTCTTCTTGCATCAAACTTTGACGCTATCTACTCTTTCCGTAGGTATCACGCCAACTCTCAGATTTCAAAGTAAATACAATTACAAGTACGCACTTCAGAAATCTCCACGCTATTTTTCTAGTCCTATAGCCAAGTTCCTTTCAATCCACATTTTTAAATACTTTTTCACTATAAGACTAAATAAATCACGAAGGAAGTACTGCTCAGGTAATTTTAAGTCACTCTGTTCTACACTCTTGTCTCTTAGCTGAGTGACATTATTTTCAAGATGCTCTTTATGGAATGAAATGCGTTAGTGTACTGCCAGACAGTTATGTTTGTCACTTACTTTAGTCCTGAACATCGTCTGCGATTAAAGATATAGCGATGTTCATGTCAGCTGAGTTCGGTAAGTAACTATATTCCTAATATTATCGAAATACGTTTAATTTTATCGATCGTTCACTATGTCGGCGGCATCTACGGTTAAGAACTTCGTAGCGAAGCTGTTGTTCTCAGTAGTGAACAACCACTTGAAGAAAATGAGAAAGAAATACGAAAATATGCAAACTGACATTAATATTGTATTTCATTTAATCATGAGACGCAAATTTGCACAGTATCATTATTTCATTAACGCGACAGTGTTTTCAATTCAAATGTTCAAATGTTTGTAGAGCTTATGGGACTTAACTACGGGGTCATCAGTCCCTAAACTTACAAACTACTTATGAACTAGCTAATACTAAGGACGGCACAAATATCAATGTTCGAGGGGGGATTCGAACCCCCGACCTTAGTGGCCGTGCAGACCGAGACTGGCGCGCAGCAGTCCCCTCGGCCACCGCGGCCGGCACAGTGTTTTCATCGACAACCACTAAGATATGAAACAATAAATGACCTGTGGTTAGGAATGGATGGCCTGACTAGACCGCAACAGAATATTTCCTCATAGTTACGCCTCACAGCCTCGTGTGAGTCATTCCATAAGGTGCTAATGACAGCTTTTCTGTCGATGTTCTTATTCATTTATTGACTCAACTCCTCATTTTAACTATAGGAATTCCATAGTTACTCTTGTAATTATATTAAATAATTGTAGTCATTTTCGTAGAGTACCTTCGACACGGTGAGCGTGGTAAAACTGCGCGTGCACAAAGTAGGTGCTCAAGCAGTGCTGCCACTACAGCTCGCTGTGAAACGTGTGCACCAGTCATAAAGCTCGCTGCGGGATGAAGACGTGCAGGACTTGACGAGACGGCAGGCTGTAACGACTCTACGGCTGCAATACGTTTCACTTCGCTCTTCATCACAAGTAGGGGAAGCCAGAACAATGAACCCGCCAGGAAAGCAAAACAATGCCTGATGAACAATAGCCCGCGGCTCTGCCTTAGATATAGGTGTGGTGGCTCTGCCGAGAGCTGAACAGAAGTAGAGGAGAGCCATGTTTTAGCTTTCCTAGCAGTATGGAAATTATTAGCGTCATAAAACACATCATCAACAAAAGCATAGAAAAGATTACTTTAACTTTGTCAAGTATTTTAATTGCAAAACAGCCGGTCATTTTAAGTGAGAATATTCAGAAACAGACAATGTACAACAACACCGTTCGCAATGTTCGCTTCAGACTACTTTCATTTTTTAGGTGTACGTGGCGCAGTACTTTTCTGAATCAACATTAACGACTTTGCCACTGTAAAGCGTCAAAATAATTTTAGCCTGTCTAAATACAACAGTAAATGTAACTCAAACGACATTTTTCAAAGTATTTTTCATTTGTTTCATTTGAACATAATCTTTTTCCTCTTTCGTAATGCTTCTAACTAGTTAGCCACGGCGGAGCGGCCGAGCGCATTGAGGCGCTATGCTATGATGCACAAGGCCGTTCCCCGTCGGGGTTTCGAATTCCTCCTCGGGCATGGATGTTTTTGCCGACTAGTATAAGGTAGTTCATAAGTAGTTTGTAAGTTTAGGGACTGATGACCCTACAGTTAAGTCCCTTAAGCTATACAAACATTTGAACATTTCTAACTAATTAGATTACCGTGGGACAATACGTTACTTTTCCACCTCCAAGTTCAGAGTTCCTAACGTATGCCTACGAAAAACAATTCAAATGTTCAAATGTTTGTAAATCGATTGGACCAAACTACGGTGCTCACCACTCCCTGGGATTATAAGCTATTTAAACAAACTGAAGCTAACCTAGCTATAAGAGGACTCGAACCTCCGATGGAAGCGGACTCCCAATTCCTGACATGATGCCTAGAACCACATGGCTTTTGCCACGCTGCTATAAAGAAGATCTCTGCGTTATTTGAAAGTTATTTGAGCAACTAAAAATTTTCCTTCCTTTGTCTTACTGAACACACTCCAGAAAGACTGATAATATGCATAGAGAATGTTCCAAAATTGTTCCAAAATGCTGAAGACACTCTTTCCCGAACAGATGCAGTGTAAAATATGCTGTGATATATTTAGACTGTTTTTTCACAGTGCTGTTTATATTTGGATGTATTATTTTTCGGTAGCCTTCTACACGATTACGGCTTTTCACCTTGTAAAGTCAGTAATTGTTCTCCAGTTTACTCTTTCTTCATAAACAAGAGAAGAAGTGCATTACTAAGTTCCGTGAGACTTGGAAGATGTTATGTCACGAACACAGACAGCATCCAAAACCGTCAGCGTAGACACTTCTGTGGTAAATAATTCTACTACTCTGGATGCTGTGATCTGGTTGTCGAAAAGGAAATTAAATTCTGTATCGAGAAGAATGATCGGAAGTATAAATAACAAGCTTAGAGCAATGTCATTAGTTGTTTTGACCGTTCAAACATGGAGACGGTCCTCAGCAGACTCACAACTGGGCAGGATGCAGTTGTATCAATATAACGCCAAACACAAATAATATTTTTGTCACCAAGTTGCATTGCTGATTCGAGTGGAGCAGGCAGTCTTTCAGTGAACCAGTCATGAGTATTATGTGGGCACAAGTGTTGTGAAAACTCTTTGTAAATTTGACTACGTTGTGAGAATGCTAAAGTTGAGTCAGATCTTTCTCTCCCCGCTACAATTGTAGTACAATTCGACCGGTAGAAGGTCGCTGGAGAGCACGAACGAAGGGGTTCACCTAAATTTCATTTGACAATATATACCCTGGCCTGTTAATAGAACCAACTTCCATTTTTCTCTTATACGTTTTGCAGAACAATTTTGTAATTTAAAGGACAGAGCGTGATCTGTGGAAGAGGCCAGTATCACATACAGAAGAGGAAAAATATTTGATGATGCAAAATGAGATAAAGGAGTTCAAGAAGGGCAAACTCCATGTCGAGTAACTGTTTCAGATGGACAACAGAGATATATGATGCCCAACATGCAGAAGATATAAACACGTAACACTGCACGGCCACTACGGTCGGGGGTTCGAATCCCCCCTCGGGCATGGATATTTGTGCCGTCCTTAGTATAAGGTAGTAAATAAGTAGTTTGTAAGTTTAGGGACTGATGACCCCTTAGTCAAGTCCCATATGCTTAACAAACATTTGAACATTTTTTAAACACGTAACAAACATGTATTTCATGTTTTATGGAGAAATTATTTCAATTATGACTTTTTTTTTAGTGCAATGGTAACACACTTTACTCGTTTTCGGAAGGATGGTGGTTCAAATCCACCTCCGGCCATCCAGATTTAGGTTTTCCGTGATTTCCCTAAATCACTCCAGGCAAATGCCGGGATGGTTCCTTTCAAAGGGCACGGCCGCTTTCCTTCCCCCATCCTTTCCCAAAAATCCGAGCGTAAGCTCCGTCTCTAATGACCAAGCTGTCGACGGGACGTTAAACACTAAGATTCCTTCCTTGTAAGATTTTATCCTATTTTCAATTATTTTTAATGCAACTGAACATTTAAAAAATGTGCTGAAAAAGATGATGTGCTTGAGCATACTTTACGTTAGACGTAAATGGTTCAAATCTTATGATTCTGAATGAATACTGGGACAGTGAGACCTTCTAGTCGACTATAGTACAGTACCGTCCATCAGCGATCTTTCCGATGTCGTCAGATTTCGCACCGACCGTCTGTGCACTGAAAGTGATTTTAGCCACCTTCGTGGAAATTGCTGGCATTGACGAATCGATACCAATTGGGCCAACGACTCTGTTATCGGACGGCCTAAAATTATCGGTGTCCATTCGCTGATAGCAATGGGCCACTTATAACCTGCACGATGCGTAGTAGAATACGGAACGCAGTCGCTGCCGGAAAGAGTCAAAGGATTAGCTGAGTGTCCTAGAACATGAGTGTACTTGTCTGACGTCGATCTCATGCGACAAATCTAGGATGCTACGGAGAGAAACATGGGCCTCATTGATCTAGGGCTGATTATTCTTTATGAGATTTAGACGGATATTAATCTTTTACAAAGAGGGTTACCTTGACTATGTTTTCCTGGTCACGTAGTGTCTACAAGACGAATGGGAAAGCAAACGTCTAATGACTTTTTTTATGTAAATGTTACTATACAGGTATAAAGGTGGAAATTGGTCAACTTTCTCCAAGAAACCATCCTAGTTTCAGCTTAAAAGTGAAGAAACCACCAAAATCGATGGTCTGAATGATCGGAGGCAGATTTGAGCAAGTTTATTCCTTCGCTTAGCCTTAGTGATAGAATAATGATACTATAAATTGGCTATGAACTTCAGATAAAAATTTATTATGGTGATCCAAAATGATTCCGAATAATTTAAATAAGACATTGATTGTGTCCTAGGCTTGTTTGGTGCTCGTTTCATGTCTCTTGACCACATTACATGGATTTCAGCGTTAAACAAAGCCAGTTTGGTTGACAACACGAGTAGTGACAGCCGTCAACAGGGCCATATTATCCCTTGACCATACGTTCATTCCGTGACTAGCATATTTTCTTGCAGTGCAGCGTTGTCTCACACGTTTTGGCGTGCTTTTTATAAATTTAAGTAATGCGGTTGTAAGTTGCCAACAGTTCTAAGTTTTTTCCTACAGAAATGTGTACTATAAAAATAATTACATTACACTTGCCTGATTTTGATGGTCACATGAATGTCTTTACTGCAGTGGCGAATGTATGTACATTACTGCACGGAAAAAGGGTGTTTCAAGAATTTATTTCGTTGGCAATACAGGAAATAAAAAAAATAGAGTTCCTGAACTACGTCCTCCAGGAACAACATTATCAACAAAGAAGACAATTCTGAATTGTTTGTTGGTATCGATATGTGGGCTGACATACTGTTCAACACTTGCCTGATTTTGATGGTCACATGAATGTCTTTACTGCAGTGGCGAATGTATGTACATTACTGCACGGAAAAAGGGTGTTTCAAGAATTTATTTCGTTGGCAATACAGGAAATAAAAAAAATAGAGTTCCTGAACTACGTCCTCCAGGAACAACATTGTCAACAAAGAAGACAATTCTGAATTGTTTGTTGGTATCGATATGTGGGCTGACATACTATTCAACATACACTCACATTCACAAAGGGGGAAAAAAGACAGACACACTGAAACAATTATATATTTTTTATATAATTGTGTCTCGATATCTCATGCTCTGTTCTCCCTGATGCGGGAATACAGACAGCATTGTGGCTGCGAGCATTACAGAACAAACAGGCTGTGGGAACAGGACAGAGACAGCGTGGCGAATGGAGATTTGTGTGTGGCGGGAGACGTGCAGGTAAGAGTCCTCTGCAGTGGGGCTGGTCACAGTGTCCTCGGTGGCGGAGTGGTCAACGCGTCTGCCTAGTAAACAGGAGATCTCGGGTTCGAATCCCGGCCGGGCACAAATTTTCATTCGCCGCACTTCGGTATTCCAACTAAACTTAGTACAGTGAAGCCATAATTGATCGCAAATTGCGATTTCTTTCACACTGAAACACTTACGTTCATATTCACAGGACACTTTCTTCAGAAGGTTCTGAAGAAATGACGGGCATTTCATTCACCTCTTTTCAGCATGTGTCTTGTTCCGTAGCAGGCACAGGGCCCGAAATGGGTCCTGGTTACTATTTGCATGCGCGATGGCAGCGATGCATATAAGGAGTTAATGGTGTCCTGTAGACGTGGTTCCAAAGATCATCTGTTGTGGTTACAATGGATGACAACTGTAGCGTAGGGCATGTAGGGCGAAGCTGTAGCTGTGGCTAAATAAAGAAAAGAAGGAAAATTGCTCTTCAAAGAGTCTCCAACTATCACTGTTCAATGGCAGGCAAGTCACTTGTAGATCTTCTGTCCCAGGCCGTCGGACTTTGTCTGTTAGAGCATGGGTTTCAGGGCCTGGCAATAGGTTTACAAAAAGGAACAGTGAGAGAAGCTACAGACAATGTAAGTCGGGATAGCCAGTCGAAATATATATTAAAATCAAAGCACATAGAAGCGAGGTAGCCCTGTCACAAATTTCCATAAACCCTCACATACTGAATGCAGCCACTGGGTGTGGAATAGACTTGCTGTAGGCCAACTTTCAAAATACATACAAGAGTTAAGAATATAAATAAGAACCAGTACTAAGAGAGAGTTGAATACGAAAGGTAAAAAACTAGCCATGAGTTCGCGCATGATCACAAGAACAGGGGTCGAACCTAGGCATCGAACATGCTACATACCAGAGTAGCAGCTCAAGAATAGACGGCGCAAATGCACAAGTAAGGCGACCAGGGGAGGTGCGAATTATCGGCGATCATGTCGAGCCCAGAGCGGAAGTCTAGGACATGCTGCTTGCTCCCAAGGTAATGGGAAGCGCGTGTCACTAAACGACGGTTAACTGCCCGCACGCTGATCTCCCGATGTCGATACCTCCAGGAACAGCAACGCAATGGGCTCAGGAGCTGCTCTCCAGGCTATTTAAAGAAGTAACCAATGCATTCATGTGCATCTCCGCATTTGGCGAAAAGGTCCCTGCAGCCAACCTAACAGAGGAGGGAGGACTCACCGTTACCTATCCTGTGGCCGCCGGCAGTGGCGGAGTACCAACCGTCACGTTGGGTGGCCTGAACTAGTGCGGATTCGCAGGACGAGAAAACTCGTCTCCCTGTGCCACCGCGTGCTACAGCGACGGCTTGAAATAACGGTCGATGGGAAACTGAACATGATTTCGACATCTTGGCCATTTTTTGTAATATTCAAAAGTGCAGTGTCAAAATTATGCTGCTCCCTCCAACCGATGCTCCTCTATGCAGGCAGTACATGGTAGTCTGTGGGCCTGGGAAAATTAGTTTTATGCCTATGATAGTGCGATGAAGTTTTAATGATTATCAATTAACTAATTAACCGGTTTAAGTGTGTAATCAATAAACTTGGGATTTCATCTGGATACAGAATTGGTAATTACATTTGACGTATTATTATTACAAATCACTCTTCCTTTGTCTGAGGACTGGACTGATAGATTCTGTGGCTTTGCCACGTGTCGTTTAGCGTTACTGAAATTCAGTTCGTTACACAACGCTGCAGCGGTCGTTTCACATATTTTCGATTTGCGACAAGTCTGGTGAACCGCGGACCATGGCAAAAGGCTGACATCTTGTAACAACAAGAAGGTATGTGCAGCAGCATGCGCTCGTGCATTGTCTTACAGAAAAATGGCGTCTAAGGTTTCTGCAGAAAAGTTACAACTACGGGACGCAGACTGTCATTTAAGTGGAACAAACTGTCACAGTTTCCTGGACAAAAACCATCTGTGATTTCTGGTTGTACCCAGTAACACCACACAGCATAAACCTGAAGTTGGTGCGGTATGTTTGCACGAATGCAGTCACTGTGATACTACCACCCGTGTCTGCAGCAAAGCGAAATACGGTCAGCATTTTCAAATAACACGGAACCTGTACTCGTACGAAACATCGTATAATAATATTCGTGCCCCCAGTGACGTCATTCCATACACTGTTGCCAACTAGCACGTTTCTTCATATTCTTCAGAAGCAGGCGGAGAAGTCGACGTTGTATAGGTAACGGATACCGTAATAAACGGATACGGGATTTCACCGCTGGTGGTGTTAGTTGGTTCAAAAGCTAAACATTTCTGCAGAACATACTACTGAAAAACTGTAAATGTGACATCAAGTTGTGGGAAGTGCAGGCGTCCGTGATAAAATTAATTGAGTTTGCTATTGTCACTCACTGTGATAATTATGTTTTATTATAATGACATAGTGCACCTATGCACTGTAAATTGTTATATAACAACTGATTGACATTACAAGATTATGGCCTTGTAAAATATTTTGACCAGATGATGCTGACATAGTTCAGCGAAACCGGTTGTCGTAAATAAAAATTGATGATCAGCGATCTTGGCTTTTTTATAACTTTTTACAATAAAATTAATTGTTAGTGCTGCCGATAAGCTGGTTAGGTCGCAATGTTTTTGTTTTGTTTTTTATTATTATTATTATTATTATTATTACTGGTCACACTTCAAGTGCAGTATGACTTCAATAACGCCCTTTGGACGTGTCCATCATCAGATTTCTATCTGTTTTGTGGCAACAGTCACACGTATGCAGATACATGGAGTTTGTTTCAGCCGCGTCGGAGCGGCCGTGCGCATTGAGGCGCTATGCTGCGCTGGGCGAGGTCTTTCCCCGTCGAGGGTTCGAATCCTCCTTCGGGCATGGATGTCGGGCTGTCTTTAGTATAAGGTAGTTCATAAGTAGTTTGTAAGTTTAGGGACTGATGGCCCGTAGTTAAGTCCCATAAGCTTAACAAACATTTGAACATTTCAATTTGTTTCTTATACACACATATGCCAACTACGTGTGTCCATATGTGTGTATAAGAAACAATATTTTAAAAATCGATGTATGTGCATACGTGTGGCTGTAAACAGATACAAATCTGATGATGGACATGTGCAAAGGGCTTGATGGAAGTTATACTAAATTTTGATTTCATTCATCATTTTTTGAAAAGCCTGTAATTGTGTTATTCACAATTTATTTGAAGAAAACGAAGCAATTACTTCTTTTTAATGCTCAGCATTACGTGTTTCGAGAATTTATTCCCATTTTCAGATGCTTTTTGTTACACATTTTTTATTTATTTAGATGTCTCCATTTGTGGTTTTCTGTTTCTCCTGGCATGTGGTATTATACTATATTTAGTAATTTTAAAAAATTGTGATCTAGGCTGCTTATCGGCACCAGTACCAACGAACTAATGAAAATGTTCTATGAATGTGAGCAACCGTCTCTGTTCTTTCAAGACATTCTGTCTTTTTCTTAACATAAGTTTACTTTTGTCTCATTAATTATCAGTGTTAATAACCTGTTTTTGATGTGCTCTTGAGTCCGGAGGATTATTTGACACAGCTCTCCACCCAAGTCTATCCTGAGCAAGCCTCTTCCTCATAAGAATGACAACCCAGATCAATTTAAATCTGATTACTGTTCGATCTCTTTCCCTCTGCTATTTTTATCCCATACATTTCCCTCCAATGCTAAATTTACGATTCTTGATGTCTAAGAATGTGCTCTCCTAATTCATCCCTTGTTTTAGTCAGGATATGCCAGAAATTCCGCCGAGTGTGGTGGCGCAGAGGTAACACACTGCACTCGAATTTGGGAGGACTGTGGTTCAAATCCACCCCCGACCATCCAGATATAGGTTTTCCGTAATTTTACTAAATCACTCCAGGCAAATGCTGGGATGGTTCCTTTGAAAGGGCACGGACTGTTTCCTTCCACATCCTTACCCACAAATCCGAGCGTGAGCTCCGTCTCTAAAAAAATGTTTCAAATGTTTGTATAGTCTATGGGATTTAACTACGGGGTCATCAGTCCCTAAACTTACAAACTACTTATGAACTAACTAAGACTAAGGACGGCACAAATATCCATGCCCGAGGGGGGATTCGACCCCCCGACCGTAGTGGTCGTGCAGACCGTGACTGGAGTGCCTCAGTCTACTCGGCCACCGCGGCCGGCACTCCGTCTATGATGACCACGCTGTCGACGGGACCTTAAAACATAAGCTTCCTTCAAAGCTTCCTTCCAGAAATTCCTTATCTCCCCAACTGTGTCAACGTGGGAGTCTGAAGTACAACTTGCAACTGATTTATAAAACACAAAATGCATGTTGAACGGCCTCCAGAATGTTGTCGACTGCTAGCCCAAACTCAGTTCCGCTCGAGAGGTTAAAGAAAAGTCACTAATGCCTTCGGTTATCCGCGCTCACAGCTCTTAGAGATGTAACTGACAAGTTAATTCCACAGTGTAATTTATAAGATACAGAAATGCAAATGACTGCTGTGAACGACTGTATGCAAACGGCGCATGCATGCTAACGAGCTGTAGCAGTCGCGGGAGGCCCGGCCTCTGTAGACCCCCGCAGAACAAGTGCGGCCGACGCGACGTCACTCTTGCTGGCAGCCAGGCTGACGCTGGCGCTTAGGCGGAGAGGCGCGGCGCCTTCTGGTGGGACCGGTGCTATTAATAGCCGCGCTCTCTGCAGGGACACGTCGGCTCCAAGCTTCCCGTCACACTCCTCTGCCTCATATACACGTGTAAGAACCAAACTCTCATCTCCCAGTACAATATATCCCTCTAATCCATTGCCACTGTAAGAAACTAGTAGACTAGCAAGTACAAAGTCGATTTTGATCCGGTAACAATTCCAACTGGTGCGTCAGGTATACTTGAGACAGGGGAAATACCCTTAGACTTTAAGAAAAATGTAATAATCCCTATCCCAAAGAAAGTAGGTACAGACAGGTGTGAAAATTACAGAACCATCAGTTTAATAAATCATGGTTGCAAAAACGTTTAACACTGATTATCTGCAGAAGGTGTGATATTCCTGGCCTATGGCCACTTCATATTTTTGGCCGCAGGCCGTTTCTTTGCTAACATCGTATGCGTCTTAAACGCGGAAGAACGACAGAAGTGCAGCATACGTTGAAATGTGGGATGGGGAGCAGTAGCATATGGCACAGTAGGTGCTGGTTCCCGTGGGAAAGCCCGCCTATGTTACTGGTGCTCTCCTCGCATTGGCTGCTGCATTTCACGTCACGTGATTTTTTTTTGAAATTAGTTTTGTTTATTATATACTAAATATTAATTACTCAGAGCTGAGAATTTGTAATAAATATCTCTCAAGGACAGGCTAGATTTTGACTGTTTAAAAAGTTTAACGTGCCTTCTCTTATTGTAACAAGAGAAGAGTGGTTTTGCAGAAGGCACGCGACGGCCCTGTTTTGGCGCGAAATAGAGCGTCAGGTGCCCTCTCGCAACGCGCCGCACTTCCAGTCTCGAGCTGACCACTATACGCGCCGGACCGCGCCGGTCATGAGTTAAGATTTTTGTAATAGTGATAACAGTCGAGGTCTCAACATGAGCTACGGGCAGTATAGGCCGTATCATATTAACAATAGTTGCTCATATTTTATTATTTATTTAATAAATGGCATCCCTGACAATTAAAAATCTCGCGAGTCGCTTATTATGCTTCCATCATACAGAACTTATGTTAGCCTCACTTGTATGCTGTAGAAGAACCTAAGACCTGTGTGCTGTCTTCTGCGCTGGGGACACAACTATAGAAGACAACAGGTTAGTCAGAACTATGCTTTCCATAACGTTTTGGACAGCAACTACGGCACCTCGTGCGTACTGTAGGGCGGTACAAATGCACACTGCTACGCAACAGCATCCGCAAGGATGTGGAGGTTTTAGGGGACTTGTGGGAGGAAGCAGTACTAACTTCTCCGTCCGCAAATAAAACCCTAGGAAGCTTGTAAAGGATGGAAAAGGCCGGCAGCGGTGACCGAGTGGTCAGTTGCGCCTCAGACGTGGTAGTGTGAGGAAGTACCTGAGCGCTCCGAGTCGCCAGCAGTTTGTTTACGTTGTGCACGCGCCGCTTCGTTTCGAATACTTGTGTCATTGTGAATACGTTTGATCGCGTCTGTGACTTGATTGGTAACTTTGTGTAGTACTTTGCGTCATATGCAATTAGTCCTCTTGGGTTAATTTGCAACATGGCCCCAACGTTTACATTTACGTTGTGCACGCGCCGCTTCGTTTCGAATACTTGTGTCATTGTTGCTGTGTCGATACACATATCGACGCCGCGCACCAAAGATGTGGCGCGTCGTCTTTCCGGACGCGGCGCTAGAGGCGCCGTACCGGACCTGCGCGGACGCCGACCAATGGGAGTGGACGTCGGCTGACCTGGCCGAGGAGCAACAGGAAGAAGTCAGTCTGGGCCGGGGAACAACGAGTATCAATCATCGCACTACCGATTCATGAATAAACCCCTGATACAGCAATGGCGACGAGGTCTTCTTAATTTCGTGGTTGTTTTGTTGTTTTGCATTGGTTATATTGCCCACGTTGCCTTGTTTTTCGCCTACCTCTGGCGACAAGCTTTTCTGATTGCTCTTGCCGTGTATCTTCAATTTTTGCTCTTGTTGGTGTGTGTTGTCGTGTCATAGTCGTCTTGTTGCGTACTGTTTTATTGTTTCAATTTACTATGTCTACCCCTCCGAATGTAGTCCCGCCGGTTGTCGCTCCGAGCATGGATTTAACTCAGTTTTGTCAGTTCCAGGCACAACAGATGTCACAGCTCACCCAAGCTGTACAGCAACTCGCGCAGTCACAACAGGCGACCGCTCACACACAACAGTCGTTGCCTTCGCGGCCACAACAGGATGTACAATCTGCTCCAGTGCCACCATTTCGACCTTTTATAGAAGAAAAGGAAACGTGGCATGAATGGTTGGTGCAGTTTACTTCGCATCTAACAGCATACAATGTACAAGGTACTGTGAAGCTTCCCTTTTTTCTCGCGTGTGCTGGTGTTGTAGTTTACCGAACGGCTTCCAAGTTATTCCCCACTACGTCCCCTGAGTCAGTTTCTTATGACGCGTTAATCGAGGCTTTGTCTAAGTACTATGACGAACAAGTGCATGTGGCAGCGGCCCGTTTTAAATTTTTTAGGAGTAGAAAGCAAGACGGTCAAACTTATCGGCAATGGCTCGCCGAGTTGCAAGGTTTAACTCGTGACTGTAAATTTGGGTGTTCATGTGGTGAATATTATAATGATTCTATTATACGGGATGTGATTACGCAAAATGTACCTGACAATCGTATTCGCGAACAGATTTTGCGGCACGCCGATCCTACATTGCAACAGGTTATGCAGATCATTGACTTTCAGGACGCGTCTGAACTTGCTAAGTCTAGCTTTGATCCGGTAGGGGTGTGTACAGTGTCGACAGCACGTCAGGGCAAGCGTCAACAGAACGGCCCCGCGCCGACACAAGGCGCCCGGCCCGCCGGCCGGTCGGCCGCTGGGCGTAAACATAAGCCGTCTACCTACCCCGCTCGCGGAAAAGTTAAGTCCTGTCCTCGCTGTTTCTCAAAACATACGCGTGACAATTGTCCTTCTCGTAGCGCAACATGTTTTGCATGTGGAAAGTTAGGCCATGTTCGTTCTGTCTGTCTCCAACAGAATAAAGGTTCCACAGAACAGGCACGCACGTGAGTTCGTTCACATCAAATTAATGTTGTGCATTCTCCATCACCTACGAGTGATAAGACTGTTGAACGTGCGTCGTCACAACCTGTGTCTTCGCAGGCTAGGTACCGTAATGCGAATAAATTGTTTGTGGATCTTGAAATTCTTGGCCAGACCGTGACGTTTCTATTAGATACTGGTGCTTCGGTTTCCTTGCTTAATCGGGACACATACAGTTTGCTTGGTCAGCCGCCGTTGCAGAACTCTTGCACGTTGCTTACGGCGTATAATGGTCAGAACATACCTGTGCTGGGTTCATATACTTGTGATGCTACATACCGGTCCGTTACGAAAACAGTGACATTTCAAGTGCTTCGTCCTTCCAATAGTGCAAACATTTTTGGATTTGATCTCTTTGATTTATTCGGTCTCCGAGTAGTGGATAAGGTTCTTGCAGTCATGTCATATGACCATCGGGACACGGTGGCTAAACTGTGTGATGAATTCAGTGACTTGTTTCGTGATGGTATGGGCATGGCAAATAACTTTATAGCAAGTGTGACATTGAAAGACGCGGCACGCCCCCGCTTCTGTAAAGCTCGTCCCGTGCCGTATGCCCTTCGGGATCAGGTGGCGGATCTCTTAAGACAGTGGCAGGCTAATGGTGTCATTGAACCGATCACGGCGAGTCAGTGGGCATCGCCCTTAGTGATCGTGAAGAAGCCAAATGGTAAATTGCGTCTTTGTGCAGATTTCAAATCTACCGTGAATCCGTAGACTGTGATTGACTCTTACCCTTTACCACAACCGGAAGAACTGATGGACCGCTTAGGTGCAGGCCGGTATTTTTCTAAAATTGACCTGCGTGACGCATACTTGCAGCTTCCTCTGGATGTGCAATCGCAACAAGTTTTCGTGATCAACACGCATTTGGGTCTTTTCAAGTTTTTGCGCCTTCCTTTCGGTAGTGCATCGTCTCCCGCCATTTTCCAGCGGTACTTGGAACAGTTGACCGCTACTGTGCCTGCGTGTTCTAATTATTTGGATGATATTGTCGTGTCCAGAGCCGATGGAGTGGGCGCCTGCGGGAGCGCTCCTGTCGCAGTCGCCTGCCGGGAGACATGGTTCGCAGCCGCCATCATCACCGCCCTCCGCTGCGGCCGCCGGATCTGGGGCCACCGGCCTGTCCCAGGAAGCGGCCGGTCCCGCCTCGCTACCGCAACCTGCTGTTCTCATGGACGCGGACGTGGAGCTGCCTCTTTCGCCTGGTCTTGGGGGTTTTCCACGGCGATCGGACAACGAATGTTGGGAGGCGGACCGGGGCCCTAGACCCGCCCACGCATCAATCCCGGTCCCACCGGAGGCTTCCACGTCTGCACCTCCCCCCCGCCGTCGTCCTCTTCCTCGGGGACACTACACGACGACGGTGAGGAGGTTTGGGGGGGAGGAGTGCTGTGTCGATACACATATCGACGCCGCGCACCAAAGATGTGGCGCGTCGTCTTTCCGGACGCGGCGCTAGAGGCGCCGTACCGGACCTGCGCGGACGCCGACCAATGGGAGTGGACGTCGGCTGACCTGGCCGAGGAGCAACAGGAAGAAGTCAGTCTGGGCCGGGGAGCAACGAGTATCAATCATCGCACTACCGATTCATGAATAAACCCCTGATACAGCAATTGTGAATACGTTTGATCGCGTCTGTGACTTGATTGTGTAGTACTTTGCGTCATATGCAATTAGTCCTCTTGGGTTAATTTGCAAAATGGCCCCAACGGTACCTAGGAAGAACACCCTGCAATTTGACAAATCAACCCGAAACAAGCAACCGAGCTCACTGGAAGTGCATGATTGGATAACTGTAACCTTTGGAATCAACACCGATCAGGTTTATATAGCTTACTACAGTGGCGTAACTAGGACTTGGCTTTGGGGGAGGGGATAGATCTGCTTGACGAGAAAAATTTTAGTCAGTTTCCACTCCCATTAAAGAAACTAATTCACTCCCATCCAATGAAAGATTATGGTAAAACACCCCAAGTTTTCAATCTTTACCAGATTGCTGTTATATAATTTCTATTCTTTCTTTTCTCTTTTTTTTCTTCGGGTTCTGGGGGGGGGGGGAGATTCTATCCCCCTCATCCCCCCCCATAGTTACGCCACTGGCCTACTATGATTTGGAACAATACTGTTTTTACGTCAAACTGATTAACCCAGTGCTACTGGAACGTCTTGTGCTTCAACACCGAGGGTACGCTGAATTTCGTCATCGAGATGGATCTGTGAGTACTGTTAAAATTTCTAATGCTAGTATGGAGTATAAAAATGTGCGAATCTTTAACCTGCCCCCTGAAGTAGAGAACTGCTTTCTAAAAGAGGTCTTACTGCAATACGGTGACATTAGGAACATTCGCCTTGAACGGTGGTCCAGTCAGCAAAAATTACAATCCTACAATGGCGTCCGCTCCGTTGAAATGCACGTTAAAGTAAATATCCCGTCACACATCACTGTTTGCGGGTATAGAGCGCAAGTTCAGTACTGTGGTCAGGTATCGACATGTTATATCTGTAATCAAAGTGGTCATGTAAGGCAAGACTGTCCACAACGTGTCACAATTTTGAAACCCAGCCTCCATCAGCGCAAAAAACTGACGCTAGCTGATCTCTTTGCCAGAAAATCGTGTCGAAGCAGCTACAATACCAGGACCCTCTGTCACAGAAAAAGATGCAGAGCAGACTCCGAGCAAAGATTTCCCTCCGTTGCCTCAAAAGCTGGACGCTGATTCTAACCCGCTCAAAAGTGTTATAACCACTGCACCTTCCAAGCGGCGCCAAACTCGCGATGGTAACAGCACTGGTGAGGAAACGCAGGATCCCGAAAAACCGGAAAAACTTCAAAAGACAGACATTGTACGACCGTCAATTGACATAGAAATGTACGATGCCGTAACACAGAAAGCCGCGATACAACCCGTAATTGAGCAGAAAGTAGAGCCGGAATTAGTGCCTCCGTCAGGGTGTTCCTCGCCGTCAACACCTCAAAGCGCGGTGCCACCACAATCTCACCAGGAAGCGATACCCGATGTAAACATACACAGCATGGAAATCACTGCAGGTCAACAAACCGTATCCAGGCAACACGAACACGAAAGAAACGCCGCTGGCGATACCGGTAACAAACAAAGTGTCGTTAGCAGTGTATACACACTGCCTGATCCAGGAATTGTAAACACACACGCGACCATTGCAGGCACGATCGGTGACTCGCCGGACGACGGGTAAAGTTCGGCGCACACCAAAGACGCGGTAGACGCAAATCTGCAGACAGAAGTGAGGCAACATTTTCCAACGCCAGTAAAGAATATTTGCCCCCCCCCCCCCCAACTTCTCGGACAAAGAAAAAGGTACAGCCTAATGTGATCGCAACGTGCACCAAAAACAAAAGTAAAGAGCGGACTGATCACACAAAAACCAGCGAAGGATTAGGTGTTCGAATAGACACGAAGATGGATTGGCGAGATTCTGATGATCCTATAAATTTAAAGTAGCATGCAACCCAGTAGGACACAAGTGTACAAACTGATAAGTGTAAATATAACTGGTCTAACATCCGATCTGAAACTTTCAGCATTTAAACAATTTGTTTACGATTCTGAGGCTGATATCTTATTTTTACAGGAAGTTGCTGTTTCTACATTACAAATCCCAGGATTTCGCATAATAGAGAGTGTAGCCCATGAACAAAACACGGCCACGGCCATCTTAGTCCGGGCAGGAATTCCCGTAACGAATATTGAAAAGCTCGAATCTGGTCGTGGCATTGCTTGCAAAGTATTTGATGTCACATTCATTAATCTTTACGCGCCTTCAAGAAGTATTCACAAATCTGACCGAACTTGAATTGTTGTAAAGATCTTCATGAACTTGTCAACAGCATTAGGCTGCAAGACACATTGAAATTCTTTTACTCTACCTAAGTAAAATTCACGTTTTTCACTCCCACCTCCAGCAGTCGCATCGACAGGATTTATACATCGTCCCACCTAAGTAACCGTCTTAATGAAGTTGATGTCATACCAGCACCATTTACAGACCACTGTGCACACGCCGTGGCAATCACTCTAGATAGGCAACACACTAAAAGGTTCAGAGGGCAGCGGATGCTGAACACAGACCCAAATTAGAGTGGTGGGCTCTCACGGCTAAGAGGAAACTAAGGCAAGCTTTAATCTCATATAGTTATCATAGAACACGGGATGAGAAAGAGACCACCGAATTTTACTATACAGTTCTAAGAGAAGTATACGAAAAATCCACTGACAGTAACAAACAGCACAAATTAAGAGGTTAAAAGCAAAATTAATTAGTATCAACAGAAGACAACTTGATGGAATAAACATCAAGTCTAAAGCGAAATCTGTTAGTGAGAGCGAGATAACATCTCTGTACCATCTCATAAGCACAGTAAACGTCGTACACGAAATTTTATAGATTGCCTTACGGCACCTAATGGTGCTCTACTAGTGGAACAAAAAGACATTGTGCAAGACAACGCAGATCTGTTGTCGGACTTTACCGTTTCAGACATCTTAGGATTAATCGTGCACTCCCTCGCCAACAAGTCCCCTGGACCAGATGGACTGCCCAAAGAATTCTATCACCGTTTCTGGCACATCATTGGGCCGACCTTCACTGATATTATAAACGAAATTATCCGTGGGCAAAATATACCGGAAGTGTTTAAAGAAGGCAAAGTACCAAAAAACCGCCGCCACCACACCATTGACAACTTTAGACCAATCATGTTGCTTAACTTTGATTACAAGACTGTGGCGAGAGCAATTAAAAGTAGAATGACAACAATAGCAAAAAACGTTATCTAGTATCACCAGACGTGTATCCCAGGTAGGACTATCATGACCACTATGACGAACACACAACACCGTGATTCCAATCCTTAACAACCACTGTTTATTTCTCAGAGAATAATACATCACAGAATACATAACATAAATCATGGAACATCAATATATATAAAAAGATTTATAAATATATCAAAAGTTAACCCGCAACATCCTCCACACACTGGTCAATTTCAAGAGGAATGACCAGCTGAATGGGCCGTTAGATTATGGTTCCATCTGAAGTTCGTAACGTGACAGTTCGTATCTTCCCATCTTTTCCCTCATGAAGATCTTCTATCCGCGCCTTCTTCCACGTGTGACGTGGACGAGCATCTTCCTGTAGAAGTACAACATCATCCAAATGTAGTTTCCCAGAACCTGTCCTAGGTTGATGAGTTTCATGGAAGTTTTTGAGCAGGATCAGGTATTCTTTCTTCCACCTGTTCCTGTGTTGCTGCCGTTGGAACTCCTTGGACAAATCCTTCCTGGCTGTCGGTTCTGGACCTGTGGCCAACGTTGTCTATCGCTCACCTACAAGAAAATGTGCAGGTGTCAGTGGCTCAGTTTCTTCTCCTCCTTGTGTAATTGGTCTTGAATTTAGTGCTGCTTCTATGCTGACCAGGATTGTGCTGAGACCTTCTTCATCTATCTGTGACTGTCCTAAAACCTTTCTCAGGCAACGTTTGACTGAACCCACCATTCGTTCCCAAAATCCTCCCCAACAAGGCGAGTGTGGGGTAATGAATTTCCACGTTATAGATTGCTGAGAAAGGTACTTGTATGTTTTGCTGGCCATGAGAGTCTGCCAGAGCTCCTTTAGTTCTGTGTGGGTGGAATGGAAGGTAGTAGCATTATCAGTGTAAATTGTACTAGGCACGCCTCATCTTCCCACAAATCTTTGTAGAGCTTGAAGAAATTTATCAGTTGACATATCTGAGCAGAATTCCAAATATAAGGCACGTGTTGTTGCACAAGTGAATAGAGAAATATATGCTTTCTTTGTTATATGTCCTTGTTTGACTTATAATGGACCAGCAAAATCGATGCCTTTGACTTCAAATGGTTTCAATGCTGAGACCCGTTCAGCGGGTAATGGAGCCTCTATTTCTTGAACAGAACGAGCTTTCACCATCTTGCAAGGTAGGCAACAGTGTAGAACACGTTTTATTGTCTGACGAGCTCTAAAAATCCAGAATTCTGTCCTCAGCTCAGATAACACTATGTTTACCCTAAGGTGGTGCAGACGAATGTGAGTCTGCCGGATTAGTAAATGAGTGAAATGATGCTGTCCATCAAGAAGTATTGGGTGAATTTGTTCTCTTGTTAATTTTGCAAACTGTAGACGTCCACCAATACGAATAAGGCCATCATCCAGGAATGGATTAAAACGAGCTATTTTAGAATTTTGTGGCAGAGGCAAGTTGTTATGCAGAGCATGCAGTTCAAAATGTTGTTGTTGGACAATACGAATCCAATAAGTACATGCTTCTTGCAATTCTGTTGCTGTTAATTCTCCTAATGTCTCATTTTGTTTCATTAACTGTCGTTTAAAACGAAGAATCCATCCTTTAACTCGTAACAGTTTGTAATAGTTACTATACCGTGTAGCTGTTAAAATCGGGGGTCTTGTTTTTACCATGAAGACTTAGTTTGTTTGTTTCTTTCTTTCTGGCAAGGAATAATCTAAGTTCTTCTGCCTAAGTCCTGGCCAATGCATTCTGTTCTTTGTTAACCAAGCAGGCCCGTGGAACCATGTAATGGAATTTTGAAGTTTGTCTGCTGTGGTACCTCTGGAGAGTAGATCAGCTGGGTTATGATCACCGGGACAATGTCTCCACTGTGATGGATTTGTTAATTTTTATATTTCTGTAACACGGTTTGAAACAAATGTCTTCCATCGATTAGAGTCATATTGTATCCATCCTAAGGCTACATTTGAGTCAGTCCACAGTGTTACGTTATTTGCATTATAGTGTGTGGCCTTGCAGAAATAGTGAAGTAACCTCGACCCAAGGAGTGTTGCCAGAAGTTCCAGTCGCGGAAGAGTTATTTTCTTGATTGGGGCTAATCTGTTTTTACTGCAAACTAAATTGACTGATGTCATGTTTGAAGTGCTGCATCGTAGATAAAGCACTGCTCCATAGGCCTTTTCTGATGCATCTGAAAAGACATGTATTTCTGTTTTTGTCTCTTCAGAAACACCAACCCATCGAGGGACTTTCATGTCCAAACATGATGGTAAGGTTGATATCCACATTTGCCAACGTTTACCAAGATCAGGAGGTAAGAGCTCATCCCATTCAATCCTCTTGACCAAATTTCCTGGAAAATTATTTTTGCAGCCAGAGAGACAGGTGACAACAGACCCAGTGGGTCATAGAATCTTGCAGTGCTTCTAAGAACTTCTCGCTTAGTGGCAGGACGATCTCTAATATAGTTATGACATTAATGTGAATAATACTGAGCATATCAGTCCATGTATCCCAGTGAATTCCAAGAACCTCTGTATCTTTAACGTTTATGACACCTTCTGATTGCTACATTTCAATCAGTTGTTTTGAGTTTGTGGCCCATTTTGCCATTGGTAGGCTAATGATACCCATAAATGAGGTACATTCATAATATAGGGAAGTTACAGCATTGTCATCTTCAGCACCTGCTATAAAGTCATCCATATACATGTTATTTTCAACAAGAAAAGCAGCTTGAGGAAAATTCCTTTTGTGCATTGTAGCAAGTTTTTTTTAGTGTGGCTGCAAGTAGAAAGGGGCAACAAGTTAGTCCAAAAGGTAGTCGGGTGAAGCGGTATGTAATCTTTTCATTCGTTGTAATGTAGTTTCCTTGTTGATCCATGATTACTTTATACCAAAAATACCTTGTTAAGTCTCGGTCTTTTCTATGTAGAACTAACTGTAGAAAAGCTTGTTTAATATCAGCAATTAAAGCAACTGGATATAAGCGGAATCTTAATAATATTGAAAGAATATCTGGAAGTAAATTAGGGCCAATTTCCAAAGAGTCATTCAGTGAATGTACAGCATTTTCGTGGGAAGATCCATCAAATACAATCCTCCATTTGATGACACCTAACCTATTTTTCTTTACGGCATGATGTGGCAAATAAAATATGTCGTTTGATGTTTGTTTAGGAGGAGCAACCTCTACATGTCCCTTTCTTATGTGGTCTATCATTTGCATTTCATAAATGTGTTTTAAGTTAGTGTCCTTTGTAATCTTTTTCTCCAATGAAATAAATATATTCTTTGCTTGTGAGAGATTATTAGGTACCATAATGTTGTGTTTTCTAGGTAAAGAAACCACTCTCCTATTGTCTTCAATGCAGTAATATTTTGAGAAATCATGCAATGAAGCTAGTTCTTTCGGATTTGGAGTCTTTGTTTGGTCCGCTCTGATTCCCATTGTTTCTAAATCCCAGAAACGTCTTAAAATATTGTCTGTTGATGTCATTGAATCCAAACTAACATAGTTTGTTATCACAGGGTTTGCCACGGTGTTTGACTTACACCTGTGGTGTCGCACAAGTACAAAGTGCGCGCCGCCTACTTTCGCCGCGCGCCGCCATGCATGCACGGCGCGGCGTTCTTCCGACGACAGCCACGAGCGCCCTCTGGTACAACGCCGCTCGTGGCCACCACTGAAGGACATCGGCCACTTCGCACTTCGCACTTCGGACTGAGCTAGCAAACAGTTACGACCTTCGTAATCAGATAGGCACGATTGAAGACTTCGCTATTGTACAGGCACTAGGCAGGCCTCTAACAACTATGTATCAACATTCTGCAGTACTATGTAAAAGTTAAGTATTGTTACATTCTGTGTAATATATATATCTTTCTAATTTACTCGAGTGTTTATAGTTTCTGGCTGCTCCCTTCCGTACCTGCACCAGCGTGTCGGTCTCGTTCCACTCGGCTACCGACACCTACGACGAGGCTGGGACACAAAAGCGGCGACGAAGTCGGGACACAAAAGCGGCGACGAAGTTGGGACACAAAAGTGGCGACGAGGAGTGATAGAACCTTGGACCAGCCCGCTTACAGCAGCCAGACAGCAGCAGTCGGAGCACGCAAAAATTGCTCCCGCCCACCCACCCTTATTATAAGAATTTTGGGGGAAGATATTTTGTTACGTGTTTTGTGGACTTTTTTGTTGCAGAGCGAGCCCTTCTTTCATATTGCATTTGTGTTTTGTACTAAGTTACTTGTATACGCGGCGCCTAATCGGTCAGCATGGCCACTACCCCGAACCCAAACTTAATGGAAATTATTCAGTTACAGACGGCGCAAATCACCCAGTTGCTCCAGGCGGTGGCCGAGCTGACAGCGCGGGCAGCTAACCAACAACAACAGCCGCCGCTTCAGCAGCCCACACCTGCCGCCGCAACACTTCCTACGTTTCGCCAATACAACGAACGTGAGGAAGAATGGAGTGATTATCTGGCGCAGTTTCAAGAACTCGTCGCGGCTCATCAACTTACAGGTCAGACTGTTAAGCATCTTTTATTGTCTGTGGTGGGCCCCAAAACTTTCGTGTTACTGCAAAAACTATTCCCGCACGCATCTCCTCGTGATGTAGACTTTGAACAAATTGTAGATGCACTGAATGCTCATTATGAGAGAAAAGTTCTTGTAGCCGCTGCACGATACCGATTTTTCAGACTGAAAAAATTACCTGAACAGTCACACCAAGAGTGGATCACCGAGTTGAAGGGCTTAACCCGCAAATGTAAATTTACTTGTTCTTGTGGACTTTCGTATAGTGATGTGATGTTGAGGGACGCAATTACGCAGAACATTCAGGACCCCAGAATTAGAGCAGCAATTCTGAAACAGTCTGACCCCTCCTTAGACAGTGTACTGCAGCTTATAGAAGCGCATGATACTTTTGACTTAGCAGATGTAGAAATGCAAAGCCACAGTGTAAATTCAGTGCGCCGCAACGGACGCTTTCCTAGCCGTAGTTCTCAGTGTAGCACTAGTGATTCTTACAATAGTCCAGGCCGTGCTGAACAGACAGTGAACAGTAGCCGGTGTAAAAGTGTGACACAAAGATCGCCCCGTCGTGTTAGAAACAGTGATTTGAATAACGGGCGCCAACGCTCATTTCAGAAAAATGTACGTAAATCTTGCCCCCAGTGTGTATCTCGCCACAAACGTGCACAGTGCCCAAGTCGCAACGCAACCTGTTATCAATGTGGCAAATCGGGACATGTACAGTCTGTGTGTATGCAAATTAAAAACTCAAAGAACGGTGCCTTTCGGAACATTGCTTCGCAAAGTGCGAGAACAGTGCATGCAGTAAATGTTATCGACACTGTGGACTTGAACAGTGCTTTAGTTGGTTCTCAATTGCAAGAAAGTAGTTCTGCGCCTATGGCAAAACTATATAGTGCATCACGTAGCAAGCGCCGACGAGCGCGTAAAACAGTGCAACGGAAAAGGGTTCGGGACAAGCAAAATGACTATGAACAGTGCATTCCTGTAGTGAAAATAGTGCCTTCTGCAACTACTAACTGTAATAGTGCCCAGTACTGTGTAGCTAGTGACAGTAGAATTGGTGTAGCTACTCAAAGTAATTTTAGTGCAGTAGCCTCGCATTGCGCGGACGCCGATCCGGCGGTAGTGTCATCTAGTGACAGTGTGGTTACTCCCCTGTGTGCCGCGTATGCGCCGCTTCCTACCGCACGCAACCCGCGCAAGCGCAGAAAACAATATGTATTAGACGTTGCCCACATTCGCGCACCGGTCGTGCGCCAGAAGCACAAGCTGTTTGTTACTCTCTCTATAGAAAATAAGACTGTGCAATTTCAGCTTGATACTGGTTCCGCTGTTACATTAATTAATAAAGATACTTATGAACTTCTGGGTTCGCCAAAATTGTCGCCGTCACAGCAAGTGTTAACAGCTTATACAGGTGAAAATATTCCCGTGCTAGGAACATGTAGCCTGCCCGCCTCTTTTCAAGGTGTAACAAAAACAGTTGCTTTTGTTGTTCTTCAGGCCAAATCTACACAGAACATTTTTGGACTAGATGCTTTTGATTTGTTTGGGTTATCAATTCAAAGAGATGTGCTTCAAATTTCGTCAATAGTGCCTCAGGATAAAATCAATGCATTGTGTGAAAAATATAGTGACTTGTTTTCGCCGGAACTAGGTTGTGCAAAAGACTTCGTGGCACATGTGACTTTAAAAGAATCTGCAGTTCCAAAGTTTCGTAAAGCTAGACCAGTGCCTATCGCCTTGCGTGATACAGTTGCCGAAGAACTTAAACGTTGGCAAGATAGTGGGGTGATTTCTCCTGTTTCTGCGAGTCAGTGGGCCTCGCCTATAGTAATTATACCCAAGCCGTCAGGAAGACTTCGTCTCTGTGCAGACTTCAAATCAACAGTGAACAGTCAAACAATTGTAGACACTTATCCCCTGCCCAGACCTGACGAACTAATGGACAAATTAGGACAGTCTCGTTTCTTTTCCAAGATTGATTTAGCAGAGGCATACTTACAGATTCCACTTGATGACGAGTCAAAAAAGTTTTTCGTCATTAATACTCACATGGGCCTTTTTCAATTTCAACGCCTACCCTTTGGCAGTTCTTCCGCTCCCGCTATTTTTCAGCGCTTTTTGGAACAGCTGACAGTTTCTGTACCGTGTTGTTCGAACTATTTAGATGATATTGTGGTATCCGGACGTACAGTTGAAGAACATTTAACAAACCTGGAGTGCCTTTTCAAAGTTTTGACTGCAGCAGGTCTACGTTGTAATAAAGCAAAGTGTTCGTTTTTTCAAACTGAAATAGAGTACCTAGGCCATGTGATTAATGCCCAAGGAATTCATCCCTTACAGTCACATCTTAGAGCAATCAAAGACTTGCCTCCTCCTAAGAATGTGCATGAATTGCAAGCAGTAATGGGAAAGCTTAACTACTATTTCAGGTTTATTCCCAATGCCTCTCAGATTGCAGCTCCACTGCATCATTTACGTAGGAAGAATGTTCCTTTTGTATGGTCCAAAGATTGTCAGGTTGCCTTTGACAAACTAAAGTCTGCACTACTCAGTGATGCATGTTTGATTCCCTTTGACCCCCAGAAGCCTGTAGTGTTAGCAGTTGACGCCTCATCGTACGGTCTCGGCGCAGTAATCTCACATCGTATTGGTTCTCACGATCGTCCTATTGCCTTTGCATCCAAGCTACTGACGCCGACGCAACAGAATTACAGTCAGATAGAAAAGGAGGCCTTAGCAATCATTTACGGCGTCACAAAGTTTCATCATTATCTCTATGGCAGAAAATTCTATTTGTTGACAGACCACAAGCCTCTCACGTCGTTGTTCTCACCCACAAAGCCAATTCCGCCACGAACGGCACAAAAGCTTCAGAGATGGTCCTTGATATTGTCTAATTATCAGTATGAGATTTTGTACCGACCTACCACTAAACATGCCAACGCGGACACACTTTCCCGACTTCCGGTTGGCCAGGATGTGTCGTTTGATTCTTCAGAAATGGCATGTTGTCAGATAGACTCCAGAGATGCTTCCGCTGTCGCAGATTTCCCTTTGAACTCTCGTCGGGTTGCACAGGAAACAGCTGCGGATGCAGACCTAAGTGTGGTAGCACGTTTTGTTCGCTTTGGTTGGCCTGCCAGAGCCAAAGACATTGATCGGCCTCTGGTTCGACGTTATTTTGCACACCGTCATGCATTATCTTTAAGTCAGGGTGTACTGTTGTTACATACCGACAACGACCAAGCAAAAGTGATTGTTCCTCGTTCCCTGCAACGTGAAGTGTTACGCCTCCTGCATCAAGGACATTGGGGCATTGTTAGGACAAAGCAACTGGCCAGACGTCATTGTACCTGGGTTGGTATGGACGCTCAGATAGAGGACATGACGTCACAGTGTACTGTCTGTGCGGAGCATCAGGCGGCTCCTCCACAGCGTTTCTCAGATTGGCCACGCCCCAAGGGACCATGGCAACGTTTACATATTGACTTTGCCGGACCTTTCTGGAATACGCGCTGGTTAATTGTTGTCGACGCTTTCAGCAAGTTTCCTTTCGTGATTGCCATGAACTCAACGACTGCTTCTAGTACAATCAGTGCCTTAACATCAGTGTTTTGCATCGAAGGCTTGCCTGAAACTATCGTCAGTGACAATGGACCTCAGTTTGTTAGTGCGGAATTTCAACAGTTTTGTCGTGTGAATGGCATTCAGCATATCACCACCGCACCTTTTCACCCTCAGTCCAATGGTGAAGCAGAACGTTTCGTTCGAACATTCAAGTCTCACATGGAGAAGAGGAAAGGTCAGCACTCCAGGCAGCAAGCTCTTCAAATTTTCCTGTCTACGTATCGGTGCATGCCACGTGACGGCCCGTCTCCTGCCGAGCTGCTACACGGCCGCCGTCACCGCACTCTCCTTCACCTGCTGCAGCCTCCCACGCACCGAGTCGGTTCGTATGGCGCTACGCGTTTTCAGGTTTCTACGCCGGTGCTGTACAGGGTGTTTGCTGGAAACAAGAAGAAATGGATGCCGGGCACCATTCAGCGCGTGCTTGGTCGCAATATGTTTATTGTACGTTCTTCCACAGGGTCGGAGCTGCGGCGCCACGCAAACCAATTGCGCCTGCACAGACCACGCGATCCTGTCTCCGGTTTCTTGATTCCAGACCCAGTTCTGCGCCAGGGAGCACAGCCACATCGTTCGTCCCCGGACTACGAGATCCCTATGGACGTCGACGTACATCCGACGCAGTCGTCGCCGCCGCTGTCGCCGCCGCAGATGACAGCGTCACCGAGAGGGACTCCGGGACCGTGCGGGCCCCCCCAGCTTGGGCCACGCACCTCAGAAGAAGATGACCTGCTCCCTCTGGGCGGGGGCGGGCGCCCTTCCCCAGGTTTCGGCGGGTTCCCTGGAGGATCGCAAGGCGGATGCCGGGGCGCGGACGGCGTCTCGATCCCGGCCTCAGCTACGACGCCCGTCCCACCAGTAACGCCCCCGCTCAGGCCCTCCTCCCAGTGCCGCCGACGTGGCCCTCAGCCCTACGCCACGACGGCGCGGCGGTTTGGGGGGGAGGGGTGTGGTGTCGCACAAGTACAAAGTGCGCGCCGCCTACTTTCGCCGCGCGCCGCCATGCATGCACGGCGCGGCGTTCTTCCGACGACAGCCACGAGCGCCCTCTGGTACAACGCCGCTCGTGGCCACCACTGAAGGACATCGGCCACTTCGCACTTCGCACTTCGGACTGAGCTAGCAAACAGTTACGACCTTCGTAATCAGATAGGCACGATTGAAGACTTCGCTATTGTACAGGCACTAGGCAGGCCTCTAACAACTATGTATCAACATTCTGCAGTACTATGTAAAAGTTAAGTATTGTTACATTCTGTGTAATATATATATCTTTCTAATTTACTCGAGTGTTTATAGTTTCTGGCTGCTCCCTTCCGTACCTGCACCAGCGTGTCGGTCTCGTTCCACTCGGCTACCGACACCTACGACGAGGCTGGGACACAAAAGCGGCGACGAAGTCGGGACACAAAAGCGGCGACGAAGTTGGGACACAAAAACACCCACTAAGAATCCAACCCATAGTTGAAGGTATCAGTACAATGGATGGTGTTAAGCGAATAGGAGGGGAATCTTTAATGATTTTCCAGTAGTGATCTGCTCCAATAAGGACCTCAATAGGAAGATCTTCTGTGTCGTCCTTTGGGTCTGCTAACTGAAGTTTTCGATCATACACTTGTTTTGTTATTTCAGGTGGGACAGTTGGGTGAGCAGCAAATGAGTATGTGCTTTCAAATGCAGTCAGAGACATTGTGTAATTTTTAAATATCCCTTTCAGAGTGAATTCTACAAATCTCTACGACACGTTGAAGTTACACATGATATTTCAAAGGCATTGACAGATATGTCACGATGTTCTAAAGTTTTTAAATCTAGTCCATCAATGAGAAACTTTGAAATGAAACTTGACTGACTGCCACTATCTAGAACACAGCGAATGAGTCTGCTTAATACTGTTGGTCCACTGACCCACACTCGAGCTGTCTGAAGATACATAAAATCTGTTGAATTTACGTCAATTTTCCCTGTAAAAGTAGTGGTAACTTGCTGAGAAGGTGAATTAGAAGTAGTAGTGTCAGTACAAATCGCTTTATGGTGACGTTTCTTGCACTTAGAACACGAAACCTTCCCCCTCTTACTGCAGGTTTTAGCATTATGACCTCGTTATTTAGGCATATAAAACAACGATTATCTGGCTTCAATTTGTCAGTACGGTGTTGGATGTCCGTTACTATATTGCAGTCTTGAGCCCAATGAGTGCGAGCGTCACAAAATATACAATATGGTTGTACATCTTGTTTAATTTTCCAAGAGGTTTTAGCTCGTTTTGAATTTATGTGAAATGTCGCAGCATTGGGCGTGTAGTTGGAAGATAGTTTCTGTTATCCACGAATTTTTTGTGCAGTAAGAGCACCCTGAACTTTTTCCTCCAAAAAATTAAGTAATTTCAGTACATCTCCTTCCGATATTTCGGTTCTTCTAGCATGAATAACCCATTTTTGACTCATTTCGGCAGGAAATGCTCGTAAAATTTTCGGTGTGAGAATTTTGCCGTATGCTACAACATCTTCCCCCAGGGCACGCAGCGCTTGAATACGGCGGTTACACTCTAGGAATGTACAGTTCAGCGTTTCAGGCGTCTCTGACTGTACTGGCTTTAGCGCATCCAAATAATCGATGTGCACCTGTATAACACGGTTGTTATCTCCGTACCGATGCAGTAAAATTTTCTTTGTGTCTTCGTATGTGCTAGCTGTAATAGGTATTCCATCTACTTACAACTTCGGTTCTCCTGACAGATACCCTCGAAGGAAAACATCTTTATTAACTGTAAAAGCGATGGGTCTTTGTCAATAGTTGATTCAAATTGCTCCCAGAAGCGGGACCACATTTCGATATCTCCACAAAATGGTTCAAGCTTAATGGCAGGTAGCTTGACTGAATGCATGCCTGCAGTGGAGTGTATGGGAACTTTAGGTGACGTGATATTCATTTGTGATGTTACGGCTGAAAGCTTGCAATTGATTGCTTTTGTAGCCTTAAGTATTGCGTGTTTAATTTTGTCTATATATTCCTCACAGATAGATACGTCTGCGTCATATTCATCATCACTTAAGAGGTCGTGAATAATGTCATCTAAGGAAGTGAGCTTCTCTAAAGTATCTTGAAGACGTTCTATGTAGTGTTCAAAATCGTCCATTGGACTTTCTGTCGTAAGTTCATCGACAGCCGTACAAAACCGTGTAGCATTCGTCCTCTCCCTAGTTCTTTTTCTTTTAAAGTTTGTTAGCTGTTTCCCGGTATCTATCTCGTCTGGCATTATTACGGAACTGCTTTTGTGCTGGCGTAAGCGTAACTGAAACTTTTGCTATCAATTAGGTATTCAAACCGAAAGATTTCACACTTTTGATATAAGCAAAGTTTGTGAATTATGCCGTTACTGCCAACATTCTTTTGAGACAAGGAGTTCATAAAATAGTATTGTATTGGAATAGACTTATCTTGTGATGTGGTCCGACGTCGTATCCCGCTTCCAGCAGCGTGAAGTAAGCTTTTTATCGTCAAAATTACGTAAAAAATCGTAATTTTTACACAAGTTTCGGCACCAGATATGACGAACACACAACACCATGATTCCAATCCTTAACAACCACTGTTTATTTCTCAGCGAATAATACATCACAGAATACATAACATAAATCATGGGACATCAATATATATATATATATATATATATATATATATATATATATATATATATATATATATATATATAAAGATTTCTAAATATATCAAAAGTTAACCCGCAACAACCACTATAGCCGAAATCAGGGATGTCATTGGGGTAAGTGCAGCAACGAAAGTCGACTGTGCCTTCCTTTTTGTCGACTTCTCGAAGGCTTTTGACCGTGCCAATCACCAATATTTGCTGAGAATCATGGGGAGGGTCGGGCTAAATATCAGAGATGTTACCGTGTTGCAAAACATGATCACGGGAATAACCACTCTAATTAACATCAATGGACAACTGACGAAAGCCATCAATGTCAAGAGAGGAATACCCCAGGGCAGTCACCTCTCTATGATGTTATATGCCTTTTCATTGGAACTAATTTTAAGAACACTGCAGACAACTTGCCGTCACAGCACAGACATTCTCCATGTGAGGCACTTCAATAAAATACGCAATCCAGTTAAGGACCTACAGTATAAGTACATTTACAAATATTCATACTCCGCTAGTCACCATGCAGTGCATGGCGGAAGGTATCTCGTAAGACTAGTCATTTCCTTTCCGTTCTATTTAAAAATACGGCAAGTGAAAAACGACAGCTTATTTAGTTCCTAATTTAGCTTACCTTTGTGGTTTCGCGCGAAATAATAGTTGGCGGTCGATCTGTAATCAGCTTCAAACACCAGTCGTCTAAATTTTCTTAATAGTGTTCTTCAGCAAGCAGTAAACGAACGCCAGGAAAAATTTGGAGAGGGAATTAACGTTCAGGGAGAACAAATAAAAACTTCGCGGTTTGCCGATGACATAGTAGTTCTGTCAGAGATCGCAAAGGATCTGGAAGAGCAATAGAATGGAATGGACAGTGTTTTGAAAAGAAGGTGTAAGATGAACATCAACAAAAGTAAAACAAGGATAATGGAATATAGCGTCAGAAAGTCAGGTGATGCTGAAGGGATTAGATTAGGTAATGAGACAATAATAGTAGTAGATGGGTTTTGATATTTGGGAAGCAAGATAACTTCTGATGACCGAATTAAAGCAGATATAAAATGCAGAATGGCTATGGGAAGAAAAGCGTTTCTGAAGAAGCGAAATTTGTTGACATCCAATATTAATTTAAATGTTTGGAAGTCCTTTCTGAAATCATTTGTCTGGGTGTGAAACATGGACGATATGGAGTTCAGACGAAAAGATGATAGAAGCTTTTGAAATGTGGTGTTACAGACGAATGATGAAAATTCAGATGGGCAGATCACATAACTAATGAGGAGGTGCTTAACCGAATTGGGGAGAAAAGGAGTTTCTGGTATATACTGATTGAGAAGGGATAGAGTGGTGGGACACATTCTGAGACAGCATGGAATCGTCATCTTATCATTAGAGGAAAGTGTGTGGGGTAAAAATCATAGAGGGAGACCGAGGGACAAATACAGTAAGCAGATTCAAAAGGATGTTGGATGCCGAACTTATTCTCAGATGAAGAGACTTGCAGGGTAGGTTGGAGAGCTGCATCAAATCAGTCTGCTGATTGAATACCACAACAACAACAGTGATCTTCAGAAAGAAAGTCATCTTCTCTCCAGAGGATTACCATTTGAGTTATAGTACCGTAACTGTAAACTTGCGCGTTGATCTAACCAATCTGTAAGATACTAGCAACCCATCTCTGAATTGCTTCGTCCGCACCCCAGACCATAAGGCCTAAGTGGGAGCAATCAGTCCTGTACGGATGCACTCTACGAAACAGCGGTCGCAATGTCTCCGTTGTACGCACATACGAACATCACATACATGGAGGCAGAATCTGCTTCCATTGCTAAAGACGACGGCCCACCATTCCAAGTGATCTCTGACGCCACTAGTCCCACCGTGCTCGTTGATGCTGTGTAGTGCGTGTCCTAGTGCCAGTGCTGGCAACACTTCTTTTGGACTACCAACCATCCTATGTGTGATGTTGTAACTGTAAGATCTGTCAGTGCCCCCTACATGACGATCTTGGCAGACGTCTCAACTGCGTGGACGTCCTGAACTTCGTCTATGGGTCTGAGAATGTTCACTGAGCGTTGCATCGTTGCGCAGCTGACGCAGGATGTTCAAATGTTTGTTAAGCTTATGGGACTTAACTACGGGGTCATGAGTCCCTAAACTTACAAACTACTTATCAACTACCTTATACTAAGGACGGCACAAATATCCATGCCCGAGGGGGGGATTCGAACCCCCGACCGTAGTGGCCGTGCAGACCGTGACTGGAGCGCCTCAGTCCCCTCGGCCACCGCGGCCGGCCTGACGCAGGACGTCCGACTTGTATGGGAATTCTAAGATAGAACCATCGTATCACCCAGAAGGTCACAATACGAACCCTTTTTAACAATATATTCTCGCATTCGGAGGAGAATGTTGGCGATTGGAGTTTCGTTACGTAGCCCACGCCACAGCGATAAGCGCCGTTGTTGTAATGATTCCCATCCCAGATCCTGTATCATTTCCGTAACGCTGTTTCCCCTGTAACTTGACAATACAAACCGAGCTTCCCTTCCTTAGACTCTTCCGATGTCCTCCGTCAAACCCACCTGATAAGGATCCCATACTGGGCAGCAATACTCCAAAAAAGGACGGATAAACGTAGTGTATGTAGTCTCTTTAGTGGTTCTGTTGCATCTTTTAAGGGTCTGTCAATAAAACGCAGTCTCTGGTTCGCCTTTTCCACGACATTATCTACGTGTTCTTTCCATTTTAAGTCTGATGTACTAGTAATTCCTAGGTATTTTGTGGATTTTACGACTATCAAAGTTTATTGATTTATCTTGTAAACAAAGTTTAACGGGTTTCATTTCGTACTTATGTGGACGATTTCACACTACTCATTATTTAGAGTCAATAGCCAATTTTTACACCATAATGACATCTTATTTAGATCGTTCTGCAGTTGGTTTTAATCTTCAGATGACTTTACTAGACGGTAAATGACGGCTTCATCTGCAAACAACCTAAGTGAGCTGCTCAGATTTCCTCCCAGATCGTTTATGTAGATAAGGAACAGCAGAGGACTAATATCGCTACCCTGTGGAACGCCGGATATCACCTCTGTTTTAGTCTATGCCTTACCATCGATTACTACAAATTGTGTCCTCTCTGACAGGAAATCTGCATTTAGTCGCAAATCTGGGGCGATATGCCATAACCACGAAATTTGATTAAAAGTCGTTTGTCAGGTACGGTGTCAAAAGCCCTCTGGAAATCGAAAAATACGGAATCAATTTGAGATCCCTTGTCGATAGCACTCATCACTTCTTGTTAGCAAAGAGCTAGTTGTGTTTTGCAAGAACGACATTTTCTAAACCCGTGTCGACCTTGGGTCAATAGATCATTATGTTCGAGATAATTCATAATATTTGAATACAGGATATGTTCCAAAAACCTGCTGAAAATTGACGTCAACAAAAGAGGCCTGTAGTTTAGTGGGTTACTCGTACTGCCTTTCTTGAATATAGGTGTGACCTGTTCAACTTTCTTGTCTTTTGGTATAGATCATTCGTTGAGCGAGCGGTTGTATATGGCTGTTAAGTAAGGAGCTATCGCTTCAGCATAATCAAATAGAAATCTAATGGGTATACAGTCCGGGCCAGAAGACATAGATGGCCTTGTGGCAACTATGCCACTACGCACTCTATTGGCAGACGAGGTTGGAAACATTATCAGTACATCTACTATCCCCAGGATGCATCTGTCGTCATCGGTTTGAAATCGACGTCTTTCCAGGTGTACATTTTTTTCTTCCTACCGTTTATGCCGAAGAAATAAAAACATTGCGTTTCGCCGATGACATTGTAATTATGTCAGAGACATGGAAGAACATTTGAACGGAATGGACAATGTGTTGAAAGGAGCGTATAAGATGAACATTAACAAGAGAAAAACACGGGTAACGGAATACAGTCTTAGAAAATCAGCGGATGTTGAATGAATTAGATTAGGTAACGAAACAAGGTGGTAGAGGAGTTTTGTTACTTGGGCAGTAAAATAACATATGATGGTCGCAGTACAGAGGATACAAAATGCAGAATGTCAATGGGAATATTGTTTTAAGTGTAAGGAAGTCTTTTCTGAAGGCATTTGTGTGGAGTGTTGCTTTGTACGGGTATGAAACATGGACGATATATAGTTTAGACAGAAATAGGATAGAGGTTTTTAAAATGTAGAGCTACAGAAGAATTCTAAAGATAAGGTGGGTAGATCGCTTAACTAATGAAGAGGCATTGAACGGAATTGGGGAGAAAAGGAATTTTTGGCATACCTTCACTAAAAGAAGGGAACGATTGGTAGTCCACACTCTTAGACATCAACGAATCGTAGATTTAGCATTCGAGGGAAGTGTGTGAGGAAACATTGCATAGGGATATCAAGACACTAATCAGGAAACAGATTCAGATAGATGTAGGTTGCCGTTCTTATGAGGAGATGAAGAGGCTTGCTCAGGATAGAGTATGTTGCAGAGCTGCATCAAATCAGTCTCCGGACAACAGTTTATTCAAAATGGTTCTGGCTTTAAAAATTCGCTATGGTGTAATTTAATGTCCACTCGTGACTAACGTCTTGAATTCCTGTATGTTTTGACAGTATGGTCAGTCTTCTAGTCCGTAATTTTAGCCAGTTGCGCTGAAGTCACTAGTAGATGGCCGTCGCTCTCGTTCGATATTCAACAGGGGCGTAAAACACTGAAATCCCGTGTCTCCAGAAGTCTTCAGAAGTTCTTTTAGCTAGAGCGACGTCTGCTACACCTAACTGTCTGTACTGCAGTTGTGCGAAAGACGAGCGCTGTATACCTGTCTTGTGAGAACCGAGCAACCTTCGGCGGTGGCGGCCCGTTACCTGGGCCGTTGGCGCGCATCTCGTGCCCCGCGTGCGGCAGTAACGACGTTTCCTTGTCATTTTAATAGAGCCGAATGCCCGCGCGCGGCAATTAGATTCAAGTATCTGCGCCAGTCGCGATAAAGCGCGCGTAATCGCCCCGCACTAAAAGCCTTTCTTGCTGCCTCGTTGACTCTACATATTTCACTGGCCTTTCTGTTTCACTTGGTCCATTAGGCGACGACGAGAGACAATAAACTGCCACGGAGCGCCCCTAGTCGATGCCACGGAACAGCCGCCTATCGGTTGCTGCGAGCATCGTGGCTACCCGCTCCACCACTTCCCAACTTCCTCATTCACGGATAGATGACACTGCGTAGAGGGCTCGATTCTTACTTTCGTTTGTCCTTAAAGCTACAGATTGACCAAGGAAGTTGCGGAGGAGAAACTGCAGTTTCACTTCTCGTCTAGGACGCGACCTTCTTCTTCTATATACAGGGTGTTACAAAAAGGTACGGCCAAACTTTCAGAAAACACAAACAAAGAAAATATGTTATGTGGACACGTGTCCGGAAACGCCTAATTTCCATGTTAGAGCTCATTTTATTACTTCTCTTAAAATCACATTAATCATGGAATGGAAACACACAGCAACAGAACCTACCAACGTGACTTCAAAACACATTGTTACAGGAAATTTTCAAAATGCCCTCCGTTAGCGAGGATACACGCATCCACCCTCCGTCGCATGGAATCTCTGATGCGCTGATGCAGCCCTCGAGAATGGCGTATTGTATCACAGCCGTCCACAATATAAGCACAAAGAGTCTCTATATTTGGTACCGGGGTTGCGTAGACAAGTGCTTTCAAATGCCCCCGTGTATGAAAGTCAAGAGGGTTGAGGTGAGGAGAGCGTGGAGGCCATGGAATTGGTCCCCCTCTACGAATCTGTTGTTGAGAAGAGCACGAACACGTCGATTGAAATGTGCAGGAGCTCCATCGTGCATGAACCACATGTTGTGCCGTACTGGTTCTCCCGCAGCACTCTCCATACAGTGACTTGGTCAACGTTACCTTGTACAGCAGCAACTTCTCTGACACTGACATTAGGGTCATCGTCAACTGCACAAAGAATTGCCTCGTCCATTGCAGGTGTCCTCGTCGTTCTTCCACAGTCGCGAGTCATAGGCTGGAATGTTCCGTGCGCCCTAAGACGCCGATCAATTGCTTCGAACGTCTTCCTGTCGGGACACCTTCGTTCTGGAAATCTGTCTCGATACAAACGTACCGCGCCACGGCTATTGCCCCGTGCTAATTCATACATCAAATGGGCATCAGCCAACTCAGCATTTGTAAACATTGTACTGACTGCAAAACCACGTTCTTGATGAACACTAACCAGTTGATGCTACGTACTGATGTGCTTGATGCTAGTACTGTAGAGCAATGAGTCGCATGTCATACAAGCACTGAAGTCAAGCACCTTCCTTCAATTGGGCCAACTGGCGGTGAATAGAGGAAGTACAGTACATGCTAACGAAACAATAGGGTATTTTGACAATTGTCTGCACGTATTATTTCAATTTACATTTAAAGACAAATACTAAAATAAGCTCTAACATGGAAATTAAGCTTTTCCGGACACACGTCCACATATCATATTTTCTTTCTTTGTGTGTGAGGAATGTTTCCTGAAAGTTTGGTTGTACCTTTTTGTAACACCCTGTATATAAAGAAGTGTGTCCGTATGTTTGTGTACATGTTCCATACAAATCTACAGTTTTGTTCCAATATTTATGAAATTTTGTAAACGTAAACTTCCGTCGCCGTAAAGTGTAAGAATCACATACGATACATAGTTCACGAGATATGTTCAAAATGTTTGTTAAGCTTATGGGACTTAACTACGGGGTCATCAGTCCCTAAACTTACAAACTACTTATCAACTACCTTATACTAAAGACGGCACAAATATCCATGCCCGAGGGGGGATTCGAACCCCCGACCGTAGTGGCCGTGCAGACCGTGACTGGAGCGCCTCAGTCTCCTCGGCCACCGCGGCCGGCTCACGATATATGACGTCATAAACAAAGAGATGCGCGAAAAATTGCTGCATTTGGTGAAAATGCTGCTCATTTTCTCCTAAACCACTGGACCGATTTCAACCAAATTTGGTACATACATTCCTTACCGCGAGGCAATAATTGCTGCAGGGTTGAGAATCACACACGACACATGGTTCAGAAGATATGACGTCATGAACAATTGGAATCGCAAAAAAACTGCGGCGAGATTTTATAAATACGCAGTATGAGGAAGAGAGTACTTACCGACTTGCAACAAACTTTAAACATAATTTCAAAGCTTTATTAAACTTTTTCTTGCTGACAACCATAGCAAAATGATGAAAGGAAAAAAGTTTCTCGCTTACTACTTTTCCGCTGTTTATGGAGTAAAACTACGGCATTCAATATGACGTTACAATTTATAATTTGTACACTACAAATTGTATCCGTAGGAAATTTTGCAGACAGTATACACACATATAGTTGAGTGTACCTACTAAATTGTATCACAGTACGACACGTAGTTCATGAGATACAAGGACAATAACATTTATGTCCATGGAAAGCCTCCCCATCACGCATCAGGTTTTAATCGGTTACTTCTTTACAACCAACTCTGTTCGCAACGGTTTTTACCGACATACAGCACTTACACAGATGAATATATAACTGCAAAGTTATACAATTGTACAACATTATTTTCGACGGATCTGCCTTTTAACTTCCTGAGACTGCAGGTTCCAGTGAGACGTGCTTTTCCTATTACGATTAATAATCCACAGGGCCATCTATTCAATACTGTGGAGTGTATTTCTTACACGGACAACTTTGTCACTTGCTGAAGGGGTCGCGTCACCAAAGAAATTATTCATATTAGACCCTGTACAAGTAACAAAAATATCGTTTAGAGTAAAGTTGTGAAGTAAATGAATGTATGAATGTTACATATCATTTTCATTTTGGTTAGTATCCTTTTTTTTTTTTTTTTTTTTTTTTTTTTTTTTTTTTTTTTTTGGGTACTGCACTTATAATTTTGTACATTATGCGAGAAAGCTTTATTTCTTACTTATTCTCCGATACATATAGCATGTTTTTAGAGAAAAGGTGATGGACAGAGAGAGAAGGGATAGGAGAAGTACTAAAGTTAATAAGTAAATAAGTAGCCGGACAAAGCTGGGTTTACAGCTAGTATAATTAAAGAAAGGGCACCTTAGTCAGAGAACATTGGGGAAGGGAATCAACCATTGCCTTGTTGAAGGGCGAATCTTACATTCCTTTAAATCAGAGATCTCCAATTTATTAGACCGCGAGGGCCGTATCTCAAGTTACTATTCCCAATTATGGTCGCATGATATATTTTGGAATTACTTAAAATTGTAATAGCCGCGGCGGAGTGGTCGAGCGCATTGAGGCCGTTACCCGTTGGAGGTTCGAATCCTCCCTCGGGCATGGAAGTTTGCGTTGTCTTTAGTATGAGTTAATTTATAAGTAGTTCGTAAGTTCAGGAACTGATGATCCCGCAGTTAAGTCCCATAAGCTTAGCAAACATTTAAACATTAGGAAATTGTACCACCAGCCACATAATTTGACCTGTGACGCTATCAAGATGTCCGACATCCCTAAGCAATATGACCACCACATCTCTCATTCCAGAGTCAAAGAAACATAAATAACATACGAGTTATTTAACTCCACAAAATGGTTCAACACATCTACAGACACGGAAAACAGCAATATTTAATGTTTTTAAGACAGGCACAATATTCAGTGAAAATGTGACGTTATCTTTATTGGTCTTCAATTCACTTAGTGTGAGGTATGGAATTAGCTTTTTGTATACACGGTCCACATTTTAATGTTTCGAATTTATTTTCACTTGCATTGTCATTGAATTCATCAAATGTTCAAATGTTTGTTAAGCTTATGGGACTTAACTACGGAGTCATCAGACCTTAAACTTACAAACTACTTATGAACTACTTACGAACTAGGACGGCACAAATATCCATGCCCGAGGGGGGATTCGAACCCCCGACTGTAGTGTCCGTGCTGACCGTGACTGGAGCGCCTCTGTCACCTCGGCCACAGCGGCCGGCTTGAATTTATCAAACTGTGCAACTTGTTACGACGGAGAGTTTCCCCTGTCGACTGTCGTCAGAGATGCGTAAGCAAGGAAAATAATATAATGAGACATTAAAGATAAGACATATCTTTATTTTTCTACATAATTTCCAAGTACATTGAGCACACGGAAGAAGCGTTGATCGGCTTGTTTGACGTCAGCATTGCTTCCAAAGCGCCTTCCGCCGAGAGTCTTCTTCAAAGTTGGAGACGGATGGAAGTCACTTGGTGCGAGATTAGGACTGCATGGCGGATGGTGTAGGCGCTCTCAACCAAGAGTTGCAATATGGTTTTCCTTTGCCGTCCCCGGATGTGGTCTCGCATTGTCATTCAACAGCAGTACTCCACATCTGAGAAGGCCTGGTCGCTCTTCCCGAATCGCCTCTTTCAGTTTCGACAGAGTGGCAAAGTACCGTGCAGCATTGATGGCTGCGTCCTTCAAAACGTCCAGCAACAAAACTCCTTGGGCGTCCCAGAAAGCACTTTACCTGCAGACGGAATGCTTTTGAACTTCTTTCGGACAGGTGATGACGGATGTTTCCACTCCATGGATGCGGCCTTCGATTCGTGCGTGTAATGGTGGACCCAAGTTTCATCCTCCGTCACAAACCGAAACAGAAAGTCAGTGCCATATTCAGAGTCGACCTGTACCCAATGGTGTATCGGTATCTTGCACGTGCGCTTTCACCTGCTGTGTCGTCTTTCGCCCATAGTCGTTCAACGCTTCTTCCCTAGCCAACGCCCTGATTTTTCCATGGGCGGATTTTTGATGCTTATAAAGCTGTTTTACAAATATCTCAATGTACTTGGAAATTACGTAGAAAAATAAAGATATGTCTTATCTTTGATGTCTCATTCTATTTTTTTTTTGTCCCTTTCATCCACAACTCTGCCACAGTCTACAGGAGAAACTTATTTTCCAAGTCCCCCTATTATTTTCTTAATGACGAAGTTTGTTATATTCCTCGAGCGCAGAAATAGCTTCATTACAAAGCCCACGCGTTATTTTGTTGCTTTCTCTATAATGAGGCATATCTGGGCTCTTTATGTAGCATAGTAATTAAAAACATTAACATTTACTAACGCCACTGGAGATGCTACATACATAAAAGAAGTGAAACTTGTAAGGCACAAATCTCAGAGTCTGTGATTCAGTTGCTCAGGTGGACCACATTTACAGGAATAATAGAAGCAACTAAGAAACGGCATAAAACATGAAAGTAATTCTGTTGAAATTAAAAAAAGTTGATAAAAATGTTCAAATGTTTGTTAAGCTTATGGAACTTAATCGCTGGGTCATCAGTCCCTAAACTTACAAACTACTTATAAACTAAGTTATACTAAAGACAACACAAACATCTATGCCCGATGGAGGATTCGAACCTCCGAGAAGGGAGGCCGCTCGATCCACAACGTGGCGCTCCAGACCTCTCGGCTACTCCCGCGCGGCAAAGAAATAAAATAAAGTATTTGCTGCACATGGTCGGTAGTTCAAAACCCACGAACACCATGTTTTTTTCACCTTGGCTACTGAAAGATTTTCGGGCACCCTTGTTGATTAGATAGAGCTGTGTTCTGTAATGTTTAGAGTTGTGCATATGTACAAATGTTCAAATGTTTGTATTGTCTATGGGACTTAACTACGGGGTCATCAGTCCCCTAAACTTACAAACTACTTATGAACTACTTACGAACTAGGACGGCACAAATATCCATGCCCGAGGGGGGATTCGAACCCCCGACCGTAGTGGCCGTGCAGACCGTGACTGGAGCGCCTTAGTCTCCTCGGCCACCGCCGCCGGCCTGCATATGTACAAGTGCTCCTTCTGAAATTTGAAAAAAAGAAAAATAATAATAAAATAAAAAGAGCGAAGTGGCGCAGTGGTAACACAATGGACTCGCTTTCGGAAGGACGCTGGTTCAAACCCACCTCCAGCCATCGAGATTTAGGTTTTCAGTGATTTCCCTAAATCACTCCAGGCAAATGCCGGGATGGTTCCTATGAAAGGCCACAGCCGATTTCCTTCTCCATCCGTACTCTGAAATCCGAGCGTGAGCTCCGCCTCTAATGACCACGCTGTCGACGGGACGTAAAATCCTAAGCTTCCTTCCTTCCTTTCCTTCGAAAGCAGGATGTTGACCCGAACGCATGTTTTTCCCCCTCACGGAAGGACTGCGATGTCACGCGTTGAATGAGAACTTATCGATTGCTTTGTTCCCTCTCTCGTGTTAGGCGACCCTCAAGTTAGCGACGCGAATGGAAACTAATATCTGAAATAAGACTCAGCGACCTTAGAAATTAACCCCGAGGCTTTAGTAATTGACCCCCGCTAGATATGCGCCAGTGCTGGGGCTCGCTGTTGCATATGACGCACCAGCCCGACCACATGTGCTGGTTTCATCGCCCTTCCTGACCGACTGCAGTTTGCTGACTGGAATCAGTCTGCCGGCCGCGGTGGCCGAGGAGACTGAGGCGCTCCAGTCACGGTCTGCAAGGCCACTACGGTCGGGGGTTCGAATCCCCCCTCGGGCATGGATATTTGTGCCGTCTTTAGTATAAGTAGTTTGTAAGTTTAGGGGCTGATGACCCCGTAGTTAAGTCCCATAAGCTTAACAAACATTTGAACATTTTGAATCAGTCTGTGTGGGCTGTCAACACTAGGCTGTGCACCAGGGGCGACCAAACGCTGCATACTGTGCAGAGGTGCGCTGGTGCTGCACAGGGGCGCATATTTGAGGCAGCGAACAGCGGCGACATTGATATTAGACGGGTCCGCTTTTCTGCTTATGCGGTACAAGCAAGAATGTAACACACCCTGTCTTGTTTACCCCTGGCGACCCTGTGGGTAGTGACATGCACTACATGAGTTAGAACAGGGGTGGTGTGCTAACTGGTCCTGTAACATTTCTTCTCCTCTTCCATGTTGACATGGTTGACGCACAACAGTTTGCCTTCGTATCGCAATGACAGTGTACGCGGGGATTGTAGTAACTCCCCACTGCACTGTGTGGAGAGTAGAAACTCTAAAAGTTCACCAACCTGACGTCTTCTATAGATGTCCCCACGCAGATGATAGCACGCAGGTCGGAGTTCTTGAATGAGGCTGAAATTGCTAAACTGTTGGTAGGAACTGATCTAGTTACTGAATAAAACTGAAATCCTCGGGAATTGGGATGCCAACTGATTTTATTAAAGTCAGCAGAAAACCGGTAAACTGCATAATAACATCAACGTGACACACATTTTCTTAACTGAAAATAAATATAAAGTCATTTCCCTTGATCTAAGATAATTAAACAGTTTTTTTATGACCGCCTACATTACTCCACCGAGTGCGCGTACTGAAGTCACATGTTACGCTTCAGAGTGCGTGTTCTGGACTGAAGAGTGGCGGCTCGATGGAAGGCTGCCTTCATTCAGCAATTTGGCGCGTAAACATGGCAGCCGTGCATCCTCCTTCTTACACTAACTGTTTTGTTTACGTTTTTAGCAATTGTTAATATGTTTTACTTACTCAGGGCATAGCTTAGCTTTGAGGGGTTTTTATGAACTGAATCTGACATTGAATATATTATTAGTTTATTAAATGTTAACAAAAATTTGAATGCGTTTGGTGCGTGACCGCCAGTGCTACAGCTAATCGGCGTCCAGTGCCTGCCGCTCGCGGACTTCCCTAGAATTCGGGGAGATTTGCCCGCGCTCTTTCGCATGAGAACCCGACCTATTGTACCCCCTTTCGTGTTCTCACCAGCTTTTACCATCTGTCGCCTACTGGTCCTAATCGGCTGCACTGAAGCAATACTTCGAACTTAATATGATGGCTTTAAGCCAGGCATATTACAGAGTGAAGACGGCTGTGGCGTGCACGCCGTGACCAGGAAGTTGCACATTTGCAACAGCACCACACGTGTGCAGACTTTGTAGCCGGCCCTGCTGTGCACTAAGTATGACTCCCTCGATCGGTGAAGGCAACAGATTCGGAGACAAGAAGTCTGTAATGACCTACGACGGAAGCTGGAACAAAAAAGTATATTTCTCTAATTCCATATTAGTTGCACATTCACCAACAGAGTGAGTAAACACAGTGAAAGTATCTTGTCTATTTTTCTATGTAAGATCTCAGGCAGTCGAGATCTGCAAATGCAAGTTAAAACGCTCACTGCTGCTCTAAAATACTCTACGAGTGGCCACAGTACTTGCGCAATGGAAATTTATGTAACTTCTCACTCCTTAAGGCAGCAACCAACGTTTTAACAAACACAAAAATAATGTTTTTTTTTTAAAAAAAAGGAATAGATAATTATACATGGGATGGGGAGCATGAAATTATAAAGCAGAGGTTTTATAATTTAAATTACTATCTATTCAATAAAATGAACAAATAACCACAATAAAGCACACATCTTGTACAAAAGTGAATTAAATCATAAAATTACTGCCTCTAATAAATATTGTTTCTGCCCTTTATGAATATGGAGGTAACATGGGAGGAAATTTTCAAATACAGTGGATAAAGGAAAGCACATTCATTCACTCACACACACATAATGCTTGTGACACGTTACTCAAGGGGAAACACTTTATAACAGCAGCAAAATGAAGCGTCGGCGGCGTTTTCACGAGATGGTGGGTGTCTTCAAGCACAATTAAAATCAAACTATGCACCAAACGAATTCATGTGTAGGCAGCCAGCAGCATACTATCCTTAAGTACCACGTGGTGTGCGACCACGGTGAAATACATAGAATTTACAAAAATAAATTAATTAGAATAAGCACACAAGAGAATTCATATAGAAGAAAACTAGTATCAGTAAAAGCATCGCTGAAGGCCGAAGTAATGACCATTGTGAAAGCACGTCATGCAATCGGTCATACCAAGACGGGAAAGACGGAATCAAACCAGAAATTGTAAGAAAGAATTAACAAAGAATTCAAACATATTAAGTTTACACAAAGGCTGAAGGCCACACACGAGTATTCTAACTTGAAAAGTCCGAACACAAAAATACGAATACTAAATTTACACTGTATTACTCGAGTTCTGTAAATTAAGGAACACTTTGCCTCGCATAGCAAAAGAATTACTTAAGGCCGGCCGCGGTGGCCGAGGTGACTGAGGCGCTCCAGTCACGGTCAGCACGGCCACTACGGTCGGGGGTTCGAATCCCCCCTCGGGCATGGATATTTGTGCCGTCCTAGTTCGTAAGTAGTTCATAAGTAGTTTGTAAGTTTAGGGACTGATGACCCCGTAGTTAAGTCCCATAAGCTTAACAAACATTTGAACATTTTTTAAATTACTTAAGAGAAACTATCACTGATAAACCAAGACTGCCTGGTCACGAACAAAGTAAAGCTCTAACAGCATGCCATCCCCTCAGCAGGATTCGACGAAATACTCACTTCGGCGGTCGCGGCAATAGTGGTGCCTTAGGCCATGTGCAGAGGCTTCCTGTCTCCGCACCAGATGTATGGCGCGCTGAAAGCAATGCCGAGTGCGTTCAGAACCTACTGTCTACCAACCCTCGCTACCTGGAGAAGTTACTATAGCTCCAGCTAAGTCTCTTTTGTCACCTCTTTCGTCCATGATTATGTTGGTACTACGCTGAAAACAGACCACCTCGCCATCTTGCCATGTAAGAGTGTCTCTGGCTATCCAGCAGACGGCAGTGCAGACGACATACGAAGCCATGCGTTCTTAAATAAAGTAAACGAGTCTTAAAGCGTGAAGCGGCGACTGTAGGCCATTCATACGAACACACCAGTTCACTGGTGGAAACATATATATATATATATATATATATATATATATATATATATATATATATATATATATATATATATATATGAGGCACTGATCATTAATAAAGGAATAAAATAAATGAATAAAAATATATTAAAGATGGAGAAACACTTTAATGAATATCTCTAAATGGAACAGGACCACACATTCAGTGGACGTGTTTTTTTGGTCTATGGGACTCAACTACGGGGTCATCAGTCCCTAAACTTACAAACTACTTATCAACTACTTACGAACTAGTACGGCACAAATATCCATGCCCGAGGGGGGATTCGAACTCCCGACGGTAGTGGCCGTGCAGACCGTGACTGGAGCGCCTCAGTCTCCTCGGCCACAGCGGCCGGCGTGGACGTGTTTCAAGAGGTATAAAATGAAATCAGAAACAAAGCAAGAAATGGAAATATTTTTTCTCGGAATCTCGCTACCAATAATGCTGTATACCGCGGTGACTGTTCGTGCTGTCATTGTGAGTAACATCAAGTTGTACATGTTCACGAAAGCAAATTTTGTACCGTCTTCTCACAAACTAGGCAGATGGGGAAGGAATACCAAAGTGTCAGAACCAGTTCAAGACGTCATTTAGTGAACGGGTCTTTGTTAGATATAAACCTAATAATGAATATTGTTTTAACGTTATAATTGTGAAGCTGGTATGGTAAGTAAAAACCTTTGTGTTATACAGGGTGTAAACGGTATAAGCCGCCAAAATTATACAAATGGCACATCTCGGTCTGTTTGACAAAGTACTCCAGTACATTTTTGCGTCTTTCCTGCAGTTGTCCCAATCTGTTCCTGTCATTGCTGTGCGTATTGACATCGCGAGTATGAATCGTAAACACACAGGCAACCACGACCTGAGTGATAGCGTCATTGTAATACACCGAGCGACGACATCGTCGAGTAACCTGTGCAGACGTTATTGCAACTCTGTTAACTGTTAGGATGGAAGGAAGATTTACTGTTGCTGAACTACGCGATATTTATTTAATTTATGGTAAGGGAAAAGGAGTTGCGAGGGCAGCTGTACGAATTTATTGAGAACACTTCCTACAATAACTTCCTGCATGAGAGACATTTGCTACTGTTCACTAAAGGTTTGTGTCATTGTAATTCTCCTACCGCGGGGGAGTAGCCGAGCGATCTAAAGCGTCTCGCTGCGGAGCGCGCGGTTGCTCGCCGTGGAGGTTCGAGTCCTCCCTGGGGCATGTGTGTGAGTGTGTTCAAAGAAGTATCTGTTGTGGAGAGTACCCGTTTGCTTCAAAGACTCTCTTCAGGTGTAGAAGCTCGATCTGCAGACTGCTCTCATCAGCAATTTTTTATTTATACTTACATGCAAATAGCTGCCATCATCCATCCCAGACGATGAGTGTTCTTAGAACACTGGTCCATAGAGCACACGTCATTGCTGATGAGAGCAGTCTGCAGGACGAGCTTCTACACCTGAAGAGAGTCTTTGAAGCAAACGGGTACTCTACACAACAGATACATAAGGCACTACGTACGAAGCCAACGGTACGTGCAAAGAATACGGAAGATGATTCAAAAAGTTTTAAATCTATGGCTTTTCTGCCATATGTTGGGAGCCTGTCGTCGAAAATCGGACGGATTATGAACAAACACGATGTTAAAGTAATTTTTCGACCCCCACCAAAGACAGCAGCACTTTTGGGTTCTAACAAGGATGATTTGGAGCTCCGTCAGGCCGGGTTTACAAGATCCCATGTGAATGTGGCCTTTCGTACATAGGACAGACGACACGTACAGTGCAGGAAAGATGCACGTAACACCAGAGATATACACGTCTTTTACAACCAAATAAATCGGCAGTGGCAGAGCACTGTATTGATACTGGACACTCCATGACGTACGAAAACGTCAAAATTTTAGCTTCCACTTCATTTTTCTGGGACTCAGTAGTGAAAGAAGCAATAGAATTTCGCTTGGGGACGAATTTAATTAACAGGGACAGTGACTTCAGTTTAGATAAATCATGGAATCCGGCACTTTCTTTAATAAATTTACAAAGACGCCGCCACAGCACAGATCATAATACATCGATTTCTCCGCAGTAATCTACCATGCAGCCACAGACATAATTTACATATACGTGTACTTCCTTGCCGCCGAGTAACATCTTTGGCGCCTTGTTGTATCTGTGGCCGCATGCGCAGTAGCGCGGCCCGCGCGTTTATAAGCACGAAGCGTGTGCTGGAGCGTCAGTCTTCGACTCGTCTCTGAAGATGGCTGAACGTTTCTCAGCCGAAATATTAGAAGAAGCAAACTTTATGCGGCTGCACGCCCGAAACTTCTTTGACCAGTTATTGCGCCGCGAAAACATGAAGATGCACATGTGTTTGTGTGTTTGTCCTTAGTTTAGTTTACCTAGGTTTAAGTAGTTGGCAGCTACGGACTGATGAGCTCGCAGTTAGGTCCGATAGATTTACAGACATTTGAACATTTTTGTAATCTTCACTTGTACGCGGTTATTATGCAATTACTTTTTAATAAAGTGCAGTAGTTATCTGAACCTTTTTAAATCTTCGTCTTTATGCCAAAGCCGGCCGCGGTGGCCGAGGGGACTGAGGCGCTTCAGTCACGGTCTGCACGGCCACTACGGTCGGGGGTTCGAATCCCCCCTCGGGCATGGATATTTGTGCCGTCCTAGTTCGTAAGTAGTTCATAAGTAGTTTGTAAGATTAGGGACTGATGACCCCGTAGTTAAGTCCCATAAGACTTACAAACATTTTTTATGCCAAACGTATCTTCTGATATGCTTTCCTTTTTTCTTGCATCATGACAGAATATAACTTACGAGTACGTGTTTAATTTCCTTAGACCGAGAGATACTGGTTCTTTACTGCCCCACGCAGAAGGCAGAGGCCCACAACACGCCGATCGTACATTGGAAGCCGAGGACAGAATTTTGGATTGCATCCAGGAGGATCCTACTCAGAGGACTAGAAGCATCGCCCGCCAAGTGAGTGTATCTCACATCGTCGTCCATCGTACTATGAAAAAGGAGCGTCTGTGGCCTTACCACATTCAACGCTTACAAGTATTGGAATAAAAATATTTCCTTCCACGAAGTGAGTTTTCATAGTGGTTTTTGATACACTGCGCAGCATGATTTTGTCAACAAAATACTCGTCGCAGATGAATTGTGTTTCACTCACCCTGGAATAACTAATTTCCATAACATGCACACGTGAATTGTCCACAGTCCTCGCCAAGTAGTGGCAACACATTTTCAGCGACGATTTTCAGTAAATGTTTTGGCGATTATCTCGATGATTACATTATTGGACCTTATGTTTTACCTGCACGTTTGACTGGTAAATATTACCGAACGTTTCTGCAGTAAAAATTGCTACCAACGTTGTTAAAAGACATTTCGTTAGGCACACGTCATTATATGTGGTTCTTCCACGATGCTGAACCACCACACATTCGTCACTGAGTACGCAGATTTTTGGATAGATGATTTCCAACACGATGGATGGGCGTTAGGGTCCATGTCGATGGTCAGCACTCAGCCCTGATTTAAATTCACAGGATTTTTACTTCTGGCTCCAAGGAAGAGCCGGCCGCGGTGGCCGAGGGGACTGCGGCGCGCCAATCACGGTCTGCACGGCCACTACGGTCGGGGGTTCGAATCCCCCCTCGGGCATGGATATTTGTGCCGTCCTTAGTGTTAGCTAGTTTGTAAGTTAACCCCGTAGTTAAGTCCCATAAGCTATACAAACATTTGACATTTTCCAAGGAAGAGAACTGTTTATGCTTAGCAAGTTAATAATGTGAGCCAACTTACATACAGGACTTTCGATACTGCCGTGTGCGTGAAACTGTGTTTGCTGTCATGAAGCATGTATAGGATCGAATGGTTTTGTGTAAGAGGAAACACAGTAATTTGTGTTTCATTTTCGTTAGTGTTGTATAGAAGGAAAATAAACTGAATTTAATTTTTAATAAGGTTGTGTTGTAAAAAGAGGAAATTATTGATTGTAAGTAATGAACAATTGCTAGGTAACTGCTTGATTAGTACTAAGGGGAACACATTTTCTTTGATTTTAGCTTTTCTTTACTACCATGACCTTTATAATGGTACTGTAAAAGAGAAAAGTCAGGTTGTACCTAATTTATTGTTCATAACAAATGAATTACATATTGTTGACAACCGATTGGCTGTTCGAATTGCTTGTTTCAGCAGCACCTGGCACCGTGCCGCGTCGCTGTGCACGTCCGACGTTTACATTTGTCGTCACGTAGTGCATTCGCGCGCGCTCTCTCGCACCAATAGGCGCGTGTTGGCAGCGCGGGGAGGCCACGTGGTTACAGGGCTCTCTCGTGAATCGTCAGTCGACAATGGGGACAGAAATACGCCTATAATCAGTCCTACAAATATTGGTTTTTAGGAATAGAAAAATAAAGTACATGATACGACATTTTTTTTTCTTTTTTTTTTTTTTTTTTTTTTTTTTTTTTTTTTTTTTTTTTTTAAGCGCACAGACATGTACCATCTATGTACCATCTGTATAATTTTGGCACCTTATTCCTTTCACACCCTATATATACAGTAATGAACACTGTATCAGCCACAAGTCTTTAATAGTCCCATCAACCACACATGCATAATATATAACAATAAAAACTAGAGCCGGTTGCAGTGGCCGAGCGGTCTGCGGCGCGCCAGTCACAGTCTGCACGGCCGCTACGGTCGGGGGTTCCAATACCCCCTCGGCCATGGATGTTTGTGTCATCTTTTGGTATAAGGTAGTTCATAGGTACTTCGTAGGTTTAGGGACTGATGACGCCGCAGTTAAGTTCCTTAAGCTTAACAAACATTTCAACATTTTGAAAAACTAGTGTCGAATATTCAAAATGTTCAAATGTTTGTAATCATTTGGGACCAAACAATTTTGGTCATCATTCCATAACCATACAAACTATTTAAACTATCCTAAGGACGACACACACATTCATGCCCGAGAGAGGATTCGAACCTCCGACGCGAGACGCCGTGCGATCTGTAATGTGGCGCTCCAGACCGCTTGGATATTAATGTTGTAAAAGGAATGCGTTCGTTGTTTCTTTCGAGAAAGAGGAGATTCTTGTAAACCACTAAACGGTGGAGATTACAAACAGTACAGAAGGGAAAGTTACTGTAGAAATGCCGATACATCCAGTTTACACCGATCCACCACGACCTCTGTAAATATTCTGACACACAGCTGCGAAAGCAACTTTCCTTTGTCACAATATTTACAGAGGTCGTGGCGGATCGGTGTAAACTGGATGTATCGGCATTTCTACAGCAACTTTCCCTTCTGTACTGTTTGTAATCTCCACCGTTTAGTGGTTTACAAGAATCTCCTCTTTCTCGAAAGAAACTGTGAACGCATTCCTTTTACAACATTAATATCCGAGCGGTCTGGAGCGCCACATTACAGATCGCACGGCGTCTCGCGTCGGAGGTTCGAATCCTCTCTCGGGCATGAATGTGTGTGTCGTCCTTAGGATAGTTTAAATAGTTTGTATGGTTATGGAAACGTTCTGTACGGGATTGTTTCTCCTACTCATCTGCATCACCTTACATGTTTCTGTATTTAGTGCTAGCTGCCGTTCCTCACACCAGCTATAAGTCTGGTCCGAGTCGTCCTGCATCTTACTACAATCATTCAATAACGATACCATCTTGTACACCACAGCATCAATCATCAAACAGCCTCAGACTGCAACTCACCCTGTCCGTCAGATCCTGCGGTCCAATCACATTTCCCTGCGGAAAATGTAAGACGAATTAACTTCGTACATAGGCACACAAACATTCGTTTTTATTTCGCTCTGTCTGGCAGTGCAACAGGAAAGGAAACGGCTACTAGTGGTAAGAGGTGCCGTCCGTCAGCTCCCGTTGATGGCCTGCAGAGTACGTGTGTAGATGTAGGCGTAGTTCCATTTGTACGTAATCACATTCGTAACAAACTTTGCGAGTGATTCCTTTCATCACAGCACGAGTAAACGTGCTCTTAGTATCAGCTCGCAGACACAGTGAGAAACGGGCAGCAGATAGTGTTTGTGAGTCGGCAGCCTTCGCCGGCGGCTGGCGTTAAGTGTAGTGTAGTGTATTCGAGTGTAAAGATACCGTGGAAAGACAGAACTGCCACTGCTTTCTACAACGATCTGTTTGACGCGGATTATTTTTATACGCAGATGTTTTGGCTGCGATTCAAGACGTCCCGTGAAATTCTGCCAAGCAGTCTGATTTACGTTCTGCTGGCAGGAGTTCTATTTTTGTGCGCCCTTTATGATCTTTCGTGGAAATGCTGTTGCGCGCCGTGATGGACGGCAAGATATTGAGGAGTGCCGCGGAACCTGACCTACTTTATTTCCACTCCATATCGACCGCTCAAGTTAGCTGAATGCGCCCCTCCTCAGCGCCAAGAAATGTTGGCGAATTGCTAACAACCCTCCGAGTCCGTACTTTTCCGAAGAACAAGAGGGCTCTGACGTGAGGCGCTATTCGAAGCTAATAATGTGTGCCTTATAATTTGACCTTCAGAGTCTAATATAAATCATTTTAAACAATTATTATCATTAATAATTGATCCCCTTCCCGATAGTACGAAAGTCACAAAAATCTAGATTTTATTCCCGTCTTTTTGGCCCACTTTAGGTTACGGAAGTAACACTAAAAGTTGGCCTTTGTGATCGTCATTTGACAGCTCGAAATTTAAATGAAAATAACGGCTTAATCATTCATCTGACACGAAAATGAATAACCAAATTTGCTCTCTTATGTTGTTTTTTTTTCACATCCCGTACCGATTCAGAGATATTTGCAAAAATAACGGCGATTTTGGGATGTCTGTCTGTCTGTAACGTGTTCCCTGTTTTTAAGACAAACCGTTCAACCGATCAGCACCAAATTTTACAGCCATAATTGCAGGCCGCCGAAGATCAGAACCTTCCTTTTTCAAATTTTTCTCACTAAAAATACGGTAGTAATAAAAAAATGCCGTTTATAATATAATTGTAATTGCAAATGAACCGTTCATCCGACACGAAAATTTAATAACCTAATTTGTAGAGGGGAAAATTCTCTGCAACTTGGTTTCCTTCTGTTTGTTTTTTGTTTTTTTTTTTTTTTCATAACTCGTATCGTTTGAGAGATATTTGCAAAAATAGCGGTGTTTTGACACCCTCCATTCAATTAAAGAAATCCAGCCGTTCGCAGATGTCACGTGATATTACTCGCCAAGAACTCTCTGTGGCATACGCCATCTTGCGTTGAGTATTTTTATCTTCCCGCCAGGCATTTGTAGTATATGTGTCAAGATTTCGGTTCACGGCTTCATACTGTGCATGTTAGCAGGGAGCCACTTGTTGTAGCGATTTAAATGTTTACAATTATAGATATTATGTGTGTTCTTTTCGGACATGTCCGAAAATAACATAACAGTATTTGTAAATATGCCCACAACAGGCAATGACAATTTCAATGCGGACGCATTAAACGCTGGTTCCCTTGCGGGAATCCGGTATAGGCTGCGAGCAAGAGGTATCATTGGGCAGGGTGCTAGCAGTGTGCTACAAGATGAGTATTTGGGATGAAAGAGAAGCGTGCCTGGATAGCCTAACTGGTTAAGCCGACAGCTGGCCCGAAGCAGGAAATCTGGGTTCGAATCCCGGTCCGGAACAAATTTTCAACTTTGTCGTTGAATTTATTCCAATCCCCCGGAACAATCGAATCGTTTCAATATTTCGATTTCGTAAAGTTACGGCCATTACTGTCAACTAATGCCGTCTGTTCATTCGGACATATCCGAAAAGAACAGACACCATATCAGTAAGTGAAAGATTTACTGACAACCACGAGCATCCCCATTAATACCCGGAAGAGGTTCGCAAAATGTTTTGAGTGGAACGTGGTATCTTATGGTTCTAAAACGTGGACCATCGGACAGAAAAAGCAAAAGTATTTAGAAAGTTTTAAAATTAGACTATCGAGAAGAATGGAGAAAGTGGCCAGACAGAATGAGAAATGGCTAGGTGATGAGCAGGATAAAACAGGAAACGCACTTTATGAGGATGATACAGAAGAGAGAAACATCTTGAGTGGGCCACATATTACGTAAGAAGTGTCTTCCGCAGAGGATAATGGAGAGAAAAGTGGAAGGAAAATGAGGGAGAGGAAAAGAAGGTTTGGCATGGTAACATCTACATCTACATACATACTCCGTAATCCACCGTAAGGTGCGTGGCGGAGGGTACACTGTACCACTACTAGGCATTTCCTTTCCTATTCCAGTCCCAAATAGAACTAGGAAAAAACGAATACCTATATGTCTCCGTACGAGCCCTAATTTCTCTTATAATGTCTTTGTGATCACTACGCGAAATTAAGTAGGCGGCAGCAAGATCGTACTACACTCAGCTTCAAATTCCGGCCCTCTAAATTTCCTCAACAGAAATTCACGAATAAAACGTCGTCTTTCCTCCAACGATCCCGAATTGAGTTGCCGGAGCATTTCCGTGACACTCGCGCATTGGTCGAACCTACCAGCAACAAACCTAGCTGCTCGCCTCTGAACTGCTTCTATGTCTTCCTTTAAACTGATCTGCTGCGGGTCCCAAACACTTCAGAAATACTCAAGACGTGGTCGTACAAGCGTTTTATACGCGGTCTCCTTTACAGATGAAGTACATCTTTCCAAACTTCTACCAATAAATCGAAGTCGGCTGTCCGCCTTACTCACAACTGTCCTTATATCTTCAAATGTTCAAATGTTTGTTAAGCTTAAGGGGGGTCATCAGTCCCTAAACTTACAAACTACTTATGAACTACTTTACACTAAAGACGACACAAACATCCATGCCCGAGGAGTGATTCGAACCCCAGACCGTAGCGGCAGTGCAGACTGTAACTGGCTCGCCGCAGACGGCTTGGCCACTGCGGCCGGCTCTTCGTCCTATTTCATACAGCTCTGCAATGTTACGCCTAGATGTTTGAACGACGCGACAGCATCAAGAAGCTCACTACTAATGCTGTATTAGAACATTATGGGATTGTTTTTTCTACTCATGCGCATCACCTTACATTTTTTTACATTGAGAACTAGCTGCCATTCTTCGCACCAAATAGAAATTTTTCCTGTCATCTTGTATGCTATTACAGTCAGTTAAAGTCGATAACCTCCCATACACCACAGCATCATCAGTAAACAGCCGCAAATTACAACTTACTCTGTCCATCAGATCATTCATATAGATAGAAAATAATAGCGGTCCTATCACACTCCCCTGGGGCACGCCTGACGATACACTCGTCTCTGATGAACACTCGCCGTTAAGAACAACGTACTGCGTTCTATTACTTAGGAAGTCTTCCAGCCAGTCACAAATCTGTGAACCTATTCCATAAGCTCGTATCTTCGTTAGCAGCCTGCAGTGTGGCACCGCATCGAACGCCTTTTTGAAGTCGAGAAAAACACTATCCACCTGTTGCCCTTCATCCATGGCTCGCAAGATGTCATATGAGAAAAGGGTAAGCTGAGTTTCACATGAACGATGTTTCCTAAACCCGTGCTGATTCACAGAAAGAAGCTTTTCCGTTTCAAGGAAAGTTACTATATTCGAACTGAGAATACGCTCCAAAATTCTACATGAAACTGATGTCAACGATATTGGCCTGTAATTGTGTGTTTTCAGTTCTTTTGCCTTTCTTATAAACGGGAGTCACCTGCGCTTTTTTCCAATCACTAGGAACTTTGCGCTGAATTAAAGATTCGCGATAAATGCAAGCTAAGTAGGGGGCTAATGTCGCAGAATACTCTTTGTTAAATCGAACCGGTATTCCACCCGGACCAGCAGACTTTTTCGTATTTAGCTCTCTCAGCTGCTTCTCTATACCGGAAATACCTACTACTATGTCCTCCATTTCGGAATTAGTACGTTGATCAAATGATGGTACCTTTGTCCTGTCCTCCTGCGTGAAAGATTTCGTAAAGGTTGAATTTAGAACTTCAGTTTTCCGTTTGCTTTCTTCTATTACTGCCCCGGAATGATGAACGAGTGACGGGACAGTGGGCTTTGACTCGCTTATCGATTTTACATAGGACCAGAATTTTTTCGGGTTATCGGAAAGATCTCAAGATGTGAAGTAAGGAGGAAGTTAGAATAAATGCAGGAAGATGCCCAAGACAGAAACGCTTGGAGGATGTCCAGTCCATATATGTCATATTTACTAAAGGAAGAAGACTTGAATATCCTATTTTTAGTATTCACTGATGAAGACACTTTCACACGTGATCACATCAATAAGACTTGTAATTCATGTCACTGGTCCGAAGGAAACCCGCATGTCATTGTGGAGACTCAATGTCTAGAACATTTCTCTGTAAATTTGCGATGTGGTTTGATAAACAATCGGTTGATTTGGCCTTTTGTGTTACCGCGACGTCTTACACTTCATAAAAATGAACTTCCAGCATTAATGGGAAAGATGGCCTCGGCTACAACGATACGTACGTTCGTTCATCATGACAAGCCTCCTGCTTATTCTAGTCAACAAGTGACACATCAGCTAAACATAGCATTCCCCGGATAATGGATCGGCAGTTACGAATACGTTTCTTGGGCCCCAAGGTCCACAGACCATCATCACCTTTTGCGTTTTTGCCTGTGGGAATGGTTGAAAGGCGAAGTCTACAAACAAAAATTGAACATAGAACCGATTTGATCGTTCAGATTATGAAAAGTGACACATATTATAAGCCGTTTTCACTGCAATGTATCTATATTGCAACTTAATAAAATCTATTATTCCTCCTGAAGCACTCTGTATATATGAATTTCGGGTTCAATTCCAAATTCTTCTTCGTATATCGCTGACTGAAATGAACAAAAGACAATCAGGAGCATAATACGCCTTTGGCAAGCCAAATTTGGCTTTAGAAGTGGCGATAACTAGGCTGAGCTTGTGTACACCACACGTATTACTGTATTAATTTCCAGTTTAGCATACCTTTAACTCACGTGAGTTTAGTAGTACAGTACCACCATTCAAAAGCCTCAACCTTTTTTTTTTTTTTTTTTTTTTTTTTTTTTTTTTTTTTTTTTTTTTTTTTTTTTTTTACCCCTTATCGTCCACGTTTCACTTCCACACAATACAACGCTACTATTACTAAATTACTATTGGATGGCAACAAATTTTGCTTTTTCAGAAACGGTTTTCTTCCCATAAGCATTCTGCATTTTATATCTTCTTTACTTCGGGCATCAGAATTTATTTTGCTACCCAAATAACAAAAGTAATCTACTACTTTTATTGTTTCATAACCTAATCTAATTCCTTCAACATGGCCTCATTTTCTGACACTACATTCCATTACCCTTGTTTTACTCTTGATAATTTTCATCTTATACCCTCCTTTCTAGACACTGTGCATTCCGTTCAATTGCTCTTCCACGTTCCCTGCTGTCTCTGACAGAATTATTATGTCATCGGCACACTGCACAATTTTAATTTCTTCACCCTGAAGTTTACTTCCCTCTTCAAATCTCTTCTTGCATTTCTCACAGCTTGTTCAATGTACAGATTAAACAACATTAAGGAAATGCTGCAACACTATCTTACTCCCTTACGAAACAGTGCGTCACTTTCATGCCCTTCGACTCTAATAACTGCTGTCTGGTTTTTGTACAGTTGAACATAACTCTTCGCTCCCTATATTTTACCCATGCTACCTTTAGAACGTGTAAGTGTATATTCCTACAGTAAATTAAGAGAGTGGTCTGAAGACAAGAAAAGTAGCTGTATGAATATCAGTAGCTCAGATGGCAGAGCAGTACTAAGCAAAGAGGGGAAAGCTGAAAGGTGGAAGGAATATATGGAGGGCCTATATGAAGAAAATGAATTCTAAGGCAGTATTCTAGAAACGAAAGAGGAATATGAGATAGGAGATACGATGCTACGAGAAGAATTTGACAGAGCACTGAAATTTTTGAGTCTAAACAATGCCCCTGGAGTAGATGATATTCCGTCTGAACTGCTGATATCGTTAGAAGAACCAGTTATGAAGAAATTGTTCCACATGTTATGCAAAATGTAATAAGAATATAGTAAATCCAAATCCAATAAAAGCAAGTGCAGACATGAGTGCAAAGGAGTTTTGGAATTTCCTAAGAGAAGGGATACGTTGGTGACACATATTCTGAGACGTCAAGAAATCGTCATCTTAGCGTCATGTGTGGTAAAAATCGTAGAGGGAGACCGAGGGATGAATACAGTAAGCAGGTTCAAAATGTAGGCTGCCATTCTTATTCTGAGATGAAGAGGCTTGCACAGGACACGATATCATGGAGAGCTGCTCCATTAAATCAATCTGCTGACTGAAGACCACAACAAAAAGGGATTGATTAAGTATGGCCTTAGGCGCAAACAAAAATCATCAATCTTCTGAAAGTAAAATTTTATTCCTTTCTGTAGGAGGTAAAATATATAGTGCTAGATATTAAATTTTGACCATCTACGTTGGTTGCGTAGAAAACTGAAGTCACGTGCCTAGTCTTTGCCGATGACCTTGCAATATTGACAGACAATGAACAAAATGCAATACATCAAATAGAAATACGTAATGCACGGAGACGGTTGGCCTGCAAATTTCTTTTGAGAAGACTCAATTTATGTTTACACTATTAAACATAGAGAATTTGACCACAAATATGGACAGATATACAGAGTTCCACATTTTAAATTTTTCGATGAATTTCTGGAACTCACTGGACTAGAAAAAAAATCTCAAGAAATTAGAGCACAGAAACTAAAGAGAGTCTACGGTCGAACATACCAACTTTACAACAAAACGTGCATGTTCCTGTATGCAAAAATCAGGCACTGTCATGAAACCCGAAGTGCTATACGCAGCAGAAACCTTTTCACTCCACAACTAGTGGCTATTACAATATCTACAAAAAGAAGAACAAAAGATCATCATGAAAATTTTTGGACCACGGGACACTGAATTTTGAAATAGACTGAAAACCAACAAAACAACAGAGAAAATTTCAAATATTGCTTCTGACATTAGAAAAAAATTCTATGGACACGTACGCAGACTCTCTGAGTATAGACTCTCACACCAGATACTCACAGCCACTGAAAACCTTAAAGGTATGAGATGGGTCGAACAAGTAAAGGAAACCTTACGGATGCTTTACTTACCATTCAAGACACTGCAGACCGTAACATCTACAGAAGTAAAGTAGACAAGTGTGAAGCTCATCCAAAGACAAGAGCAAAAAAAAAAGAAGATCCCATGGGCATATCGCATGAACAATTGTAGAGGCTTCACGTGATCCACAAAGAGTCTACTACGTGCTCATTCTTCGGAACTCAGGAGCTCAGTTCAAACAGAAAAAGGTACAGTTGTTAAATGGATACAAACCATATCCAGAACTAAAGATGTATTCTTGAATTTAAGCAATATGGATACCTGTTTAAATTGTGAAAATATGAAAACAAAAATAAACACTATAGTCCAATCGTCGTTCTTAGCATGTTTCCAATGTCCCCGTTTTGCTTTTTTCCGTATTAATTTGTAATGTTCGTCTGCTCGGTAACCTTCGAATGTTCTATTGCATTTCGTTTGTCTGTATCCCTATGTGTGTCCCGTGTTTTTCTGTGGGCTAAGCTAACGGAATCTATTTAGATTTGATGAAGCAGTACTTAGCCTATAAATTTTAATAGACACTGATTTTAGTAATAAACTGTTCTATAAAAATATATTAAATATCCCTAGCTTCAATGTCTGTGGGACAGACGTGCGAAAAATGCACATTGCAGCAGGAAAGACAGGGCATAGGGGAATGAACTTTAAAACAAAACGTTTAAAAATTTTCCTCTCCTCTTTATCATTTAATTTCCAGGTATAAATGGAAAAGATATTATTATTTTCGTATTTAGCGGACTAGAAATACGTATATTATATTAATAAACACGATGCGCTGAATCAGTGTTATCCTGTTTGAGCACTGTTCTTTTTTTTTTTTTTTTTTTTGTGTGTTGTGTGTGTGTGTGTGTGTGTGTGTGTGTGTGTGTGTGTGTGTGTGTGTGCGTACATACCTAAATATGGCGAAGACGATGCCACATTAAGGTCGACGAACGAGGATATCGACCTGATGACATCTAAGTCGTGGGTTACAGTCAATATTAGTTAATTTTTCTTTTGTTGAAATTTTGTCAATGACAGCTACAATTCTTTAATAAGAGGTTTTCAGCCAAGATCGGTTTCTTCTTTTAATTACATGACCGGTTTCGGCGTGCTAGCCGCCATCTTCAAACCTGTCGTTATTTTTTACATCACAGCTATTGCAACAATTTTTAACATAGCAAATTGGTATACATCCACATTGATGTGTCATCCAAATAAAATTTATACGTCAATAATAAAACGACTAACTCCGTCTTTCTCAAAGTCTAAGTCAGAGGCACTTCAGAAGTAAGTTCAGTACTTTCTTCGTGCCTCTGACTTAGACCTTGAGAAAGATGGAGTCAGTCGTTTTATTATTGACGTGTAAATTTTATTTGGATGACACATCAATGTGGATGTATACCAATTTGCTATGTTAAAAATTGTTGCAATAGCTGTGATGTAAAAAATGACAGGTCTGAATATGGCTTCTAGCACGCCGAAACCGGTCATGTAATTAAAAGAAGAAAGCGATCTTGGCAGAAAACCTCTTATTAAACAATTCTAAATCGCCCCAATAATGTGTTCCTTATAGCTACATTTCTGATCTGACGTGTCAAGGTAGGTTGTAGTTACGGAAGTTCCACTGTTACATTGCATATACGACCATTTCTCTTCTTCACAATTACTCCCGTCGTTGTATGTTATGCACTCATATAATTTTGAGGTCGGTAGTAGAAGGCGAGGATTTTTAATCTTGTATAGAAAGATTAAATTCTAATAGTGCAGAGGACAATAACATGAAGGTATCAGTGCGACGTTGACAGGAAGCTAACAGTTTGCCGATTCCAACTTTTTTGTCGGAGTACGTTTCCAGCTATCTTCGGAAGCAGCTCTGCGTTACCAACCATATGAATAAGTCTTCCCGCACGTGTACTGCGATGTAGTGGGCGGCATTCAGATGAAAAAAAGCAAAGAAAAAAAAAGGGGGGCGAGTCTAGCGGGAGATAATGGATGGTGGCGGACACGGTGTGTCATCTGGGAAGCTGGCAGCCGATATTGCGGTGCCGTGTCGGCAGATGCGGCCCACCCCTTGAATTTTTACTTGGCCGTCCACCCACCTGGGAGAGCGCGCGGTCACCGTAGGCGTCGGCGTGCGCAGGCGTGATTGGCAACCGCGGCTGTCAACGCAAGCGACGCCCACCGTGGCGGCTGGCCCGCCCTCCTACATTTTAATATCTCGCAGAGGGGGCTGATCGCCACTGTTAGCCATCTGCCATCACAGCCGTACCGGCTACCACTCCCAGTTACGCTGCTGTGGCCGTTCAAGCGCATACGTCAGTGACTTCAATTTGCAGCAGGGTTTTGGAACATATCCTGTATTCAAATATTATGAATTATCTCGAAGAGAATACTCTGTTGGCCAAAGGTCAACATGGATTTAGAAAATATCGTTCATGCGAAACACAACTAGCTCTTCACTCACACGAAGTGCTATGTGCTATCGACAAGGGTTCGCAAATTGACTCCGTATTCCTTGATTTCCAGAAGGCTTTTGACACCGTACCTCACATCCGGCTTTTAATCAAATTGCGTGGTTACGATATATCGCTCCAAATTTGCGACTGGATAGGGGATTTCCTGTCAGAGAGGACACAGTTCGTAGTAATCGATGGTAAGGCATCGACTACAACAGAGGTGATTTCCGGCGTTCCACAGGGTAGTGTTATTGGTCCTCTGCTGTTCCTTATTTACATAAACGATTTAGGGGAAAATCTAAGTAGCTCTCTTAGGTTGTTCGCAGATGGCGCCGACATTTACCGTCTAGTAAAATCATCTGAAGATCGAAACCAACTGCACAACGATTTGAATATCTTTATGGTGTAGAAATGACAGTTGACTCTAAATAATGAGAAGTGTGAAGTCGTCCGCATGAGTTCGAAAAGAATTCCGTTAAATTTTGTTTACATGATAAATCAATCAAATGTGAAGTCCGTAAACTCCACAAAATACCTAGGAATTTACTTCTGACTTAAATTGGAAAGAACACGTAGATAATGTCGTGGGAAAGGCGAACCAGAGACTGCGTTTTATTGGCAGAACCCTTAAAAGATGCAACAGAACTACTAAAGAAACTGCATGCACTACGCTTGTCCGTCCTTTTATGGAGTATTGCTGCCCAGTGTGAGATCCTTATCAGGTGGGTTTGACGGAGGACATCGAAAGAGTCCAAAGAACGGCAGCTGGTTTCGTATTGTCACGATACAGGGTAGACAGCGTTACGGAAATGATACAGGATCTGGGATGGGAATCATTACAACAACGGCGCTTATCGCTGCAGCGTGGGCTACTTACGAAATTACAATCACCAACATTCTCCTCCGAATGCGAATATATATTGTTGACTCCCACTTACATAGGTAGAAATGATCATCAGAATAAAATACGAGAAATCAGAGCCCGAACGGAGAGATTCAGGTGTTCATTCTTTCCTCGCGTTATTCGAGAATGGAATGGGAGATAAAATGATATAATGGTGGTTCAATGAACCCTCTGCCAGGCACTTAAATGTGATTTGCAGAGTATCCCATGTATATGTAGATTTCCAAATTTTCCCTCATGGCGACACCCTTTCACTAATATAAATACATATGGTAGAATTTAGATGGTTCTAGTGGGGGGGGGGGGAGACGGAAATAAAGTATCGCTTAAATGTGGTTTGTAAACGAAACTGAAATCTTCGTACGCATTGACATGTTTAATGTTGATTCTCACTGCAGCAATTACGTACACTCATCGCAAGACAAGGAAATATTAGGAAGCACAGATATGTACAACAGAGTAACACCGCAGACAACAATGCCTAACTCACACACTAATACTTGCTTCTTCTACATGGGACCCAACTTCCGAAAAACGAGAACTGAATTTCGAAAACCTTTTGTCGTGTGTACATGTCAGGGCCAGATACGATTTTGCTGTAGCTATTGAAAACGGCATCTGGAAATTAGCTGCTCGGATTTCTGATTTAGACAGCACAGTGGCTGTTCCCTTTCAGTTCAATATTATCACATTATTTTCAGAAATAAAGAGGATGTATTTATGACAAGTGATGAATTATTATTTAACACTTGATGATATACACCATCATCATAAAAGACTTTATAGTGGCCAACTCCTTCCACCCCACTGGCGAATTCTTAAATAGAACCAAATGATGCATGTATCTGTATTCATACTATTAGTATTATTATATTATCAGGTATTATTATATTACAAACTTGTAAAAAGAAATTGACATGTTCCACATCCACAGGAATCACCTCAACACGGATCTATGGAACAAACCATCAAGTCTAATCTAATCTAATATGGCACGTATAATTACTTCAAAAATGTTTTGCACAACCTGCAAGTCTGACAACGTGTTGGAGCTAGTACAAATGAGAGTAAAGAACTAAAGCACCTAACCTTACTTTGAATTAAAGAGAAAACAGTAACCAAATCAAAAATGATCTTTTTAAAAGTCAACCTGTTTGTAAATCTATTAATTCTAGCGTTGCTGCTGTGTGACATTTCGTTCTAGTCCACCTAGCGCGTTGTAACGTGCTTCAGTTCTCTTAAATACGTAGTACTCAAGACGTTGCTGCCCGAACCTGCTCTACATTCCGACGCTGATGTTGTCGAGGTAATCTAGCATGGGAGGAGACATCCTGTGAAGGTGCATATCAATTTTCAACTGGTAACAAGCACACGCAGTCGGTTTCATGCCGATAGTTACTGCAGGCCTTTCGATTCGGTTGATTCACGTTTCCGGGGGGGAATGTCTTCAGTTGGTGGTTCGCAGAGTTAATGAGTCTTGGAAGAGAGCCCATCGACGAAATGTTCGCTGTAGGTTGCAACAATTGGTTGGGAGGATCGTGTTCTGATACATCACAGGCCTCAGTTACCGCGGTAACGAGTCAGGGCCCGACATACTTACATGATAGTTGCCCTAAGAGTGACCGACAAGTCTCATGAACCCTGGAACTGTATCTTTCGGACTTTACACTGATAAGTGGCCGCTTCCTCACACTCCTGCTACTTTCAAGTGTTGACTGACAAATGCTGGACTTGTCAGAGAAGAGAATACGACGATACTGAACAGATTAATATGCGTCTGCTCTTTTGATATCATTCTCCGCACTTGGAGTCATTTTGAACGTTCGATACCACCCGTCGGCTTTGACCAATTACGTCAAGTATTATTTTATTTTGTCTTAGACGATTTTACTTTACTAGTCGCTGATAATGTTGCAAATATGGCAGAGATAATATTTATTACCGTGTGTATGTGTATCTGTGTTTACATATTTCATGTTTGCGTATTAAAATACTGTTGAGGAATATCAAATAACATTTATTTAATAGTTGCGTACAGCGTAAAACATTGATCTGTTAGCTTCACGCGAGATTTCTTTGTTCTGTAATAAATTAATCTTGGAATCATTGTGAGTGGCATAAAACATCGTTCTGTTTGCATCAATTGATTTTTTTACATTAAAATGATTTTGGCATCGTTGTTATTTGTATAAAATATGGTTTACTATTATTATGTGTTTTACTGTGAAAGTAACGCACTTACAATATTAACTTTTTAAATCAGAATTATGTGTATCAGTAATTAGGTCTGTTTTATTTTGTTTAGGACTAAATACAGTTACCAGTTAGTCGAAATTTTTGTATCTAAATATGTGTTAGATTTATTTGTGTTGTGGGTTCTATTTGAAGTACATAACATCTCAATTTTAGTAATCGATATCAGTTTTCGTATCTTTATTTTTTTGTATAATGGAATGCGTAGTATTGTGGGTTTTATTTGATATTTTGTACAGCTCAATTTCAGAGAGCGATTCTAATTTTCGTATAATTATGGTTTTAGTGACAGGAATTATTGGTATCGTGAATTTCATTTGAGGTATGTTAGAGCTAAATTTTATTGATCGATACCAGTATTTTTATGTTTCCGTTGTTGTAGGGTGGAATTATTGGTATCGTCGTTTTCATGTCAGGTGTTTTACAGCTGAATTTTACTGATTGATGTACCAGATTTCGTATTTTTCCACATTGGAAGGGTGAAATTATTTGTATCGTTAATTTAATTTGAGGTGTATTAAAGTTAAGTTGTAGTGATCGATACAATTTCTTCTATGTTTATGTTTTTCAAAGATTATGTTCGTATTGTGGCTTTTATGTGAGGTGTATTACAGTTCAGTGGCAGTGATCGATTTATTTATTTATTTATTTATTTATTTTGTACGTTTATATATTTGCAGAGATAATGACCTCAGTAGTTGTGCGCCCTAAAACCACATATTTGCAGAGGACATTATTGGTATCGTCGGTTTCAGTTTTAAAATACGGACAGAAAGAATATTACTTGTTGGGTGTATAGATATTATCACTATAGTAGAATCGTAATCGTATCGTCCTTAATGTTGTATTATTTATACTTTTACTAGTATAGTTGCACACATTTGTGGCATGGACAGTATGAAGATATCAATAAGCTCTTGAGGGATATTTGGTCATTATTCCATGAGTGCAATATCCGGCTCTGCCGCCATTCTGGGAAATGATGGTCTGGATGCAACGAATCTGCCAAGTCCACGGGCCAGACATGTTCAATTTGGTTTAAATCCGGTAAACAAGCTGGACACTCCATTCGTTCAGTTCCCTCAGCTTCAAGCATGTTGTCTATCAGTGCTGCTCCGTGGCGACAAACGTTGTTGTATACTAGAATGAACCCATATCCAGTAGTACAAGCGTTGGGCGTTATTATCAATAAAAACGCCATTTTGAATGACAGTACTGACTGCTACCCACACCATGCGTCCACCACCATGATATGGAGATGTTGTCTGCACCTAAGCAGGATTGCTACGAGTTCCACGATCTCTTGAGATGAGGGAACGATGACTGTCGTGCTGATAACAAAATCTTGACTCATCTGTGAACAGAACAGAACCCGGCTCCCATCTTTTCAATTCGAATCCCAATGTTCCTCCGTCCAGGTACTGCGGGCTAACAATGTCGTGGTTTTAATAGGACACATACCAGAGGCCTCGTACATAGAGGCCACTTTTCCCTAGGCGATGTCAAACTGTTTGTGTCGATGTTGCGCGTCGTGTTGCTGCCTGGAGTGTGCGTTGCAGCCGAGTTGCATTCAGCCTTCTGCCTCGACATCTAGTGTTGATGTTGTACGTGGACGTGCATTCTTTTAACGGTTATTGTTGTCTGGAATCGCGTCCAGGTCCTGGAAATCACACTTTGGGACACTCCAATAGCAGCAGTCACCTCCCTCTATTTCTGTTCCGTTTCCAACCTTCCTATGGCTCTCCATGCCATAGATTTGGGTAAGTGAAGTTGTTGCATTGCGCTACCTGCTCACTACATCATCTCAACGCAACTGCTTGTGTAATTCGTTTGGCAGAGTAAATACAAGTCAACACCAGTCCCCACTGCAGAAAGTATCTGTTGTTACCACTATTTCGGTTGCCGTAATCTTGTTGACTCCACTCCGTAGACACGACAGAAAGACGTCGAACTATTTTAGTCTAATCTAGCGATGACAATACATCAAAACTTAGATATCTCAAATGATCCCCTAATTGTTTTGACCATTGTTCTTACGTTACGATTTGTGTCAGGAGGTAAATTTGAGCAAGTGATTATCATTTGAGATTTTTCTTTGTAAAATTTATTCAACTATTTACTTTAGGGCTACTTTTGACAGATGTAAAAAGGAAGTGTAGTCTGTATGCTTACATTGAGTTTGGGTTTTAGGAGATGTTACGCCACGACGCTTGCTGGTCCAGCTACAGAACTGTGTGGGTCGATCGCGACTCCTTACAGCAGGTTCTTGGCGTTTCTCGCATAGGCCTCAGACGTGCTCTCGCCACGCGTTTCGCAAAATTTATTCTGAGCTTCTGCTTACATCTGATCGGCCAGTTCAGATTATTTGTATCGCAAATAAAAATATGTTTAGAACTTTTGTTGCTGCTCTGTATCCATTTTCATTTTAAGAAGTGGATCAACAAGAAGTCAAAAACGTTCATTTCTTAAAGTATTCGTTTATTTCCAAGAGTAAATTCTATTTCACATACTGGGTGATTTACATAATACTTGCACCGCAAATACTGCGGAAACGGAAAGTGCGATTGATGTGTGGTTTTCACAGATTGGTTTGGTAGTCAAGAACTCGTATTGTTAGCCAATAAACAGATTGTTAAAAATATCTAGAAAGTGTATTTTTCATGCAAGCATACAATTTTTTCAAATGGGAAAATGGTTGTTTCTATCACGCGCTGGTATTTTTGACACCAGCTGTGTACAAAGAATTTTGAATGACTTTTTTATCACGTTTAGTTTGGGAGCTACAACCATTCAAAGATTTGGCGGCGGAGACTACGACAGCTTAGCTGACTGGCTGGTAGTCATGAGACAATGGGCCGTGCCCCAGGGGCTAGCCACTCGGCCAGTCGGCTACGCTATTGCAGCCTCCGCTCCCGCAACTTCGAACGGTTGTAGCTGCCAAACTAAACGTGATAAAAATGTCATTCAAAATTCTTTGTACATAGTTGGTGTCAAAAATTCCAGTGCATAATAGAAACAACCATTGTTCAATTAAAAAAAACAGTATGTTAGCATAAAAAATACACTTTCTAAGTAAAATTACAATCTGTTTCTTCGCTAAAAATACGAGTCCCTGACTACTAATCCATTCTGTGAAAACCGCACTTGCCGTTTCCGCAATACTTGCGGTGCAAGTGTTAGGTGATTCACCCTGTATATGTCAATATGAACACATGCAGAACAACAAATAACAAAGCAAGCCATGGGTGAGAAATAAAAAAGAAAATCGATATATACAATGAACATAAATGTATTCAGACACTCAGCAGTCAGTATTTGGTAATGCGTCCCTTTCTCTGTATAACAGCCCTAGGTGGCATGGAGTAAAAAACATTTTTGTTATATCCGAACCGATATTCACCCATTCTTCTTCTATATATGCACGTAAACTGCTCACATGTCGTTTTTGTAGTCTTGTTTTCAGTTCATTTCAGATGTTTTTCTTGGGTTTGAGGTCCTGTGACTGAGGTGGCGTAATGAGGCGATGAGTTGTGTTGTATAGTACCCACAGTTTGACAATTTCCGACGTATGCATGTGATAATTGTATTGTTGGAAATAAAAATCATCTCCAAGATCCTACTTCTCAGCACTTTCCTTCAGATTTTACTTAAGTATATCGAGATACAAAAATTTGTCCAAATTTTCCTTCAATAAGTATAAGCTCGCCAACACCTATGGAAGACGTGCATCCCCACACCATCACACTGCCGTCTCCATGTCTGGTTGTTGCCTGCAAGTTTCTCGGCTCCCAGTCTGTGTTAGCTTGACACCACACTAAACTGCGGCCATCCACGTAGCTCAAAGTAAATTTGCATTCGTCACTGCACAGAATCTTGTCCCAAAAGGCCACATCCTTGCGGACGAATTCTTCTGCAAGAACCAACCGCTTCTTTCCGTTGCACTAACTGACGAACGGATTGCGCCTTGACATTCTGCATTCTGTCATTGTACCCAGCACAGTTCAGGCGCCTGCGCCCTGTTCTAACAGTAACTTCGGTACCAACGCCTTCTGACAGTTCCGCAGCTGTAGCAGGAGCCGTTGGCCGCGGGTCTTCTTTCACCATTCGAACTATCTTCCTCTCGTCTTTATTCGTGACTTTCTGAGGACGCCTCTGTAATGGGCAATTGAGGAGAGTTTTTTTCTTCATTCCATTTCTGTACTATACTAAATATAGTCTCGGCTTCTGTTGATGGTCTTGGTTATTTCTTGCTTATGATTTTCCCTCACTATGCAGCCGCACAATACGCCTTCGCTCTTCCACTGTCGTTTCCCTACCTTTACGGGGCATGGCGCTGCGTTGGTCTTTTTCGATGATACCTGTGTTTTCCTGTAGTACGAGAGAGCTGCCTTGCGTACACTGACTGCTCGCTGCAGCCGAGTTGTAGTTTCAGACTGTACTAATCAATCAGGGCTGTGACTGTTTTCTTTTGTCCCGCGAGAGACACACGCCTCTGATGGTAACACAAAAGAAATCGTTCACGTACAGGATTCGCATATCTAGAGCTACATATATACTGCGCAATCCACCGTAAAGTGCGTGGCGGAGGGTATACTGTAACACTACTAGGCATTTCCTTTCCTATTCCACTCCAAAATAGAACGAGGGAAAAAAGAATGTCAATATGCCTCCGTACGAGGCGAGGCAGCTTCAAATTCCGGCCCCCTGAATTTCCTCCACAGAATTGCTCGAAACGAAGGTCGTCTTCCCTCCAGCGATCCGCAATTGAGTTGCCGGAGCATTTCCGTGACACTCGCGCAATGGTCGAACCTACCAGTAACGAACATAGCTGCTCGCCTCTGAACTGCTTCTATGTCTTCCTTTAAACCGATCTGCTGCGGATCCCAAACACTTGAGCAATATTCAAGACGTGGTTGTACAAGCGTTTTATGCGCGGTCTCCTTTACAGATGAAGTACATCTTCCCAAAACTCTCCCAATAAACCGAAGTCGGCTGTCCGCCTTACTCACAACTATCCTTATATCTTCAAATGTTCAAATGTTTGTTAAGCTTAAGCGGGCTCCATTCCGAAATTCTGAAGTTGGATGATTTGAGGTCGCAGGTCATTTTTGTTGAGGAATTGACAAAATCTTCAAATGTCTGTAAAGCTTAAGGAACTGAACTGCGGGGTCATCAGTCCCTAAACTTACAAACTACTTATGAACTACCTTATACTAAAGACGACACAAACATCCATGCCCGAGGTGAGGGGGGATTCGAACCCCCGACCGTAGCGGCCATGCAGACCGTGAATGGCGCGCCGCAGACCGCTCGGCCACTGCGACCGGCTCTTATATCTTCCTTCCATTTCATACGACGTCACTGCTTCAAGAAGTAGAATTTAGAGGGCCGGAATTTAAAGATGAGTGTAGTACGATCTTGCTGCCGCCTACTTACATTTCGCGTAAAGGTCACAAAGACAAGATAAGAGAAATTAGGGCTCGTACGGAGGCATATAGGCATTCTTTTTTTTCCTCGTTCAATTTGGGAGTGGAATAGGAAAGGAAATGCCTAGTAGTGGTACAGTGTACCCTCCGCCACGCACCTTACGGTGAATTGCGGAGTATGTATGTAGATGTAAAAGCTCACTACTAATGTTGTATTCGAACAGTATGAGATTTTTTTGCTACTCATGCGCATCACCTTCCATTTTTCTACATTTATTGCTAACTGCCATTCTTCACCCCAACTAGAAATTTTGTCTAAGTCATCCTGTATGGTGTTACAGTCAATTAATGACGACACCCTCCCATGCACCTCACCATCATCATTGTCGACGTCTTCTGAAATATACTCTACTATATGCCAAGTACGCAGATACACATTGCTTGCATGAATTAGACACAATTGACCGTGAGTTACGCATGTGACTTGTATCTGAATACTTTTGCTCGCCTCTATAGTTCGCGGTACAAATCTCGAAGGGCAGGAAAAGCTGCCCAGTTAGGTGGCTCACCCTGCCCTTCAGACTGCCCCTGCCAGTCACGCTATACGCCTTTATATGTCGGAGAAACGGGAAACGTAATCACTACGCCTGCACGTGGATACGAACCCCACTACTGCAGTGCATTGCCATTGTGTGATCTGATCCAGTCACTTCGTGTTGGCTCTTCCTGCACTCTCAATCGACGAGGGGCAACGCACTTCCCTGGAATAGCGTTTAAACAGCCGCAATTTCTGTCGTCAGTCGCTGCGGTGCATTCAGCGCTGTGTACGTATGCACGCGGGTTCCGCGTTCGAGTTCTGTGCGGTAAGTGCGCGCGTACTGAGACCGCGGGAAGCGGCGGTGAAGAGGCGGCTAACGAACGGGCAGGAGCGCCGCCCTAACGAGGGCCGGCCCTTTGAGGCGAGGCGCTCACTTGTTGCAGTTGTTTACGCGGCCGCTGCAGTCTGCGCAGCCTTTGACTCGCTGATGAGCGGACACCGTCAACACGCCGAGGTGGGCGCCCGACGTCCAAACACGCACTGCGATCGCCGCCGCCGCCGCCGCCGCCGCCGCCGCCGCCTGTGCAACTAGGCTGAGCAGGCGGCGCGCTGCGGCCGCGACGCTAAATGCAAGCGAGTACCTGCTACGTGGTGCAGTGCACAACGTTGTCAGTACAGAGAAACGATAGCCCCACGTGGCAAATACTCTGCCAGAGATAAAAGTTTGTCCGCTCTCTTGGAGTTTTCCAATTTACTGGAGATTTATTGTTCGAACAGTAGATATAGAGTACCATACATGGAATCATTACATTTATAGATCAGTAATGATAGCGGTACTGACAAATGATACTCCCCATGCCATCCCCGGTCAGATTTAGTGGAAGGATGGTGCAATGGATATCTCGGATGCGGATTAAGCACGAAAAGAGCGAAAAAGTAAAGGGAACTATGAAAAAAAATATAATAAGAAAATGAAGAAAAATAAAATGTGAACACTCCAAGCACACGATGTGCCTCATTAACACGTTGGCTGCTGTGTGGCTACCGGCGGCCGCACCAGGCGGCTCTGGCCAACACTATGTAGATACAAGGCCTCACAACAAGTGCGTGTCACGTCACACCCATAGGCGGCCATCGCTAGCTGAATGGCTGGCCGCTGCAACACCATCTGGCCGCTGCAACACCATCTAGATACAAGGCCGTTTCAAGTCACACCAATAGCCGGCCATCACTAGCTAAGTGACTGGCCGCTGCAACACTGTCTAGATACAAGGCCTCACAACAAGTGCATGTCATGTCACACCAATAGGCCGCCATTGCAAGCTGATTAGTTGGCGATTAGAGGCAATGGGCTGTGTCCCAGTTGTCAACCACTTAGCTAGCGATGGCAGCATATCGGTGTGACGTGACTTCCACTTGTTGTGAGGCCTTGTATCTACACGGTGTTGGCCAGAGCCACTTGCTGCGGCCGCTGGTGTGATGTGACAAGGACATATGTCAAGCCTTGTATCGGTGTTGCTCTGGCGCGCCTCTGACGTCATCGCGGCAGTCAATGGTGTTGCAGCAGCCAGACACTCAGCTAGCGATGGCCGCCTACTGGTGTAACGTGACACACATTTGCTGTGATGACTTGTATGTAGATGGTGTTGAAGTCGCCTATCGATGTAGTATGACACACACTTGTTGTGAGGACTTGTGTCTAGACGCTGTTGCAGTGGGCAGCCACTCTGCTGGCGATGGCAGCCTATCAGTGTAACGTGACACACACTTGTTGTGGGGCCTTGTATGTAGACGGTGTTGAAGTGGCCATCCACTCAGCTATTGGTGTAACGTGACACACACTTGTTGTGGGGCCTTGTATGTAGACGGTGTTGAAGTGGCCATCCACTCAGCTAGCGATGGCCGCCTATCGATGTAACGTGACATATACTTGTTGTGAGGCCTTGTATCTAGACCCTATTACAGTGGCCAGCCACTCAGCTAGCGCAGGCAGCCTATCGATGTGACGTGACACGCACTTGTTGTGACGCCTTGTATCTAGATGGTGTTGAAGTGGCCATGACTCAGCTATTGGTGTAACGTGACACACACTTGTTGTGAGGCCTTGTATCTAGATGCTGTTGCAATGGCCAGCAACTCAGATAGCGATGGCAGCCTAATGGGGTGACGTTACAAGCACTTCTTGCGAGGATTTGTATCTAGATGGTGTTGCAATGGCCGGCCACTCAGCTAGCACTGGTAGCCTATCGGTGTGACATGACATGCACTTGTTGTGATTCTCTTGTTCGACTGTAATGGTGTTATCCTAACGCATTATGTTTCTCCACGGCAGACCGCCAATGTATAGTATTATTGTTCGTTTTTGGAGCATCACCTGCAACCAACTTTGCGAAAGAAGTGCAACACTTTCTGCGCAACCCACCCATAAATTCGCACGACTATGCGCAGACGCATATGGAGCAAGCTGTGACTGCTCTGTTCGGTAGATGGTACTGGAAACTACTGTACGATCTACCACTCTCCCTGGATTTAAGTCCTTGTGACTTTGATTTGATTCCGAAGATGAAAGAACCAAATCGTGGCAATCGCTTCAAAACTGTTCCACAGATTCGACAGGCTGCAGACTACTCCTTTCGCGCCACCAACAGATCAGGCTCTGCTAACTGTATACTACGCCTTCCACATCGCTGGCAAAGGGTTCAACACAACGCTAGTGACTAGTTTGAAGGAGATTATGAGGTGCAAACATGTGACGCTTTTGTATCGGTTGTGAATAAATAGTTGCCACTATTGAAGTTCCAACCCTCGTATTTAGCTTTTGTCACTACATTATGAACTGTCCGTTATGTCATCGGCTTCTCTGTTCTCTTTTTATGAGCCTGAAAATTTTCCTATTACACATTAGCTACAGAAAAAGAGTCATGAGTCATGTGGTAAGAACACATTAGTGTTGTTGTTGCGGTCTTCATTCCGGAGACTGGTTTGATGCTGCTCTCCACCCTACTCTATCCTCAGCAACCCTCTTCATCTCCTCATAATAACGGCACCCTACTTCCATTTGAATCTGCATACTGTATTCATCTCTTGGTCTCCCTCTGCGATTTTTACCCTACACACTTCCCTCCAAAGCTAAATTCACAATTTCTTGATGTCTAAGAATGTGTACTACCAATCGATCCCTTCTTCCCTTCTTTTAGTCAGTACCTCCTCATTAATTATGCGATCCACCCACATAATCTTCAGCATTCTTCTGTAACACCAAATTTCAAAAGCCTCGCCGCGGCGGAGTGGTCAAATGGACTGAGGCGCTATGCTACAATGCGCGAGGTTGCTCCCCTCGGAGGTTCGAATCCCCCTTCGGGCATGGATATTTGTGTCGTCTTTAGTATAAGGTAGTTCATAAATAGTTTGTACGTTTAGGGACTGATAACCCGGCAGTTAAGTCCCATAAGCTCAACAAACATTCGAACACTTTTTTTTTTTTTTTTCCTTCAAAAGCCTCTATCCTCTCCCTGTCCGCATTGTTTATCGTTCATGTTTCACTCCTATAAAATGCAACATTCCACACAAATGACTTCAGCAAGGACTGCTTTATGCTTAAATTAATATTCGATGCTAAAAAATTTCTCTTTTTCACAAATGCTTTTCTTCCCATAGCCATTCTGCATTTTAATCCTCTGTACTGCGACCATCATATGTTATTTTACTGCCCAAGTAACAAAACGCATCAACCACCTTTATTGTTTCTTTACCTAACTGTAACGAAGCATGTTGGGATTTATTCCCATCTTCTTGCATTACTGACTCTTTCGATACCACTGTTGCATAATAATAGATATGAATGTATTTAGTCTATTATCATTTTCTTTTCCAAAACTTTTATTATTCTTTGTTGTAACTTGACTAGCTGAAGCCATTTTCTATTATTTAGTGTCACAGAAGTTTGTTTAATCAGCAAATATTGATTAATTAATGCGAAAGGCATATTGTTATATTTTAGACAGTATGCTAATTAGTATTTCCGTCAAAATTAAGTGAATTTTTTTCTCATAATATTAAAGTAGGTATTACTATGTTTCACAAGTAATGTTAGAAAAGTTTTGCCCTATTTAGTTTCTGTATAATTACCGTTAATTACAAAAGTATTGTTGAAGAATCTACTTTGTTAAAAACGTATATGAACCGAGATTTGTATATTAATTTAATCAGTATTATTTACACTATCTTCTTACTATAGCCAGTTGCTTGTAGTTTTTTACTTTTCCATTATAATTAACGTAATGAACTCAATTAATAACACGTAATTTCCAGTATCATTGACTCAAAGATATAAATAGGATGCGTTCGCGGCATGTAATAGAGTATTGTTTCAGCCTCCATCTGATGCACAATCTACGTCAATTGCGAGTATCGTTTATTGTTTCCGCCGTGATCTGAGGCACAAGCCACGCCAGTTGGAACTTTCATTTTGAATAATTATGGGCAATTCTCCGAAACGAACATCCCACCACTGGGAGGACCATAATTTGATCCCTTTCATTCTCGCACGGCTGACTGTAGGCAGCACGGAGCGTCTCATGGCGCCATATTTCCTTCACATGTCGGTATCAGACTGAGGCTTATGGCTGTAAACATTCCCTATTAAAGGACGCACACAGATGGCGCTCTGCCAGTTAAGTCATTGCGCTATCTTTGGCAGAAGTCTTCGAATCTCTTATCAGTACATCTACTGTCTCCCAGGTGGCGTCTGCCGTAATGAGATGAAAAAAAGACGTCTTCTTTCCAGGTACTAAAATTTTTTCAGGCGGTGTATTAAACACAACATTAGTCGCTGTGGTGCGTTGTAGATTGTGTAATACTAGTATTAAACGTTCATGTGACCTTCAGTCTCTGACGGATTTTATGTCACTGAAGTGGTGTGTGTACTATAGACGGCATCACCTACGAAGGTGGCCCAGTTTCCAGCCGTTCTGCGCATCCCCCTCCATTACCGCAGTGACAGCCAGTAATGTTCATTCTGTAGGCGTGTGACTGGTCGCGAGTTCCGCAATGTTTCTCCCGCACGCTGCACTGTTGGCGCTCGGCCGTAGCTCCTCCCCTCCACGCTTCCTCTATCGCTCCTCCTCTATGCGCGGAAGCGCCTTCTTATATGATGCCACGTAAAGCGTGACAATACTCACGGGGGTCATATCACCTGCTCCTTCGGCCTCCATTATCTCTACCTTACCCTCCACAATCGTCGCATCCGTCACGCCACCAAATACCTTGGCCTTACCCTTGACAACTGCCTTTCCTGGACTCCGCGCCTCAAACAAGCCGTGAAAAAGCTCTCAACCGCCTCCGCCTCCTCTAACTCCTCTCCAGCTGGACACGAGATCTCAACCCATCCACCATGCTCTACACCAGTGTTTTCCAACCTTTTTGAGTTGGCGACCCCTCTTCCAAGTACAAATTGTGGTGTCGCACAAGTACAAAGTGCGCGCCACCTGCTTTCGCCGCGCGCCGCCATGCACGCACGGCGCGGCGTTCTCACGACGACAGCCACGAGCGCCCTCTGCTGCAACCCCGCTCGTGGCCACCACGGAAAGACACCGGTCACTTCGGACTGAGATAGCAACGAGTTAGGACCTTCGTAATCAGATAGGCACCAGTGAAGACTTTGCTATTGTACAGGCACTAGGCAGGCCTCTAACAACTATGTATCAACATTCTGCAGTACTATGTAAAAGTTAAGTATTGTTACATTCTGTGCAATATATATCTCTTTCTAATTTACTCGAGTGTTTATAGTTTCTGGCTGCTCCCCTCCGTACCTGCACCAGCGTGCTATTTTTGTTCCTGTGTCGGTCTCATCCACTCGGCCACCGACATCTACGACAAGGCTGGGACACAAAAGCGGCGACGAAGTCGGAACACAAAACAAATATTCTGGCAACCCCCTCCCTCACCCCAACCCTCGCCATACCTGTAACACAACTATGTGCGTGAATTCAGCTACAGTCAATTTTATATTTTCTTTTCTTGATAAAACATGCTTGTAAAAAATAAAAATAGGGGTTACAGTATTCGTCATTATAGGCTGAATTTTTTAGTCTGTTTTCCGGAATGGAACACATTATTTTTAAATGAATTTCGACAGAAGACTATATGTTGTATCACGAAAGTTTCGAATTGCAGATGAGATTCTGGGGCGAATTATGCTGTTAAGTCCCATTGTATAGGCAATTTCTAAAGGAGTTGATTTTTTTGTAGAAATTCTCAAAAATACTTATTGCCTCTTATTGATGCAGCTATCTTTTGTGTTGTCAGCAAATTGTTCATTGTGTGTTCCTCTTGGTGTCTTATTTTTTGCTTCTGACAGTGAACTCTTAGCTAGGAACAGGGGACTCATGACATAGTGCTTATTCCCCTCAAAATAATAACAACAATGTACCTAATGATTGGTTCCTGAAAACAGTGTACAGGTTTTTTGTTTTTCATCGTTAATATGGCGTATTTATTGTAAAAAAAAGTCTGGTCTATTCATATCGGAATTTATAACAAGGAATTATGTTAGTATAAAAGGAGTATCACTCTTCTTGGGCTATTTTAGTATTGCAGAACGACCAAATACCCAGACATGCACTGTTCTGGTTGTTTTATGGTGCATGTACTTCCTTCTTTGACTGTAACCCTTGAAACAAGACTTTGTGACCCCCCCTGACGGTTGAGAATCACATGTTGGAAAACACTGCACTTCTCGTACCAATCCTTCATGTGTCCCGTCTTGTGTAGATTTCAACCCGCCTGGGTCTCCGTCTCCCCCCCCTCCCCCCAAATCCTTGGACGTCATGCCCTCCGCCTCGCTTATCGTATCTGCCTCCCTTCCCCCACAAAGATCCTTTATTATCTCATCCCCTTCTCTAACCTCTTCATATTCGTAGGCTATATCCCTGTCCTTTATACGACCCAAAAAAGGGTCTCCCATCACCTGTTAGTGTACCATATTCTCACCGATCCTGGGCCGCTGCCACGCCTACACCACTGAATCCCTCCCTCCCTTCACCTTCAGACACTCCACAGCCTCTCCCAGGGTAGCCTCCGCTGCCTCCCCCTACCAGATGATGGTCTCCATTCTGAAATCTACCCCTCCTACCAACTCTAATCCCATCCCCCATAGATTTGGCGCCCCCTAACGCATCCCCTCTTTATCTTACCCTGCGCTTGGTTGCCCCTTCCCCACCCTTCTCCCCTCCCCCTCCCCCTCCCCCTCCCCAAGAGTCTCTGCGCTCCCACCCCATCTCCCACCCACTGCTGACCTTTTCCCTCCTTCCGCGCCTCCCTGCTCCGCCTCTCCCTTCCCCAGTAGGGTCCCAGAAGTGAAGTGTTTGGGATTTAATCTATGCTTCGTGGTCCGGTGTTGTGTGTAATCTCCGTTTTTATAGTGTTGTAACCGCCGCTAGCGGCAGAACAAGCGTTGCCTGTGGATTTTAAGATATGCTACCGTCAAACGAATTATCTTAAGGAGAATGGAAAAGTTGGTAGAAGCTGACCTCTGGGAAGATCAGTTTGGATTCAGGAGGAATGTAGGAACCCGGGAGGCAATACTCAATTTACGACTTATCTTAGAAGATAGATTAAGGAAAGGCAAACCTACATTTTTGGCTTTTTTAGATTTGGAGAAAGCTTTTGACAATGTTGACTGCAATACACTCTTTCAAATTCTGATGTCAGCAGGGGTAAAATACAGAGAAAGGAGATTTATTTACAAACTTGTACAACAGCCAGACCGCAATTATTAGACTCAAAGGGCATGAAAGGGAAGCATTAGTTGGGAAGGGAATAGCCTTACTCCGATGTTATTCAATTTGTACATCGAACAGGCGGTGAAGGAAAGCAAGGAAAAATTTGGTATACGAATTAAAGGTAAGGGTGAAGAAATAAAAACATAGCGTTTTGCTTATGACATTGTAATTCTGTCAAAGAGACAGCAAAGGACCTGGAAGAGCAGTTGATTGGAATGAACAATGTGTTGAAGAGAGCATATAAAATGAACATTAACAATGGGAAAAACAAAGTTAATGGAATGGAATCTTAGAAAATCAGACGACGCTGAAGGAATTAGATTAGGTAACGAAACAATGAAGATGGTGAATGAGTTTTGTTACTTGGGTAGTAAAATAACATATGACGGTCGCAGTACAGATGATATAAAATGAAGAATGCCAATGGGAAGAAAAGCATTTTTGAAAAAGAGAAATTTGCTAACACCGAATATTAATTTAAGTGTAAGAAAGTCTTTTCTGAAGGCATTTGTGTGGAGTGTTGCCTTGTACGGAAGTGAAACACGGACGATAAACAGCGCGGACAGGAAGAGAATAGAGGCTTTTGAAATGTGGTGCTACAGAAGAATGCTGAAGATTAGGTGGGTAGATCGCATAACTAATGAAGAGCTAATGAACAGAATTAGTGAGAAAAGGAATTTTTGGCATACCCTGAATAAAAGAAGGGATCGCTTGGTAGGACACATTTTTAAACATCGACGAATCGTAAATTTAGCATTGGAGGGAACTGTGTGGGGTAAAAATCGCAGAGGAAGACCGAGAGACGCATGTAGTAAGCGCATTCAAATGGATGTGGGTTGCCATTCTTATGAGGAGATGAAAAGGCTTGCTCAGGATAGAGAATGGTGGAGAGCTGCACCAAACCAGTCTCCGGACTGAAGACCTTAACAATAACAACAACCGTCAACGTCTCTGTACTTGTGTTTGTGTCAAACTATGTTTCTGATTTTAGCCTCCAAGGCAATTTTAACATTTCTACATATGTCTTTTCGACTTCACTGTTTTTCTTATGTCACCAACATCTCACCTTGTGTTGACATACAAATTCACCACATTTATCTTCTTTTTTAACATTGATAACCCATTTACAGTGTTTTTCTTCTTTTGGGTGCAGAGCGGCCTGATAGTCTGCTGACAGCCTGCTTTTTGGGTCAAAGTACAACAAAAGGAAAAAATAAAACAAAAAACAAAAAATCACAGGTTGCCTTCTTAAATCCTGTCGGACGTTGTCTTCCCGGACGAAGTGCAGAGACTCGACGTGGCGTAGTCTCAACGAGTTGTTGGAAGTCCTCTGCAGAAATATTGAAGCATGTTCCTTTCGTAGCCAACCATAAGTTTTGTACGTTCATGATGTTATGCATGGACTGGCCTCTTGACTGTGTCCCATAAATCGTAGATGGGGTTTATGTTCAGTGATGTGGATGGCCAAATCATTCGCTGTAACTGTACACTATGTTCTTCAAACCAATGAATATCAGATGTGGTCTGTTGACATCGTGTATTGTCATCCTTAAAAATTACATCTTCATTTGAGGACGGGAACCCTTAAATATCCGCAGATGGCCTCCAAGTAGCGGAACACAACCATTACCATTCAGACATTGGTTCAGTTGCACCAGAAAACCCATTCTTCATTCAAAAAAAGCCGATACCTTTACGGAACCTTAATGGTAACTACGTTCCATGACTGCATCCAGTCTGTGTAACACTCAAACCTCACCATCGACTCTTATTGACTGGAATACTCATCTGCCACAGCAACAGTCTTCCAGTCCTAGGCTCCAGCCGATACGGTCACGAGTCCAGGAGAGGCACAGCAAGCGAAGTCGCGATGTTAGCGAATGGTAGTCTGCTGCCATAGCCCACTAACATTAATTTGCTTTGCATTGCCCTGTAGATAGACGATAAGAAAAGTGTCATCCGCATCTGCACCACATCCGCAATGTCCATATCCGCAATCGCATCCCCGGCACTTCATCCGCATCCACGGAACTTTATTCGCGGATATTAAAATTTTGAATGGGTAATAGAAATAGATAGCAGTATTTAAAACTATGATATAATTATTGTTAGTGTAATTTCTGCGACAACTTAACTACTTTCAACTTCTCGAATCACGGTAACTGTTCGATACGTACTCCAAAACAGACTACTCCAAAGAGGAAAACATTGGCGCTCCGGACACACAGAGTAGCGCTTCGGAGCCCGTGTGGTCAGAGCACTACGTCAGCAGTTTAATACAGGCATCTTCTAAAATTTCTGTGGCTAAAACTGATCGGCATTCGTAACTGTCAGCAAAAAGAGACTATGTCGGCTACAGTTACGGCCAGCCTATACAATCTACCATTGTGTACCTTCCTAATTACGTTACTTTCACTGTACACCGAATCTAATTATGAAAGTTGCTATAAAATGATATTGTCAATCTTTATTACTTCCGTCATCATTTATCTAATACATAAACATGAATGTTTTTTTTTTTCTATGTTTGTTCCTATTTTATGTGAGCTGTACCGTTCATTCGGTTACGATAAAACTTTGCAAACATATTGCTTTCACTTTTGCGACGGTTACTGACATAATTAAATGACTGTAAGACACTTTGTTCAGAATATATGCCCCTACCTCAATAAGAAACTGTGCCGTCTCGAGAAACCCGGACCCACACGCAACTTTGCTGACAAGATTGATAAGTTCTTCGGTGGCAGCTGTCTTCAAATTTGACGGAACTTCAGAAACTTTTGCATCTGTCTTGGTATTTAAATAAGTGATTATGGTACTTTGTCCCGTCTCACACGAATGTTTCAGCCAATTTGAAATTCCACTTTTGTGTGTAGTGTAAGAATATACTTTTCTACACGCAAAACAGAGTACTATATCGTTGATCTTTTTCTTGCCATCAAATACGTATTCAGTTCTTTTTCCAAATTGAGGATTTCAATTTGTTTTTCTTCACTAATCTCAAATCACCTCTTTTCACTTTACACGATCTAGTATCCACTGATGTCATGTTCATTTTAAGAAAAAACTGTCACTGTGTTCCATACAATATACTTTGTCACTCTGTCACTAAAAAGCGCTAACTGATAGCAGCGAAAATTTGGCATGGCACCTCTGATCGGCAGTGGGTCGGTTTGCCATCAAGGAAGCACTTGACAGAGCGCAGATAAGACACGGTCGCCTAAACGCATTAGGCGTCGGTCCCTCAGCTACGTCCGCTGTGGTACAGACAAAAAATACTTTGTTGTTGTGGCCACGGGATGAGGACAACTGACTTCCACTCTACCTGGGCCCTGCAAGGATTACAAGAATGTCCACGATCTTGAAGATTTAGCTAACATTTTGACAGAAGTACTGGGCAGATACCTAACTCTTTATCCGCATATAACACGCGGATATCCGCGTCGCTCACAATTTTATCCGCAAAGTAAGAAGTACTGCGGATATCCGCGGATATATCCGTGGATATTTGCATCCGCGCAGACCTCAACCTAACGGACACGTGTATCGTATATCCCACATCGACTTCTGCAGTTCACCCAATGTTGCCTGTCTGTTGGTCAGTGGAGACTGGTGCTTCAGATGACCGGGAGTTCACTTCTTTGAGGGCCGGATCATGATAGTGACGCTATCACTCGTTATTGTACTTCAATTAGTTTAGTCTCTGGATTTTTCCGAGTGAATAAATATTAATTTTCTGAATATTTTTTTATATAAAATTAATATAAATGATGTCAACACATCATCTGACTCGCGCTGTTCTCCTGTTCCATTTTCTTCCCTTTACTAGTCTGTCAGTGTAGTATCTAAAATGAAAGACGATGCCGTCTTTCGGCGGGGAAAATGGCAGTTGAACTTGACGTCACTTCCGCCAGCATGTTCTCCATGTGGTCCTACGCCGGCCGACGCGAAGCCCGGCTAGGCTCACCTCCTCGCAGCGGCTGACTGCCTGTTCAGCCGTCACAACTTTCGACGCTCTCCGCCGTCAAACTAGCGCTCTTTGTGATCCAAATAGGAGTTGTACATTGTTGTAACGTCACAATATCTCTCTCCCTTTGCCTCCAATTTCACACAGTGACAATAGAAGAAAAACAGCGCCAAGAATCCACTGCACATAAACAAATGGTTAATCATAATGTAATTAATAAACAATAAATGGCGAGGTTAGCAGTTGCAGGAAATATGAATTCTATGCTTCAATTTACGTGTGACACAGACAATTACCCCATATTAACAACATAAAGCAACATATAAAAACAATATTTTGCTCTAAGAAGCTAGACAACAGTTTTTTTCCAGTTCCTCTTCAAATGTCACTAATCTTCTTCTAGCTATAACTATAAATGTGAATATGTGTTCGGTGTACGTTTATCACGTCTGAACCACAAGACATAAAGAGCTAAAAATTTGTTCAGTTACTAATGTCTACACGTTGTGGAAGGCTTTAGGCACGGTTTTATGGCGCTCGGATAGCTATTTATCTATCTATATATGTTAATGTGAATGTCTGTTCGGTGTACGCTTATCACGTCCGAACGACAAGACGCAGAGACTTAAATATTTGTACAGTTACTAATTTATACCTGAGGAAGGTTTTAGGCACGGTTTTATACCGATCTGATAGATATTTAGTAATTTGAAGAATATAACGCGAAATGCGGAACAATAATTACTCTTTTAAAATTATATTTACTCTTTGAAACTGGTTTTATTGGTTGCATTGTTGCTTGAGGGTTGATAATGATAAAAGGGTGGAGTATATTGGGATGGAAAGTTATCAGTGTATATAAAATTCTACGTGTGTGAGTGTGTGTGTTAATATTTCGCTCTGCAGCGAAAACTACAGAACGCAAACGAATGGTATGTGTGATTGTTGTCCGAAGTCTCCCGTTGCCGGCCGCGGTGGCCGAGGGGACTGAGGCACTCCAGTCACGGTCTGCACGGCCACTGCGGTCGGGGGTTCGAATCCCCCTCGGGCATGGATATTTGTGCCGTCCTTAGTCTTAGCTAGTTCATAAGTAGTTTGTAAGCTTAGGGACTGATGACCCCGTAGTTAAGTCCCATAAGTTCTACAAACAATTGAATTGAATCTCCCGTTGTACACCATAGCTGTTCCATGCCGTTAGCTATAAGGGGGTGGAAGATATGGTGGTTGAAAGTCGTCAAATTATAAAAAAAAATCGGACTGAAGGCCAGCGATGACGTTTGCGACTTTATAGCAAGGAGGTTAGATACAGCGAAACGTGATGCCACAGACCATATCTTTGGTCTACACGTGCTATAATGTCTTCAGCTCTTTCTCTGTAAGGATAAGCATGCGAATAAGGAAATATAAGAATAAATAAATAAAGCAGTAAAAATGAATTTCTTTTAATACATCTCTTTAAAAAATCGATTTTACGTTTCGCTCATTACGTTAAGTAATTGATCTGTGATATTATTACAATCATTAAACGTCATAGGGATCCATTTATAGCCCTCAAGTTTGTCACATGGTCAATTATACGTCTCTTGCTCAAGGGTGAGCAACCTAAAGAAATCTCTACATTTACGCTCCAAACAATACCACGAATAACGTAGTTTACCAGAATGCCCTAAAATGAAATTAAAATAAATTTGGACATTACTCTCATCATACATGTTGAGATATTGCAACACAGGCTATAAGGAACAATGTATGTATTATTTATTGTAAATCATTAAGCACTTCACATAATTTTATTTGAATGTTGATTAAAAATGTTTGTTTCTAAAGAAGGTATTGTATTTCATTTCATCCTTCAAAACCAGCCTCATAGCACACTACTGAAAGATAGCTTATATATCATAATCAACCAACACGCAGGCGGAGCCGCGGGTTTAAGTTAGAAAAAAAGTAATACAGAATCAAAGTCAGTACGAAATGTGCGAACCATGTTGGGCAGCACTTTGCTTATAATATCAGTTAGCACTTGTTGACGTTTTATAACCACTTGACGAAGCATACAAACAGCGGATCACGCATTTACGACTCTAACGTGAAGCAGCACTGCTACGTTGCTTACTACAGGCCGTCAGCCAGACCAGTTACTTTAAGTGAACAACTGTACCCGCGAGCGACTTTGCGCGTAATAAAACGTTTTGCCCACAGCTGAGCCTACAAAATTCACACCCCTGCTGACAGATAACATACCAACAGCTGGAAGCTGTTTATCGGAAAGGACGATCTGTACAGCCAGCGCGCTGAGAGTGAGACACGCAACTGTCGTTTTCACTTCTCCCGCTGTCTTTGCTACTAGCAGTAATTAACAACCAGAATTTACTACACTGCACACGTTAGAGAACAGTATCTTGGCTCATCGAAACTTAACCCTCCCAAAATGACTGACCCATTGTCAATTATAAATCCCTGAATTTACATAAATACATATCACAAAAATTAATCATTTACCCACAAAAACAAAACAAATATTCCCTTTTTATTCGGAGCCCCATCTCCGCGCTCCAAGAATTAATTCTGCAAAACATATGACAATCGTGTACTACCTCGCGCACCCAGAATTAATTCTCCAGATTAATTATTCTCTGAACTACTGACAAGTTTCAGCCACCTCCGCGAACCAAGAATTAATCGCTCATATTAATTGCCACCATAAAACACTCCCCAAAATTATCAAATTACAATAAAACACAAGTAAAACCTCCGAAATATTAAATTACTTGCACACATACAAGCAGTCAGAGAGACCTTCGTATTACTTGCCGTCTTACTTTTTGACATATCATCTCAACTCACTAACATTTCTGAGACCTAAGCTCTTCCCAGATGTTGAGTAAGCCAGATGATATGAATTTGGGTCCTCACATTTAGTAACTACAAATGACCCATGGTACGATTTGAACAGCTTTTTCTAAATTTATTTCGTTGTTCAGATCACTCGACTTCCCTTTCTTTCTTATTAATACAATGGCACCTTGGTTGTAACTTACTACTTTGTACCGTCCATGATGTCTCCTCTGTCTTTGTTTCGCACTTTCCTCCATGCAGTGGCATACCCAGAGTATCTAGGGGGGGGGGGGGAAGCTGTCGGGCTGTTTTTTTTTTAGAAATCACGCTAACTCGGTGATTGACTTCAGCACCCCCCCCCTCCCCCGCCAGAACACGATCCTGGATACGCCACCCCCCCCCCCTCCCCCGCCAGAACACGATCCTGGATACGCCACTGTCTCCATGATTTTCTTAACCTTATCGTCTACTTCTTGCGCCGAGGTTTGTCCACCTGGTGGGTAGTGGTGGGAATTCTACCAATTAGGCCAACAGATTTGCAGGTTTTTCTCGCAACATATCTTTAATTGGCTTTAAACCTGTGGCACAACTTTGTACATAGTTCATTACGTCTCCGAACGCTGGTATATATTCGACCCACTTAGAGTGCTTATGGCTGCAATAAGTCATAGCTAGTCTGTCGAGTTCTCTCATGTAACGTTTCTCTGCGTTTGCCGGAGGATGCCCTACCGATATTCGTACATGTTTGACATCTGTAGTAGTAATGAAATACTCCCAAAGTTTCGACACAAATTACGAGCCATTGTCTGAGAAAAATGGCTGTAGGCTTGCGACTTTCCTATAGGTATTCACCAATAAGAATTGGGCAATACATAACTCGGGTAGTAAAAGTTTATGCCACTTGTCTCTGTACATAGGGGTGAGTTACGTATGTCAGCTTCTATGCCCCAAACAGCTACCCCATCTGTTTAAACAAGATCAATAATTAATCTGCAGTTTAGCCATCTGCATATGATAACATGAAAATCTAATTAAACAAACATAAATTAAACTTCTGAATAACCAAAAAAATACATTCTAAGATACAGAAGAGATACACTCACGAAGTAATTCTTTATAAATAGAGTTTATTTCTCTTTCTGGACATTAAAATACAGAGGTTGTCTTACTTTATATATCGGTAAATAACTGTATATTTCCCCAATTATTGTTCATGAGAGGCACTATAAGTTTCACACGCACAAAAGTTATAAAATGTCACTCGTAAATCAGTGTAGTCCATCGAACATTTCAGTTCCTAGTTAATCCGCGATTAAAGTATTTGTTATAAAACACAGTTTGTAATCACACTAGTACACCATAGCCGAATTATCACAGTTCCACTGCCTACTACCATGCATAGTTAATCACTTTTCAAGCAGAGACTAAGATCTGCAGTCACAGTCCCGTAAATTTTCTAAGTCCACACATACCTAGCTCTTCAAATCACAAGTTCGTAACGCGGCTTCAGACCGCCCAGCGTCACAAACTTTCACCACCACGCCAAAGTTACGAGTCCCTCCCATTCGTTCGAAAGCATTCACCTCCAGCTCCCAAATTTTGTCCTTCTCCGCATCCTAACGCTTCATCTTTAAAATACAATTTCCCTTCCAAAATATTATACATTTGAATATCACAGAATTAAATGCTTTGACCACCTCCCTACAAATATTGTTTACATTTAACAAACAAATCTATATTTAACAATCCAAAAAACGGTTGAGACTGAAGCTCTTTGCTCAGATAGGCATTAAGCGTGGCGTCTCACTGTTCAAATATGCTGCCGCCGTTTAAATATAGTTACACAATTAATATTTAATTTATCATGCCTTTATACAAATATATTCAGTTATTGTCCACAAATACTTGTTGTTGTTATGGTCTTCAGTCCGGAGACTGGTTTGATGCAGCTCTCCACCCTACTCTATCCTGAGCAAGCCTTTTCATCTCCTCATAAGAACGGCAACCCACATCCACTTGAATCTGCTTACTATACGCGTCTCTTGGCCTCCCTCTGCGATTTTTACCCCACACACATCCCTCCAATGCTAAATTTACGATTCCTCGATGTCTAAGAATGTGTCATATCAAGCGATCCCTTCTTTTAGTTAGGGTATGCCAAAAATTCCTTTTCTCGCCAATTCTGTTCAGTACCTCTTCATTAGTTATGTGATCTACCCACCTAATCTTCAGCATTCTTCTGTAGCACCACATTTCAAAAGCCTCTATTCTCTTCCTGTCCACACTGCTTATCGTCCATATTTCACTCCCGTAGAAGGCAACACTCCACACAAATGCCTTCAGAAAAGACTTCCTTACACTTAAATTAATATTCGATGTTAGCAAATTTCTCTTTTTCAAAAATGCTTTTCTTCCCGTTGCCTTTCTGCATTTTATATCCTCTGTACTGCGACCATCGCATGTTATTTTACTACCCAAGTAACAAAACTCATCTACCACCTTCATTGTTTCATTACCTAATCTAATTCCTTCAGCATCGCCTGATTTTCTAAGACCGCATTCCATTATTTTTGTTTTGCTCTTGTTAATGTTCATTTTGTACGCTCTCTTCAACACACTGTCCATTCCATTCAACTGCTCTTCCAGGTCGTTCACTGTCTCTGACAGAATTACAATGTTTCAGCAAAACGCAATGTTTTTATTTCTTCCCCCTGAACTTTAATCGCTATTCCAAAATTTTCCTTGCTTTCCTTCACCGCCTGCTCAATGTACAAATTGAATAACATCGGAGAAAGGCTACAACCCTGTCTTACTCCCTTCCCAACTGATGCTTCCCTTTCATGCCCTTCGAGTCTAATAACTCTGGTCTGGCTTTTGTACAAGTTGTAGATAACTCTCCTTTCCCTGTATTTTACCCCTGCTGACTTCAGAATTTGAAAGAGTGTAGTCCAGTCAACATTGTCAAACGCTTTCTCCAAATCTACAAAGGCTAAAAATGTAGGTTTGCCTTTCCTTAATCTATCTTCTAAGATAAGACGTAAGGTAAGTATTGCCTCCCGGGTTCCTACGTTCCTCCTGAATCCAAACTGATCTTCCCCTAGGTCAGCTTCTACCAGCTTTTCCATTCTCCTGTAGATAATTCGTGTTAAAATTTTGCAACCATGACTTATCAAACTGATGGTTCTGTAATTTTCACACCTGTCTGCACCTGATTTCTTTGGAATGGGGATTATTACATTTTTCTTAAAGTCTGAGGGTATTTCGCCTGTCTCATACATTATACACACCAGTTCAAATAGTTTTGTCATGGCTGGATCTCCCAGAGACTTTAGTAGCTCTGAGGGTATGTCATCTACTCCTGGGGCCTTGTTCCGACCTAGGTCTTTCAGGCCTCTGTCAAATTCATCTCTCAGTATAATATCTCCTATTTCATCTTGATCTACTTCCTCTTCCCTTCCTACAACATCGTCTCTTAGTTCATTTCCTCTGTAGAGCTGCTCTATGTACTCTTTCCACCTTTCAGCCTTCCCTTCTTTGCTGAGAACTGGTTTCCCATCTGAGTACTTGATATTCATAGAATTGCTTTTCTTGACCCAAAATGTCTCTTTGATTTTCCTGTAGGCGGTATCTACTTTTCCCCTTCTTATACATTCTTCTACAGATTTGCATTTGGCTTCTAGCCACTCTTGCTTAGCCATTTTGCACTTCCTATCAAACTCATTTCTTAGTCGTCTGTACTCCATTTTGCCTGTTTCATTTACTGCATTTTTATATTTTCTCCTTTCATCAAATAAATTTAGTATTTCCTGATTTCCTGTGTTATCCAAGGATTTTTTGTAGGTCTTGCCTTTCTACCTATTTTGTCCTCTGCTGCCTTCACTATTTCATCTCTCAATGCTACCCATTCCTCTTCTACTGTTTTATTTCTCCCTGTTTCTGTCAATTGTTGCCTAAATCTCCCTCTGAAATTTACCAGAACTTCACGTTCCTTCAATTTATCTAGGTCCCATCTCCTTATTTTCCTACCTTTCTGCAGTTTTTTCAGTTTCAGCCTACAGTTCATGACTAATAAGTTATGGTCAGAGTCTATATCTGCCCCTGGGTATGTCTTTCAGTTTATAACCTGATTCCGGAATCTATGTTTTACCATTATAAAATCTATCTGATACCTTCCGGTGTCTCCTGGTCTCTTCCAAGTATACAGCCTTCTTTTGTAATTCTTAAACCACGTGTTTGTTATGATTAAATTATGTTCCGTGCAAAATTCTACCAGGCGACTTCCTCTTTCATTCCTTCTGCCCAGTCCATATTCACCTACTATTTTTCCTTCTCTTCCTTTTCCTACTACCGAATTCCAGTCTCCCATCACAATTAAGTTTTCCTCTCCCTTAACTGTCTGAATAATTTCCTTTAGGTCCTCATATATTTCTTCGATCTCCTCATCATCGGCGGAGCTAGTTGGCATATAAACCTGTACTACTGTTGTCGGTGTTGGCTTCGTATCTATCTTGACAATGATAATGCGATCACTGTGCTGCTCATAGTAGTTTACCCGCATTCCTATTTTCTTATTCATTATTAGTCCTACTCCTGTGATACTCCTATAATCCTGTACTCACCTGACCAGAAATCCTGTTCATCCTGCCACCGAACTTCACTAATCCCCACTATATCTAACTTCAACCTATCCATTTTCCTTTTTAAATTTTCTAATTTTCCTACCCGATTAAGGGATCTAACATTCCACGCTCCGATCCGTAGAATGCCAGTATTGTCTTTCCTGATGACAACATCCTCCTGAGTAGTCCCCGCCCGGAGATCCGAATGGGGGACTATTTTACCTCCGGAATATGTTACCCGAGAGGATGCCATCATCATATTTTCATACAGTAGAGCTGCATGTCCTGTGGAAGAGTAACGGTTGTAGTTTCCCCTTGCTTTCAGCCGTTCGCAGTAACCGTGTGGCAAAGCCACATTAGCTGATGTTACAAGGCCAGCTCAGTCAATCATCCAGACTGTTGCCCCTGTAACTACTGAAAAGGCTGCTGCCCCTCTTCAGGAACCACACGTTTGTCTGGCCTCTCCACAGATACCCCTCCGTTGTGGTTGCACCTACGGTACGGCTATCTGCATCGTTGAGGCACACAAGCCACCTCACCTCGACAATGTCTGTGGTTCATGGGGGTGGCACAAATACTTATAATTAAAAAAAAAAAGTTCAAATGTTTGTAAATCTTATGGGACTTAACTACGGGGTCATCAGTCCCTAAACTTACGAACTACTTTTGAAATAGCTACAACTAAGGACGGTACAAATATCCATACCCGAGGGGGGATTCAAACCCACGACCGTAGTGGCCGTGCAGACCGTGACTGAAGCGCCTCAGTCCCCTCGGCCACCGCGGCCGGCTACTTATAATTGTTTATGTATAAATTATCTGTTGCATATCTTCTATTTTTAGTCAGCCATGAAATATTTAAGTGGTAGTATACAAGATAAAAATAACCAAACATTGCTAAGAATAATATTAAAAATGTAATACGCTTTGCTGGGTTCATGTTTTTTGTTTCTGTGGTGGAATCTATGTTCTGACACAAGAATATTATTACCTCAACGAAAAGCAGAATAAGAGAGTAAAACAAAGTTTATTGAAAGGATACGGAAATAACGTGGTGTGTCTTTTAAGATAGGTAGCGTGGTGCAATGCTGCCGATTTGCTTCTTAATCTGTTACTGATAAACACTATGTATCAATAATTGTAAATATAAGTCTTATGATATTATTACTATAGTACTTAGATTTATCGCTTTTTATCTGTAAGGGATATTTAAATTGTAATTATGGAGTTTGATTCTCCCAAGACTCCTGAACCCATTTATATAATTATATTTGCCATATGATCATTCCCTGATTTTACATGGATTTTTAGAATAATGTTATTGGCTATATTCTATTTCAGTTGGAATCTGGAATAGCCGCTCTTGCTCAGTCAAGCGTTTCCGGTTTCTGAGCACATTAGGGAAACCCTGACTACCTGCTGCATCCCATTCACTAGGTCCAAACTGGTAGCCGGCCGGCTGGGGAACCCAATAGCCTGGCAAAACCCGCCTTTCACATGGACACAATCAGCTTCCCCTTGTATCTATATTATCACAGGCTTTCCAAGCTTCGCAAAGAAATCTGTTTCGTTAATTTTTTATTACAGTGTTTGTTGCCTTCTTTGGCGTACCGTTTTAAGTACCTTGAAAACACGTCAACTGCAATAACACATATTTAGCCCCACCACGACCCGTCGGCAGAGGCCTATATATGTCAATTGCTGTGAGATCCAGCACTTTATCTGGAATGATGCTCTGCATCGCCCCTTGCTTTGCCACAGTCTCATATTTTACGCGTTGACATACATCACAGGCCCTGAGCTGCTCCATAACTTTTATCGGCGTGTTATTAACGAGCACAAAGTCCTCAAGTAACTCTAATCATTTCTGCGGCCCGTAGTGTCCATGAAATGTATATATTTTATTAGCTCTTTGACCTGCTCTTCTGGAGAACAAGTTTCTATTCTTCCATGACCTCGTCTTTTCTTCGGAATTTGATAGAAGCACATTAGCCCCAAACAGTGACTTTACCAGTTTGAGCACTAGATCCGCATTCTGCATTCTCCTCATATCCTTGTCCTTCTGTCTCGCCTTCGACGCCCTTCTTATTCATTACTGAACACTCCTCTGCCTCGTCCTCTATCATTCCATCATCTCCTCCTTCTGCTGGAAGCCTGGACGAAGCGTCAGCAATTACATCGTCGGTGCCTTTGATGTACTCCACCGAATACTGAAATTGTTGGAGAAACATTGCCCGTCGTGTCAGCCTTTCATTAAGCAGCTTGCATTCCTGCAGGAAGCTAAGCGCTTTATGGTCAGTTAACACGACAGTTTCACATCCGTCCAGATAAATACGGTATTTCTTAAATCCCCAGACGATACTCAGTGATTCTGTGATTCCGTAATTACGCTGATTGCCTGTTCAGTCGTCACAACTTTTGACGTTCTCCTCTGTTAAACTAGCGCGCTTTGTGCTCCAAATGTGAATTGTACTTTGTTGTAACGGCACAACATAATTTACTACCTCCTGACCTCACCGTATGTGGAGACTTTACAGATAGTCAGCAAAGCGCTGTTACGTTTGGACGTGCCGAGGAACACTCAGTGAATTAGGTTGCACGATTTGTTGATGTATCGCCGCGGCGGTGCGGACGAGCGCACTGAGGCGCTATGCTACGATGCGTGAGGCCATTCCCCGTGGGGATAGGGGGGGGGGGGGGGTTCGAATCCCCCTTCGGGCATAGATGCTTGTAGATCATAAGTAGTTTGTAAGTTTAGGGACTGATGACCCCGCAGTTATGTCCCTTAAGCTTAACAAACATTTTAACATTTGTTGAGGTATCGTCGCGGAGTGTTGTACGAGTCTACAGGAAGTGGTCTACCACTGGTTGGCATGTGAAACAGAATGGGAACAGTGCTCGTGAAAATATCCTAACCTACAGCGACTAGAGGCGAGAGCTATACCCTGTGAACGACAATCGATTTCAAACTTGACAGGAATATTTCTTATCAGGGGGTTTATGTTCAGATGAATCAATTTCTGAGTTAACCTAGCTACTCTTACCTGGATTACAGCTATTGCTCACGGAGGCTCATAAACCTGAACGTAGTCAGAAACTGGACAGTAGCTACATGTATGCGTACTGTGTCGATCGGCAAGAAGAGATTTTGACGCTTCTAAATTTATGTGTGACGTTGAGTGAGCTCCTGAACAATTACAAACACTTACGACTTGTCTTGGACACAGTCGCGTTTAGTTTGAACCCATTACTATCAATACAGCCTTTTTTCACGAAAACGCACTGTCACAATCAGGCGATAGTTCACAAACACTTTTACAGTTGCAGAATAACTGTTGAAGATTCCTGGAAAACCTGAAGAAATACTTGTCTTAACTTTGTATCTTGAACTCATGTGGTATTTCGTTAGAGATCCCAGGAATGTACAGGAATATTTCAATGTTAACTACTTCTCTTTGACCTTCAACTAACATGTTTCACTTTCCCCAAGTAAATTAAATTCTGCGTTCTCTCAGACCTCGGGAGTTTATTAAAAAATAAATAAGAAAAATGTGAGCCATCTTTGCTAAAAGCAATTGTAATGCGAAAAGTATTTATTATTACGATAAAAATAATAAATGTGAAGGGAAAAGTGAGCACTATGAAGTCTAGATTAAAGTTTATATCTGTCTGAGGAAAAACTCTCGTTTTTTTTGCTTCGAAGCATAATTTAAACGTTCTCGTACACGTTGGAGTCAAATAGCCTATTCACATTCTTGACAGGGATATATCGTCCTCTTCAGTATCGGATGTCAAAAGTTACAGACAAATTTTGCTTCTTTGAAAGTCTCCTCAAGGACCTGAAGCTGTAGATATTCTCCATCCGGAATCTGCAGTATGCAGTTTCGATACCTATCTCTGAATCTGATCTAAGAACTGCTTTTGACTTCATTAGGGGGTCGGGGGGGGGGGGGGGGGGGGTTCGAATCCCCCCTCGGGCATGGATATTTGTGCCGTCCTTAGTGTTAGCTATTTCATAAGTAGTTTGTAAGTTTAAGGACTGATGACCCAGTAGTTAAGCCCCATAAGCTTTACAAACATTTGAACATTTGAACTTCATTTGAACTTAGGTTTAGCGCGTCACTATTATTGTATAGACACTCGGCAAGCCAAACCTGAAAATGGATACCATAATTAGGAACACTTCTCGTTTCTATTCTCGATGAACATGTTCCTGCTGACGCAGTTTCTGTAATGAATAAACATGTAGATACGTTTCCTTATTAGATCATATTTGAAGCTAAAGAAATAAAAATAAATTCACACATATAGAAAATAAAGTACCTCAGAAAAGTTACGTAACAGCTATTCTGCGGTCTCACAGACCGTTCCATACAATGATGAGGAAACTAAATGTGGTAGAAAGAGAGGTTCTTCATTGCACGACATCCCCATTCATGTTGAAAGCTAAATAGAGGCGAACTCCATAACTTCAAGAAAGGGAAGCGATAAGAACATAATGACGGCTCACCAGACCGCCGTATGTCAGTGAAGGGTTTGTATTCTGAAAAGGCATACAATACTTTGTTATATTCAAAAGTGCAGCTATTAATGAGTCATCAGTTTTTTTTTAAATAAAAAACGAAACCACCAACTTAATTTGTAACACAAGATCATCTATTTCATTTACACATAATTGGAATACTACGCGATAAACTAATTGCCGTAATTGCGACATTTTTTCAACAGTAACTGTCTGCTATTTCGTAGTGAAGGTTATGAAATTTAAAGCACAGAGCCTCATTAAAACAAAGAAGTAACGAAATATATTTCGGTGTGCAGATGCGAAATGAAAAGGGCTATATAAGTGACCATAACCCCACACGACAGTCCATAGCAGACACAATAGAATCAGCCGCTATTGGACTGTTTTGAGCAACTAATGACCTCATTGAAACTCCTTGGGTCTGGTGTTGCACGGACATTAACTACTCGTCATGTTTTAATTTTTCCATATAGTCTTCACTCACGTGGTTGCTATCTCTGTCACAGCGTCAGTCAGTATCTTAAAGTTAAAATAGGTTAAACTTCGCGATCAGGCCATGAAGATTGGACCGATCATCGTATTTTCCAGTGGTGTCATCATCGGATTCTGTATTTAGGGACACGTGGTGAGCACACCGCACTTCCGAACGTTGTCTACGTCTAGAACTTGGAACAGCTAACACTCAGTTAAACCGCTCCTTAGTTGGCATCTCGCCACAGAAAAGTCCTTGGCAGCACCGTGAAACGAAACTGGGTCGGAGGCGACAAGTAACCTAAGGAGGATTTGAATAGTTGCAGAAAGTTGTTGACTCTCTTTATTGCCGAACTGAGGAGTTGATGTTCTGCTATACTGGCACGATGTGTCTTGAGTGTGATTAATGAATACCTATATGACACACTGATATAATTGTTGAAGACCATTTTTCAGTAGTGCCATCTTCTCAGAAACAAAGGAAGATGGTCATGTTCCCGAAGTCAACAAAGAGTCTGTTCGTGTTCAGAGAAGAATTATCGAACAGTCATTTACCATGCAACGAATTGTCATGATACGAATGACCATCTTCGTGTTACTACTTTATCAGATAAATATTCGTTTCAGTTCGCTTTTCATAAAGTGCCTATATACCGTGATATGAAATGACCAACATACAAGAAGGAAAATATTCGCGTAATGGATTTGTTCAGGACAGGGGACGTGGAATCGAGAATATTTTCCCCAAATATCCTTTGTGGGTGCTGCGACCATTAAAGACAGGAAATTACCGACGAGCCCACTGAATTTTGTGCTTTGAAACGTGTCCCAACTAATAACTGTTAAGGCGAAGAGCGCAGTTAAGAATTATATTAGCTTACGTTTATGGTTTCAGCTGAAAAGTCAAAGCAAGGAAAACTTCAAATTCTCATCTATGGATGGCTACCTCGTTAACTGAATTACGCATGAATATTAAATCATTTACGTTAACATTACAGAAATTATGTTAATTTGTTAGAATAATAAGCTGTACAATAAGAGAGCCGACAAGTGGTACTGTCAGGAATCATTTTATTTATAACAATAGCTAAAAGACACCTGCTTCATTTAAATAGCTCATTTGTAAAAAGACGACGACTTACGGTTAGTAAATTATTCGGAAGAAGTAGAAAATTCTTCAAATTTGTTTCATAAACTGATGAGTAATTTCTTTTTGCCGTGTGAGGCAACTCATTTCCTCACATGTGTGATTCTAGTATTATCTGCTTCGAAAAATATGTTAATTGATACAGTGGCTTTTATCACTCGGAGTCCTTCCCTCGTCACAAATAATGACGAAAAAATATATTTTAAGGCACTTGTTTAAATTACTTGAAAACTATAAAATTAATATCTCGACCTTGAATGTACAGGGTGGTCCAAAAGTCAGGAAACACCCTGATAAAATCCAAATGGAGTAGCAAACAAGGAAACAGAGTCCCTACACAGGAGTAACATGATGGGGGAACCTTATTGGCTATGACACCAACATGGCGGCCATCTTGAGAGCCACCATCTTGGATTCGACTCCAAAATTGCAAATAGGAAGGTGGTCATGTGACATATCAAACAGATAGAGAATTTCACCAGAAAAACAATTCCGTTATTCCCGAATGAAACTTCACTCTGCAGCGGAGTGTGCTGCAATTCCGTTATTATTTTAAACATAGCTTTATTCATTCTCGAGTTATAGCCAATTACTTGCGGCAGCAGTGGAACGCTCGGCAGCGTGCGTATTACGTACTGAGAAGTCATAAAATGGAGTTTGTAACGGTGCAAAGTGAGTATCCCATGCCTGATATGTTACATATGTTTAAATGTTAGGTATAATTTACTCATGCTAACGTTTTCATCATTGTTTCCTTATTAACAGGTTACAAAATGTCCTTAACACATGAAGAATGCATTGAAATTATCTTGAAATCAGGAGAAAGAAGCACACGGGTCATTGCTGAGGTTTTCAACAGTCGTCACCCAACCAGGCAGCCCATCACTCACAGCGCAGTTGCCAAGCTTTTGGCCAAATTCCGAGCAACAGGTTCTGTAGCAGATAAACCGAAGGCTGGAAGACCAAAATCCGCCACAGGTGAAGCAACAACAGTGAGCGTATTGGCATCATTTAGCAAGAGTCCGCAACGGAGTACTCGTCGCCTGTCACAAGAACGTAGGGTTAGCCGTACCTCCATACTGCGAATTTTATCGCAGCACAAATGGCACCCGTACAAAGTTCAGCTGCTCCAACAACTGAACGAGGATGACCCAGACCGTCGGGTACAGTTCGCAGAATGGGTGACACAGCAGCTGCAGATATACCCACGTTTCCCCTCTCAGGTGCCGTTCAGTGATGAAGCCAATTTGCCGCGGTGGAGTAGCCGAGCGGTCTAAAGCGTCTCGCTGCGGAGCGCGCGGTTGCTCGCCGTGGAGGTTCGAGTCCTCCCTGGGGCATGGGTGTGTGTGTTTGTCCTTAGGTTAGTTTACCTAGGTTTAAGTAGTTTGTAAGCTACGGACTGATGACCACGCAGTTTGGTCCGATAGATTTACAAACATTTGAACATTTTGAAGCCAATTTCTTTATCAATGGTGAAGTGAACAAGGAGAATCACAGGTACTGGTCTGACACAAATCCGCACTGGATTGATGCTTCCAAAACGGTCGACTCACAAAAAGTGATGGTCTGGTGTGGTGTGTGGGCCAACAAAATCGTGGGACCTTTTTTTATTGATGGTACGTTAACAGCCAACGGTTATCTGAGGTTATTGGATGAAGACGTGTTTCCTTCGTTGTTAACGGAGGACGGGACATTTCCGGAATTCTTCCAGCATGATGGAGCCCCACCACACTATGGGCACAATGTGCGAGCATACCTAGATGTGCAGTTCCCTCAACAGTGGATTGGTGGTAGGGGTGCTGTGGAGTGGCCACCACGTTCACCAGATTTAACTCCTTCGGATTTTTATCTTTGGGGCCATGTCAAAGCTCTGGTTTATTCTGTGAAAATAAGGGATTTGCATCATCTAAAGCAGCGCATTGTTGATGCGTGTGGTAAAATTCAGCCTGATGTGTTGGTCAAGGTGCATCAGGACTTGGTTCATAGGATAGCATTAACAATACAAAATAATGCACAACATATCGAGCCATTCCTATGACTTTGGCGGTGTCTCGGAACTGTGTAACATTGGCGTAATGTCTCGTCGGCACATAACACACATGATGCCGAGCGTCCCACCGTTCCCACATGTAATTGGTTAGAGCTCGAGAATGAATAAAGCTAAGTTTAAAATAACAACGGCATTGTTTTTCTGGTGAAATTCTCTATCTGTTTGATATGTCACATGACCTCATTCCCATTAGAATTTTTTTTAAGAGCTGAATCCAAGATGGGGGCTTCAAGATGGCCGCCATGTTGGTGGCATAGCCTATAAAGTTTCCCTTTCCCGTTCCTTGTGTGAAAGGAGTCTGTTTCCTTGTTTGCTACTCCATTTGAATTTTATGAATTTTATGAGGGTGTTTCCGGACTTTTGGACCACCCTGTATCATTACATGTTTAATGAAATAAATCGCAATTTGCGATCACTTATGGCTTCACTGTACTAGGTTTAGATGTAATACCAGTCTGCCCGCAGATTGGTATTACATCTAAACCTAGTACAGTGAAGCCATAAGTGATCGCAAATTGCGATTTATTTAATTAAAAATGAACGCTGTAACGTCGTCAAAAATATATAATTGTATTATTACATTTTAAAAATAATTGTTATCATACTTAATCATGTTATATAGTATAGTAAAACGAAGGAAAGGGAAACCTACGTTGTCAGCATTTGTGCATCTGGAAAAAGCTTTTGATAATGTTGACTGGAATACACTTTTTCGGATTCGGAAGGTAGTAGGAGGGAAATATAGGGAGCGAAGAGTTATATTCAACTTGTACATAAACCGGACAGCAATTACTAGAGTCGAAGGTCGTAAAAGGGTTGCAGTGGTAACACAGGGATGTAGGCTTTCCCAAATGTTCAATCTGTACACTGAGCAAACTATGAAGGAAAGGAAAGAGAGATTTGGAGTGGAGAATTAAAGTCGAGAGAGAAAGTAAAAATCTTACGGTTTGCTGACGACATAGTAAATCTGACAGAGACAGCAAAGGACCTGGAAGAGCAATTGAACGGAATGGACAGTGTCTTGAAAGGAAGATATAAGATGAACATTAACAAGAGTAAAACGAGGGTAATTTAATGTAGTGTCAGAAAATCAGGCGATGCTGAAGGAATTGGATTACGTAATGAAGCAATAAAAGTAGTAAATGAGTGTTGTTATTTGGATAGCAAGATCACTTCTGATGGCCGAAGTAAAGAAGATATAAAACGCAGAATGGCTATGGGAAGAAAAGCGTTTCTGAAGAAGCGAAATTTTTTGACATCCAATGTTAGTTTAAATGTCAAGAAGTCCTTTCTGTAAGCATTTGTCTGGAGTTACGTAGCACTGTATGGGAGGACGATAAGGAATTCAGATAAAAAGATGATAGAAGCTTTCTAAATGTGGTGTTACAGACGAATGATGAAGATTAGATGGGGAGATCACTTAAATAATGAGAAGGTGCTCAACAGAATTTCTGGCATATCCTAAGGAAAGGGATAGGTTGGTGGGACACATTCTAAGACACCAAGGAATCGTCAATTTAGCATTAAATCGTAGAGGGAGAACGAGGGCGAATGCAATAAGCAAATTAAAAAGGAAATCTGTACAAAGAATACTTGATACTGTAGATATGCAAGATACCATACCTCAGTTATTCTAGAGATTATATTTCTTCTTTTTGTTTTTGGATCGACCGCTGGTCCAAGAGGGCGTACATCGAAAGTAGTATTGTCTAATATAGCACAAAAAATTGCATCAAGTCTATCAGAAATGTCCCTTATCTTAAACATATCTTTATCGGTAAACTGTGTAAAATTCTAAAAATGATTAAATATATTTTTCCGGTGTATTTCAGTTCTCTTAAAATATATCCTACTGTGACATAATGAGTTTTGAAAAGTTGTTCATCATACAACTATTTGAAAAATTTTGCCTGACTCGGTGTCCCATATCCTACTCTTACCTTGTTAGTAGGTTCTTATTCTCATTCAGCCTCTGTACTGTGTCTGATGCTCACGATGTTTCCTTTCAAAATTGTTGAAAGGCAACTCAACATTAAAATTTGCAGTCTTCTCTTACTGCTCTTGAAGAATAATTTACTTAACTGGGTTGAATAGGAACAGGGATCCTGAAACAGCCGACCACAATTCGTTGCCGTTGCTGCTCTATCTACTAACCGGAAAAAAAAAAAAAAAAAAAAAAAAAAAAAAAAAAAATCACCACGGTAATTACGTGTTTTGCTCCCTATTGGACCGCACCTCCCCCTCCCTGTGACAAAAGAAATACGTATACCTCAAATTAGTCTTGTGCATAATAGTTCGCGACCGGGAGCACTCAGTTTAATTCGCAGCTCTGTCACGAACTAGTTTGCTCTTTTAGTTCGTCCGCTCCCAGTGGCGGCTGAGCGGTGTCGTCTGCGCATGCAGGTGGAGGGAGAAGTTCCCCCACCTAGCTGCTTCATGCGCTTGCTGCGTGAGCCGCTAACGATATCACGCAGCCCAAAAGCAATAGTTTATGGATAATTTCTCGCGTTAAAGTTTTGAGTGATCTTTGTATTTTGCCATTATGAAATTTATTAGTCAGATATTGCAGAAAACTGTAAAACAGAAATATTGTAGCACTGAACTATGTAACTCTAGCTGGCAGACGCTCACCTCGAAATGGCTCGCATCGCCAGAAGCCAAGCACGTGGTTTTTAAACCTGCTGCGCGCTCTCTCGTTTTTGCTCGTCGGTCTTCGGAAAAGCATCCAACGAACTAAGGAGCGCGGGGTACGTTTGGCATAATAGTTCGCGATCGGTAGCTCTCATTTTAGTTTACAGCTCCGTCGCGAAGTAGGTCGTTCCTTTTAGTTCCCAGCTCCCATTCCTGACACAGATTGTTACTCGTTACTTCTTTTTGGCTGCTGCAAGTGCTCTTTCTTTTGTTATTGTAGCGCTTTTTTTTTTTTTTTTTTTACAGTGAACAGTGTTGCTCAAGCGTGTGCTATTACCCGTAATTTTGGGCAATTAGACATCAGATAGGCATATAAACCAGTTAGTTACACAAATGGGTGATATAATGATATTCAACTACTTTACATACTGAATACTGATAGTATTTTATTTTTAAAATTGATTTATTTATTAGGTCATTGAAGAAACATTACCTACTTTTGTAGCTAATTAATTCTATAGGGGTTCGTTACTTTACAGTGTTAGTGTCACTTATAAAACGTTATCCGCGCGGGCGATAGAAAATGGTGATGCATAATTTCTCGCATATAACTGCAAACAATGTTAAGTTTTCATTTCCCTTTACTTCTTTACACTATAGAATGTGGGTTATCTTTCGACACTGCTCAATACCTTATAACAGAAAATTTGTGGCAGTGAACTATAAAACTACAGCTGAGCAGCAACTCAGCAAAATGACGTAATTGGCAAATGGGAATCACGTGATTCTGCGCACTCTCGCGTGCTCTCGCTGTTCTCCGTCAGTCTTCGGAACAGGAGCGGACGAACTAAGAGTCGAGGGATCTGAGAACTAGTTAGCCTGTGTGAGCGCTCTTCCGAATTAGTTCGTTCGCGAACTACACAAGACTACCTCAAACGTCTACGTGCAGTGTAAACCATGCAGTGTGTGAAAATGAAATATATATGTGCGGCATTATCCGAATTGTGTGACCGAAGCGGAGCAGGGAAACTAGCCAACATTCACCAATGCATGTGGAAAACCGCCTAAAAAACACTCAGGATGGTCGGCATACCACTCCACTTTCTTTATCCGCCAGGCGGATTCGAATCTATGTCTGTACATCTGCTAGAGCCGGTAAGACTTAAACGGGCAGCTGACTGAGCGAATCACATATTTTAAACACGTATGAATTAAAATTTTCCGCGCACAGGATTGGTTACAAGTGATTGGAGGTATGCAACTTGAGAATTTCAATAAGGGGGAACATTCACTGGCACAATATGGTCGGTAAAGACGAGCGAAGAGAAACAAAGGAAGCTCCATGGTCTGGTCGTGCTCTGTTTCTGGACTTCCGTAAGGCATTCGATTCTGTCCTACACTGGGGTTGGAACACTTGTGAGGTGTCACACTTTCTTGTGAGAAGACCCGGGCGAGTAGGTAGCAGGGAGTCTACAGGAACGCTAAGAATCTGTTTCCCGCCCAGCAGTTGCTTTCTATTGCTATACCTGCCACGCCTTTCTGCGGATGTTGCGCAGGTCCAATTGTTTTCCACTTACTACGATGTGGTTCTCCGTTTATTTCGCACTTCTGTTTTTTGGCGCAATTCCATTGTTCCCATAATTGTAAATCTAAGGCACTTAGCTAATGTTGTTATCAGTCCCTAGGTTTACAAACTCCTTAAATTAACACACACACACACACACACACACACACACACACACACACACGCACGCACACACGCGCGCAAGCACGCACGAGGAAGAAGGATTAGAACCTCCGGTGGCGTGCAACAGAGCACTCGAGCTCTCTATCACCCCACCGTGATTGATTTATTTTTCCCTTCGGTTGAAATTGTGGTATTAACATTTGTACGGAATGATGGATACATATACCGGGTGATCAAAAAGTCAGTATAAATTTGAAAACTTAATAAATCACAGAATAATGTAGATAGAGAGGTAAAAATTGTCACACATGCTTGGAATAACATAGGGTTTTATTAGAAAAAGAAATAAAGTTCAAAAAATGTCCGACAGATGGCGCGTGATTCTGGTTTTGTAACTGCTACGGTGACGGGTGAGAGGTACGATATGTTACAGAATCGCATCATCCCCAGCCTGGCTGGTAAATACCTGCTGGAACGTACGATTTTTATGCAGGATGGCGCTCCACCCGATATTGCGGGACGCTTGAAAGATCTTTGGCGGGTGTCGTTAGGTGATATAGTGTGCTCAGTCGCCACTTTCGTCATGCTTGGCCTCCCAGGTCCCTAGACTTAAGTTCGTGCGATTATTGACTGGGGTTACAGGAAATCGCAAGTGTATCGTGATCGACCGACATTTGTAAGGATGCTGAAAGACAACATCCGACGCCAATGCCTCACCATAACTCCGGACATGCTATACAGTGCTGCTCACAACATTATTCCTCGACTACAGCCATTGTTGAGGAATGATAGTGAACATATTGAGCATTTCCTATTAATAATTGTTGTGATAATTATTGCTTTTCCGATCAGATGAAGCGCCATCTGTCGCTGTCGGACATGTTTTGAACTTTTTTTTTTTTTTTTTTTTTTTTGTTCTAATACAACCCCATGTCATTCCAAGCATGTGTGTGTCAAGTTTTACCTCTGTATCTACATTATTCCGTGATTTATTAAGTTTTCAAATTTATACTGAATTTTTGATCACCCAGTACATTAGATATTATATCCACTCAGTTGAAAAATATTTAAACCTCCTCCCAGACTACTTGTCAAATAACAGGAATGGTACTGCATAAGTCAATTACTGAGAGAATTTCCCCTGACTTTGTCTGTTGGTCATTAATTAATTTTGGTTTAATTTCTCGATTTATTTTATCTCAATTTCTCACCTTAGACATCAATATAGTTTATTCCCAGTGTTTTCAGTTTACCAACATTGATCTTTAGGATGTGTCGAAATCTAGACAGGTTCTTCCTCTGCTTACGAATTTCACTTCTCACGAACACGGCGTTTTACAACTCGCTAAATTCAGTAAGCTGAGCAGTGATTACGCAATAAAATGGTACTGTACCAGTCCATTACTGAGAGAAGTTTTGACTGACGTCACCTGCGGCATATACAGCGGTGTTTAAATGTGGATATAGCGACGCTGTGGGGGAGGGGGGATAGAGCGGTGACAGCAGGGGGTGGGGTGCACACTGGCTGCATTGTTTCTGCACAGCGTGAAAGCCGCCCCGCCTAAGCCCCGCTGACAGCTCGCTGCGAGCGGCCGTCACCGAGCAACCGCCTTGTGCTCAATTTTAGACTAACCATCTGGCTCTGGCACGCGTTTTATCCGTCAACAGAAATGTTTACACTCGTTTCTCGTTTGACGACGAACAGTATTCACTTCTCGCGAAATCTAACATAAATGATTATTACAGCAGGGACGAAAGGCAAAACCTTGTGATGCCGAGTAGCGGTAAACAAGCCGGACTCTAAAACGGTATAACCATGGTCTGAGTAGAGATCTGATAACACTAGTTTTACTTCTCATTGTTTGCTTGAAGCAATCGGAACGAAAACTCTAGCGGTTCCTACCGAATTTTACGTTTAGTTATGTCACAAATTAAATAAACAGATGTTAACTCGAAGTACTTTATCCATTTCAGCAACTGTTCAGGTTATAAATTAATAAAATTCAGCAACCAGTTGCTTGTAATTATTTATTTTAAACGACCGGTTTCGGACGCTTGAGCGCCCTTCTTCTGGTCTATTTTAGTATTGTTGCAGTATTTATAACCTGTTGCAATAATACTAAAATAGACCAGAAGAAGGGCACTCAAGCGTCCGAAACCGGTCGTTTAAAATAAATAATTACAAGCAACTGGTTCCTAAATTTTATTAATTTAGATGTTCACTTGTTATTACCGAAAACTACCGACTCTATCTGCTCTTCTTTAGTTGGTCTATCATCATATTTATTATTTGTCATCAGTGTTCTTTTCTGGGTACGACATATCTCCCGTATTAATTATCCAAAATTAATGATTGAGGTATCATTTTCAAGGTTTCGTTCTCTACAAATGACGAAAAATGCACAGATAGTTTAAAGTATTGTTTGCACAACAAAGGTGTCATTTATTAACAATCTGTTTAACTAACATGAACGACAGCCTCTTGCAGTTGTTTGGATTCTGTATGCAAGCCGAATACCGTCTTTGATGCATGAGTTTATCACACGATTTCTGTTATATACGTCGCTGTAACGACGAAAAATTCACAACTAATTTAACTAACAGGCACGACAGCTTTTTCACGAGTTCGCTCATTCAGTGACATTTGTGTTTGTGCTTAAGACACCAAGGAGGTTAGAATAAAGGGAGGTGGCATTACCTATGTTGAGATCAGGCATTGGTTGAAGTTCGAAGTGCCATGCTTTTGTGCCCAATACAAAGATTTCTCGGTTAAAACACTGCGCGAATTTGCCTTCTTTGCGTAAAGCAAATAAACTGCAGTCACATTGGAGTATTTACTTACATATTACGTGCATTTCAACAAAGAGATATCCTATACACACACACACATACTATGCACATTGTTTTGGGCACAACAATTGCCGGCGGCGTGCCCAGTTTGCCGGCTTCACTCTTTCAGTATTAGGGCATCCCCAGAGATTATAACCCACTTGAAAGACACATACAGCCAAAAAGTAAACGATAATCACATTCTAACTACTAGCATTGTTTTGAAAGAAGTTTTGTAAAATAAACGAGTTTTTAAAAATTAAATAAACTTGAAAAAGTCAATATCTGATTTTCATACGTTTGACAATTAATCGCAATGAAATATATAAATTTTCTTGCAATGAGACTATTAAAAATTAATTATCTTTATATATATATATATATATATATGTGTGTGTGTGTGTGTGTGTGTGTGTTCTTGCATCTGCCTTTTCTCCATTACTATATTACCTACCTATGACTGATCAGGATACAGTGCGAATTATTCGCACGAGTTAATTAGTTTTGTATTTATTATTTATTAGAGGACCGTTGCGAATACTTCGCACCGTTAGTGGAATGACAAAAAAGTTGAGGAAAAAAATGGACGTAAATTTGAATGTTCACGCACAGCTTTCTTTAGAATCAATCAATGCAAGTGTTTAAAAGCCCAAGTGAAAGAGCTTGATCCGCTGAGTGTTGTTAGGTCGAAAAGAACTGCGTACCTTAATTAGAACCGAAGACATCGTAAAACAAACCGATTAAAATATTCACTGCAAGGACAGAAGGATTTAGCTTTTTAATAATAGTAAAGAATGGAGAGACTTAAGTTAATTCTGATACTTGATGACAAATATGCGAAGAAATACCTTTCGCTTAAAGCAAATATGAAGGAAATCGGTCGCATAGAACGGCCTGACCTACTGACTTTAGTTTACAGCAAGCACATCCCCATAAGATATATACAGAAGAAAATCGCGTTTGAGTATAGAAAAAGGAAGGCGAGAGTTACGTAAGTTCTGGTACTTGATGACAAATTTGTGGATAAATACCTTTCGTTTCAAGCAATAATGAAGGAAATCGACTAGGTAGTTTGGTCTGGCCGACTGACATTAGTTTTCGTAGATTCTTTTAACGTATAAGATTTATTTATTGCTCAAGCACAATACAACTGAAACCGTCACAATATTGCATTCTTTCACAGGTTCTTAGATGCTCTCAATTCATATTGATGTTTTCTCTTTAACATGTAACAGACTTCGGTGAGGGGAAGATTCCAATCCCGTGCAGGTGTTCTGCGAGGCAGTCGTGGCCAGTAATTCTTCTAAATGCTGCCACCGTTTCCCTTCGTGAGTGTTTAGGAAGTACGTCCTTCTTTTCTAGCGGTAGAAGCCATGTTTTTCTTGCCATTAAGTTGTCAAGTGGTCATAAAATTTATTCTTAAAACTATTGTTAATACGTCTTTTAATGGAGACGTATGATAATTTTAGAGAACTTGTTGAGAGATCTTGGTTACTTTTTCGGCTAAAAAGTCTGTTCTTTCATTCCCACGGATACTTGTATGTGCTGGCATCCATTGAAAAACTATCTCGGTTCCAGCTTCGGTGATTGAGGAAATAGAGGATTTTATTTCATTTATGCAAGGACTTAGAGGTGTTTGGAAAGATGCTATTTCCTCTTTTGCAGAAGTTGAATCACAAAATATAACAACATTTTACTGCCCTTTGGAAACGAACAAGAATTGTTTTAGTATCAGGTTTATTGTTTCCAACTCTCCATCAAACTGGGAGTAATATTGCCGTACAGCTTTGTAAAAACAAAATATTTCACTGTACATTCCAGCACCATCGATACTATTTACTTCAGTTATTCTGTTTGCATGCAGTTAGTAACTATCATTTCTAGAGCCATATTTAAAAAAAAAAATCTTTATTCATTTCTGTTTAAACGACCTTTTCATTCAGTTGAAGTCTGAATATGACTGGGCATACTTTAAGTGGAAGACTGGTGGAGGGAAGTCTTCTTCACTGATTGGTGGACAGTGGTCTTTACTTACTGCATCGCATTGCACAAAGCCTTTCTGTGTTTACAGCCGGCTAGTATGAAGTTGGTAGTTGTTGCAGTATGTTTCTTTGGGTAATCTGATTAATTTTTCATATTGGAGTAGTGCCAGTCTCATAATTTCTTATTGTAGAGTTGGAAGGCCAGACACTGCTTGAAGAGCCAAAATTGGTGAAGTTTTTACTGCTCCTTTAATCAGGCGTAGCGCTTGATTTAGAAGAACGTCCAATGTAGATACATTATACGTGAGTAATACTTCACTACCATACAAAATAATTTGTTTTATGTAAATTTTATAAATAGAGATTAGAACTTCCAGGGGGCTGCCCCCTCTTAAGGATGTCCAGTGTTTTCTTGACATTTTGAACAGTATTTTGTACATGGTTTACTCATGTCATTTTTCGGTTCAGAGAGTTTCCAAGGTACTTTGGATCGTCACATTGAGTTAATTGTTTCTTCTGATATTGTTGGGGTGTAAATGGGAATCAATCCGGACGTAAAGCACTGTATCATTTTGTGACATATTAAAATTTGTGCCGGGCCGGGACTTGAACCCCGATGGACCGCTTTTCGCGAGCGGTCGGCTTAACATCCAGCCATCCGAGCACGTTCCCCGGCCAGACCCAAAGAACCATCATCCACGTCTGTTCCTTTCGAACGGACGTATCATAGCAAATACGCCAGCCAAGACAGGCTAACGGTGGTAAGAGTGTGTCTCACCCCGTCGCAGGAATCATACTAAATGTGCGCGAGCACTAGGAGAGAGAGAGAGAGAGAGAGAGAAAAAAAAAAAAAAAAACTTATCTCTTTTCATTCTCCACTCCGAGGAGTGGAGCGGGCTGTTTGAGATCCGGCCCATAAAGAGTCGCGGTTCTATTCAGCCAATATCAGACAAGCTGATAGTGGGGCAAAGGGGGATCCCAATTGGGAATAAGTGGGAGGGGCTTACCAGCTCCGGCATACGCCTTACAACCAAGGAAAACCTCCCGAAAACCTTGGTCGGAGCCGGGGGATTGGGACCAATTTAATTTATCTCCGGGACTTGCCCCGGACGAAAATGATTATCGAGAGAACACGAATGCACTCACGACAATCAAGGATCGGACGCACGAGTTACTCTCGTAATCTCGTAGAGATCAGCTCGACCAACCGTGGACAAGCATCTCCCTACAGGAACCGCACCCGTGGGCACGGTATCCTGTGCGTCGCGAGCACTAGGGATTTTAGGCACGTTTTACAGCATTGAGGCTGTTAACTTGCTGCGGGAGAGTGAATATGGCAATTAATTAGAGAGTCCCCATCTCAAGCTGCTAATTAGAAATTTTAGTTCGTCAGGGATGCCACGTATACCTGTGATGTATAGGTCGTAAATAATAGCCGCATAATGCCGTATTGTGGACACACACAGATTAACACGGCAGTTACAAATCCTTTTCACCTCAGAGGCGTGTGTCCTCTCCCACGCCGGCCGCGGTGGCCGAGGGGACTGAGGCGCTTCAATCACGGTCTGCACGGCCACTACGGTCGGGCGTTCGAATCCCCCCTCGGGCATGGACAATTGTGCCGTCCTAGTTCGTAAGTAGTTCGTAAGTAGTTCGTAAGTAGTTTGTAAGTTTAGGGACTGATGACCCCGTAGTTAGGTCCCATAACCTCTACAAACATTTGAACATTTTTGATCCTCTCCCACACAATCACTTAATATGCAATTCAAGATTGCTAACTTCAATATGGTTTGAAATGTTCCATTAGATATTCCTCTTCTTAGGTCGTGGACTCTAACGATATGCGGATTGCAGTATATGTGGCTGAAAAAAAATGGTGTAATAGGGAGTTGGTTCCGTCTACTTGAAATGTTGGTAGTTTTTTTTACTATGTCAGGTTCTATTTATTATATCTAAGCAGCAGTCAAGTATGAAGCCAAATGCACAATCATCACTTTATTTTCGCGGTATCGACCAATCAACCAAGCTCACGATGAAAATCCTCAATGGGAATCAATCCGGACGTAAAACAGTCTATCATTTCGGGACATATTAAAATTTGTGCCAGGCCGGGACTCGAACCCCGATGGACCGCTTTTCGCGAGCGGTCGGCTTAACCACTCAACCATTTGGTATGAGCACTTTTGCATGAATGGAAAATAATTATATCACTACCTCTGTTACGTAACTCTTCCCAGTCACGATGTTGTAAAACCTTAGGATGCACAAATTATCAAAGTTGACAAAAAGCTTGGTTACACCACACTTTTGAACACTCGTTGCATTAATAGCTCTCAATTTGTCATCACAAAATAATTAATTAAGACACTTTCACTTCCTTTTATAGGTTTGCATGCTACACCAGAAAATACTTGTTACCTCCAGTGAGGCCCTTCAGCGACTGTTGGGTAACTCATGATTATTACTTGGCACTTGAATTCTGTAACTAACTCGCTATTGACTGATTTATAATGACCAATCGGAATGTCTTTTCTATCTATTTCTTAATTTCTGCCGGCCGCGGTGTCCGAGGGGACTGCGGCGCTCCAGTCACGGTCTGCACGGCCACTACGGTCGGGGGTTCGAATCCCCCCTCGGGCATGGATATTTGTGCCGTCCTAGTTCGTAGGTAGTCCATAAGTAGTTTGTAAGTTTAGGGACTGATGACCCCGTAGTTAAGTCCCATAAGCTTTACAAACATTTGAACATTTCTTAATTTCTATAACCGTGTCTTCTGTTAATTAGGACGTGTACTATAATTACTGCACTCATTAATGTACTCATCGGTCACGGTCTGCACGACCACTACGGTCGGGGGTTCGAATCCCCCCTCGTGCATGGATATTTGTGCCGTCCTAGTTCGTAAGTAGTTCATAAGTAGTTTGTAAGTTTAGGGACTGATGACCCCGTAGTTAAGTAGTTGAACATTTGAACTCATCGGTAATGTTGGAGTTATTAATCAATCTGTTAAATAATAAAAATTTGCATAAGAAACTGTAGCAGATCCCGCCATAGAAAAACAGTGATGCTCCGCTCTCCGTAAGCTTATCAGGAAGCGGCAGCATTCCCTCTACAGACAAGTCCAGGTCTGCACACACGTGCCTTACGAAAGTTGGTATGGGCGGCTGACGGCTAGATACAAATAAAAAAAATTAGAAAAGTCTTAATTTAATAAAAGAGAAAATATGAGGAGTAATGTCACAGTGTAACAAATGGACATTTGGGTTTACCATAATTTTTAAAGAAAAGCTGTAGGTATATTTGGGCATAAAGCACCACGGAAATGACAATGAACTGAAAGAGGAGGTTAATGATTGGTTCAAGACCTTGACGGCAATTGAAACTGAAGAAGGAATTCAGATATCTCAACAAATGCACTCTCACAAGAAGACAGCAATGTCAAGCAACAAAACAAAAACAATATAATGAAAGAGAAGACTAGTAAAACCAGAATGTAACAGGAATGGATAGCAATAAGAGCTGATGTTACATCAGTATCCGATGGGCGTAGTGTGAAAAATCTCTTTAACAAGTACTTTCTTTTACTGATAGTATTAGATTGTCAGGCTCAGTAAATAATACCCTTGAATATCTTTAAACTAGGCTTGCAAATAACTCCAGGTATATGTCACTCACTTAGACACAAGAAATAAATACGTTTTTCAAAACAAAGCATTCTAGTGGTTACAATGAAATATCAACAAAGTTAATTAAGGCGTGTTCATGCGAGTTTGTACAATTTTAAGTTCCTTTTGTTGCCAGTTTATTGTAACTGGGACATTACCTGACCGGTTAAAATATCCGGACATTAAAACCTCTATTCAAGAAAGGGGATAAATATTTCACTTTTTCCAGCATTCTAGATAATTCTAAAAAATGTGCAGGCAGCTTCTCAACCACCTGGCCACAAATAACATATTGTCCAGAACACAGTTTGGATTTCTGAAGTGTTCCAATATAGAGATGGCTATTTACACCTACAGTGAGAATGTACCTAATTCGTTAGTTAGTACATTATAAGCAGTAGGTATTTTCTGTGATTTGTCAAAGATATTTGACTATGTGAACCACAACATCATGTCACTTAAATTAAAATTTTATGGTGTCATGGGGTGTGCAGTAAAATGTTTCAAGTCGTACCTCGGCAACAGGAAACAAAGGGTATCACTGTAAGGTACTAGTGAATTAAGCCATCAGTTATCATCAGTTTGGGAAGAAATTACATGTGGTGGCCCACACGGACCCATCTTACGGCCACTGCTTATTTTTGTGTGTATTAATGACCTCTCATCAGGTACACTGCCAAAGCAGAGTTCGTTTTGTTTGAAGATGATACAAGTGTTGCAGTAAATAGTTTGTAGATCATAGTTCCAGAAAGGTCTACTAATTATATTTTCATGCACATTAATAAATGCTTGAAAGCCAAATCGTTGATATTAAACTTCGAAGAGATTCACTACATGCAGCTCAGAACATACATGAGTCTTCACTCAGCATATGCATGAAGTATGAAGGAGAGCAGATAGAGGAGGCTGACAGTATTAAATTCCTGGGATTACAACTTGATAATAAATCCAGTTGGGAGGAGCACAGAACTGCAGAAACAAATCTGCAACTGCCATTTGAGTGTTAGCAGATGTAGGTGGGCGACAAGAAAATAAAGAAATCTTCCTTACTTTGATAATTTTTATTCCATAATATCATATGGTATAATATTTTCGGAAAACTTGTCAAGTCAAAAAAAGTTTTCAGAGTCCAAAAGCGTGTAATATGAATTATTTTTTAGTAAATTCACGGATATCCTGTAGAAGTCTCTTCAAAGAACTGGGTATATTAACTACTGCACCTCAGTAATTTATTCCTTAATGAAATTTGTCATAATAATATATGTATTTCTGGCACAAAGATCTCATTAGTATGGATCCATAGAACGAACAGATAATCAGTCTAAAAGAAAAGCTTGTGAAATGCTACGAAAAACATTTATATTTGTATGGTACCTAAGTAGAAAAACTGTTAAGATAACAAAATGACACGTAAAATAAGTTTTATTTTATTCCAGGAAAGACAATATTTTATGTATTGTACCAAAGCTGTGTTGATAAATTTCTAATAGATGTTCACTATTAACATCACAATATGTATACACATGCTGTATGACAGGCAAAGAAATTAATTCCTCGGTTGTAATAAAAAGTTTGTATAAAGAATGGCAAACCATTACAACACTGACATTTGTTTACGCACGTTTGTGTCAGGTTGCCTGCCAATATCGGTTTTGACGATTGGAAGCTTGATTCCAGCGATCCCTGCCTTTGTGCCCCTACAAATGTCACAAACATAAAAGCAATTTACTTAAAAGCATTGCGAAAGAGCAGAAGCCATATAACACAGTCGAATTTTGCGCGGTAAAGTAATTTGGATTTAATTCGATGGAAATCACTCTGCTTTACGACATTGTTGTACCTGTTATTGATTTCATCAGTTATAAAAAGACCATGGGTGGCATTCAGTCTGACACCTCATATTACCATCCCCTTCTGGACAATTCTTCTCAACTGCACACGAAGTCTTATAAGACTTACTTCACACATTTGTAATACTGAAAGTCATATGACTTCCACCTTTCATTATAAGTACGTCAAAAAGTTATTCCGCATTATTGACCTTGCCATTCACTTTTCTCTCCATTCCCTTCTCCAAGGTTCGTCACTTAACGTCTGTTCCCTAACTCTGGATCATTTTTTTAATAGGCCAAACTAACTCACATAGTTGGCTAAAAAATAGCTACTCAGTATTCTACATGAGCTCAACTAATCTTATTTTTCAGCTTTTTTAAGCCACTGATTTTCCTTGGAAAGGATTTATTCATTTAGCTTCCAAGCAAACTTACAAAGTAATCGCGTAATTGTGTGTTCCATTAAAACCCAGCCATTTTACAACCGGTTTATTTTCTTGTTTTCATATCATTTCTTGCCAGAAACATTTATAGTTGTTTTTCTGTAGTTCTGTGTTGTAGAAACCTCCTTCTACAAGTCATCCCAAGTAATCTTCCAACAGGAACCTTGCATTTTGAACATTTCGGTACACAAAGTTTAGGTAAAGATGTATTCGAAAAAGTTCTATTTTGCTAAACCTACTAAAATCGTCGACTCCCAATTTAGCTTTTCATGGTATTGTGATCTCAATTTTATAACCCACAAAGCGTCACATTAGCAAGTGCAATGTTATCTGTTCTATGTTATGAACCACAAAAATTGAAGAAATGGGATGGGTTGCGTGCATCAACGCTACAGACATCCGTACCGTAGTCGAAACTACAGTGGAGAGGTCACCCAGACATGTGGTTCCTCAACATTGATATGTCATTAAAACAGTATCACAGTCTGCTGTAAAGTACCTCTTGTTTTGATGGAATAGGAATGAGACTGTGGGTATCCGTCGAAATATTTAAGTAAAGTACCCTTCGTCATTCACCCTTCGAAATTTTATTTAGACAGACCCAGCATAATTGCAACGATTTATGTAAATGAACGACTGATATGGATAGATTTGGCCATCTCCACCAAGAAAATTAGGAGTGTTTCAGTGTATTAGCCTCGTTAAGAGACAGATCAAGATGATATGGACATATTTTACTACGCACTTAGTGATGTAGTTGTCAGAGCGAAGAACAAGGACAGTGTTTTTCTCATCAGTGACTTGAATGCCAGGATCGGAAATATCATGGAACGGCATGAAAAGGTTATGAGTAACTTTGGAGAGGATATGGAAGTCAACAGTAACAGAAAACAGCTCTTGGATTTGTGTGCCAGTGTGGGCTTAGTTATAACAAACTCCTATTTTAAACATAACGTGATTCACAGGTATACTTGGGAAGACAGGGTAACAAGATCTTTTATTCAAAGTATAGTATCAATCAGGAATTCAGTAACGCAGTCATGGACGCGCGTGTTTTCCGGGGATTCTTCGACGATACTGATCATTATTAAATCTGCAATGAAATTGGTTTTTTGAGGCCAAAAGTGAAGGAAGTAAGGGCCATATGTAGAAGGATAAGAGTGGAGAAGCTTCAACGCAACAAAATTAGCCACAAATACATAACAATGATCTCAAAAAGGTATCAGTTAGTTGAATCTAGTCATTTACAATCATTGAAAGAGGAATCGGTAAAGTACGGGGATACACTACTAGACGTGGCTAGAGAATGCCTTGGAACAGTAGTGTGTAAAGGCAGGAAGAAGCAGACATCTTGGTGGAATGACAAGGCACCTTGTAAAAAGAAAAAGAAGGCGTTTCAAAAGTGGCTCCATACTAGAAATCTGGCAAACAGACAAAGTTAGGTTGAAGAAAGAAACAAAGCCAAAAAGGATAATTACAGAATTCAAACAAAAATCATGGGGAGACTTTGGAAATAAGCTAGAAACTATGGGTCAAGACGCGGAAAACCCATTCTGGAGCGTAATTAGCAATTCGGGAAGGGTGGAAAGAAGGAATTGACGAGTGTTTTGGACAGGCCAGGAAAGCTGCAAGTCAATACTGTGGATGCCTTGAGCAGATGGAGGGAATATTTTGAAGAATTGCTCAATGTAGGTGAAAAGGTCAATGACGTGTCAGATTCTGAGATCGAATGGGATAGGAATGATGACGGAAACAGGATATCATTTGAGGAAGCGAAGAAAATGGACAGTAGATTACAGTGCAATAAAGCGGCTGGGGTGGATGAAATTAAGCCGGAACTCGTCAAATACAGAGGTGTGTTAGTCTCAAATGATTTTACAGGATAATTGAGAAGGCGTAGGAGTCAGGACAGGTTTCTTCTGACTGGACCAAAGCGGTAATCACACCAATTTCCAAACATGGAAACAGAAAAGACGGTAACAACTGTCGACGTATCTCTTTAATTAGGGTAGTAGCAAAATCTTCTCAGGTATTGTTGAAAGGAGAGTGTGAGTATTACTTGAAGACAAGTTGAAAGAAAATCAATGTCAGTTTAGGTCTTTTAGAGGCTGTCAGGACCAGATATTTAGCGTGCAGCAGATAATAGAGAAGTGCTATGAGTGGAACAGGAAATTGTATATATGTTTTATAGATCTATGATAGTGTTCCTAGGAGGAAGGTATTGTCAGTTCTACAAGATTATGGAACTGGAGGCAAACTCCTTCAGGCAGTTAAATGTCTTTACATAGACTCTCAGGCAGCAGTCAGAGTAGACAACAAATTAAGTTCATGGTTCAGGGTAGTTTCAGGGGTAAGACAAGGCTCTAACCTGTCACCCCTGTTGTTCATTCTATTCATGGTTACAAATATGAAAGTATCAAGAATGATTGCAGGTACTAATAGATGGGAACAATGGCAGGACGATGTCCATAATAAGGAAATCAAAGAAAAACTGGGAACGAACGCCATAGATGAAACAGTTAGAGCGAACAGACTGAGATGGTGGGGTCATGTTACACGCATGGGAGAAGCAAGGTTACCTAATAGACTCATGAGCTCGTCAGCGGAGGGTAAGAGGAGTCGCGGTAGACCAAGAGAAAGTACTTGGATTCGGTGAAGAATGATTTCGAAGTAAAAGGCATAACATTAGACGAGGCATCAATGTTAGCATTGAATAGGGGATCATGGAGGAATTTTAGTCGGGGTACTACGCTTCAGGTTGAACGCTGAAAGGCATAATCAGTCTCTAACGATGATGATTATGGTTATTCTACAAGTAAAACTTAAGAAAAAAGTTCAAACAAACATAGATCCGCAAAGGTTTAGTTACAGAGTTATGCTAATAAAAGATTTTGCCTGAAATTTAGCAACCTCGCTGATACGAAGACATCGCAAAACTGTACAAGTTTTAAATAAGGCACGATTTTCATTCTTTTTGTTGTCATTGATCTGTGGAATCTAATGAAACAAGTCCCAGACATGTATCTGCAGTAGTTTTCAAGATATTCCAGAGATTATACGAATAAATTTCGGAGGTTATACAAGTAAATTTGTTTAGTTTCAATTAAGAATGTTGGCAACAGTTAGTGAGTGGTTTCAGTCGTTTCCTAACCTTGAAAGGATTACTTTTCTGTGTTGTTCAGTGAAAGGGCGTAATAACAAAGGTGTATTAAGTGAACCCAAATAACACTGAGCTTTGTTTCTTTCCGGTTTAAGGGGAATTCACGTTGCTATAATATTTAAAAAAAGCAGATTATCTGGCACATTCATACAGTTTTAATTAACTTTATTACCATCATTTTCCAAAATTAAATTATCTTCAACTTCTGTTGGAAACTTTGTGCCATTGTCTAAAACTAGAAAAAAATATTGGGTCAAATTAATAATAAATTACAAGTTTTATTTGCAGAATATTTGAATATCTTCGAGAATCATCCTATACATAAGAAATATAAAATTAAAAATCAGTACTTCAATTTTCGTGTTCAAGTATTAATATTATGAAGGAGCAAAGGAGTAGCAGAGGGCCCCTTTCTATTCCTATGGCTGCAGCCCCCAAACTGCTGTGTAGGGCGGGTAGTTTTTCGAGGGGATACTAGGCGTAGGATTCAAGGATATATATATATATATATATATATATATATATATATATATATATATATATATTTTTCGGGTTCTTAGCTGTTCCTTTGGGTTTTCCCTATTCTCTCTTTGTTTCCTTTTTCCATTTAAGCCACTCATGTATTCAAGCCAACAAAATTATTGATATTGGTCATTTCTAAGTTTCAGCGAGACTAACGCACAATTATTAAATTTTATATATCAAGATGTAGGTGAACTTTTGATGTGTAAATGCCTTAGAAGTGCATGTCCTTAACTGTAATCCGATAATATGCCATCGTCTCTTCTTCTTTTAGCCAGTCATGTTGAAAATCGTCTTGTCAGCTCTGCTATTCGAACATTGATCTATGAGAGTACAAATTTAGCTTGGTTTTGCAATATAATTCAATAATCACCTCCTTGTCCTCTTCGTTTAATGAAACACTTGTACATATTAAAAAGATCCTGATGCTTCCCTTTTAGAGAGGCTGTTTGCTAGACTACTCCGACAGTCCCCGTACTTAAAATGAGATATTACTAGACTTCCAGCTGTAAAGCAGTAAATTGTTTATTCGCGTTGTACTGACGCTTCTCGGTCCGAATATACATGAAAAATGATCCTTTGACAAGAGATACAGAGAGGATATCCTGCTAAAACATTGTTTGTTTGTCCCAATAACCGAATGAAAAACGATGTTAATATAAGTTACCTAGATTAGATCTCTCTCTTTATCTTGTCGTGTAGTGTTCGCTATTTTCATGATGTAACAAATTTATTTTATTTTACCTTCGTGGGCGGGTTCCTTTTCTCTCTTCAGAGAAATGATGTCGAGACCATAATGAGATGAATTTTGAAGAGTATATTCGGTTCCGAGAGGGTGAACACATGGGCAGTACTTTCCGTCAGTCATTCAGTATTAAAAGAATGGTCCCGGTCAACGGCTTTCTGTGGACTGATTCAGTAAATTGCTCCCATTTAGATCGCACACTGTTTGTTTCTCTTTGGGAGACGCTAAAAATAAATGTCTGACGCCGATGCTGTCAACGTTCCCGTCAAGTAATGAAAGCAGTGTGCCGTCCATTGATCTGCTGACTCGTGGGCGGTATCCGCGAACGTCAGCTGCCCGTCCGTCTCATTAACGATGTTGTTTTTAAGACGAACAGATTCTGCGAAATACCCTTGTCTGAAGAACAGAAACCATTGTTTCGCCTGCTTATTGTGTTTAAATTACCTCTAGAAAAGTGTAAGTCTACTAATGTATTTTCGCCTTTAGAAATGTCAAAGTGTGAATATTTCAAGTTTATTGATTAGAACTACGTAAAACTGCAGCAGAATTCAACATCACACATAAAACGAAGTGAGCTCTTTGCGTATTAAGATCAGGGTTGGTAATCACGTAACTCTGGTTAAAGCTGAGTGGAATGGTGGAGGCCTCTAGGCGCCTTTCTATGGAGCGCGTTCTTGCTCCATATATATATATATATATATATATATATATATATGTGTGTGTGTGTGTGTGTGTGTGTGTTGTCCTAGTTTAGTTCGGAAAGTGTCTTCGCAGGACAGTAGTATGCCTCATGGATGACCACTGATACAAGTCATAACGTAGACTATTCAGAAAAGATAAATACATAAATGGGCTCTAAGGTTTTAAGCGCAACACTTATGTAATTGATAGACTTCTCAGTGAAATGCGTGCAGCATCACGATCGAATAACTCAGGTGGTAGCTTCCTGGCCTGCCGAGTGGACGATCTAGGTTGGAACATACCTTGGGGAAAGTTTAATTTTTGTTATTTATTCCACCGTCTGCCTGTTTATGTACACACAATAAGGCAGGAGCTATACTGTGATCTTCCACGAAGAAACAAGTTATTCCAAAATGTAATGAATATTTATCATCTTAACACAGCTTACTATCTTGCTTGTGTTTGTAATAAAATTGTAATGAGTATGAAACTACTCTACCTACATTAAATGTAATATGCGTTTGGAATTATTCGAATTTTTTAAAAGGAAATATTGCAATTAAAATTTTAATTAGCTGCAACCGTCATTTCATACAGCACGTTCTTTGTGATGTAACTGGTAACATTTTATAGCATTATTTTTATTTGAAAATTATTTATTTTTTAAAAGAAATAATAAAAATTAACTGCGGTGGATTGGCCGAGCGTTCCAAGGCACCTTGCTGCGGTGTGCGCCGTTGATCACCATCGGATGTTCGAGCCCTCCATCGAGCATAGGTGTATTTGTTGTCCTTAGCATAAGTTAGTTTAAGTAGGTTGTAAGCCTAGGCATAGGTAACCAGAGTAATTACATCCCATAGATTTACAAACATTTGAACATATGAATAAAAATGAAATACCTCCCACAGGTAAGATCGAACCCTGAACAGCCGCATGATAATCAGGGCACGCTACCGTCTAATCTATTTCGTTTCCATGCTCTACACAACTCAATGACTGTGTATAAGGTACATATGAGTCGCCTTTAAATTACAGAGCCGTTTTTCTCGGAATTTTCTGGATAGTGCGCTTTAAAACTTCTGTGAGTGGACACCCTTGACGTATATTACTAACATGCAAAGTCTGCATGAACTGAACTGAAATTCTGAGACCAAAAGGTTTCCTTGTTAGGGAGTATTACATTGATATAAAAGTGCAAATACTCTTAATGTCAGCAGCTTTGGTTTCTGAAACCCTTCTCCGAAGTTGATGTCCCTTGATTTTATTTTTCATGGATCACAACAGCCGAGCGGGAGTGGCCGTGCGCTCTAAGGCGCCTGACAGCGGAGTCATCTGCTCCCCGTGAGAGGTTCGAGTCCTACCTCGTGCATGGGTGTCTGTGATGTCCTTAGCATAAGTTCGTTTAAGTAGTCTGTACATCTGGGGACTGATGACCACTGTAGTTCGGTCTTGTAGCTTTACAAACGTTTGAACATTTTCATAAGAATATTTGAAGCACGAGACAATATTACGAGATTCAGAAACGACTGTACACATGATATTTACAACATGTAGTCTACTGGTTTGAATACTTGCTATATTTGAGTGGGGGGCACAGATGCTTCGCTGGACGGTGTGGGGCCTTCTTGAAATGTATGAAGGTATCTGGGAAAATAAGAGTATACAACAATATACTGCACATAATGTCGGGTTGAGATACAAGTTTCCAGCATTTTGGTTTACCATGTTGGTGTTCCTGTTTGCTATGGGTTTACTCTGTGTTCCTGAAACACAAGGGGTCTAAGTGACATTTCTTAAATATCCAGATTAACATTGCATATGGTAGATAATAGAAATCATTTAAGTGCAGCACCTGTCAAGAAATAAACTTAGATTCTTTACCACACAAAAGACTCTTGTAATCTACCATTATAATAATGAGTTGCATTATTCTTTGTAGCGGTGAAATTCATACCACAACCCCCAAAAACTGGAAACATGCAAAATCACTTGAGCCCGACACTGCTTGCATTAACAACTGCAAAGAATTATAAAACCACACAGAAATAGACTCGCTCTCATGCACTTGGCGATGATTCTTAGTTCTAACAACAAAGGGCATCGTAAAGTATGATGTACCATTATCTCTGTTGAAAATTTCATTTACTTGACATGTCCCATAAGCAATGACAGCTTTGTTATTAAAACTCCCCGGCCTCCAACACCTTTAACATCACCACCACGCTCAATATCAGCAGTAATCCAACCACTACCACTCTGAGGTGCATCATACTTCGTAACGGTGAAATTCAAAATACAACCCATCAAAACTGAAGGCCCAAGCAACGTCACTAGAGCTCCAACACGGCTTGCAAAGTTACATTAAGAACTATATTATCAACTGCGCTATAGATGTAAAGGATGGCTTGCAGAGGTTGAGGTTGCGGGCGTTCAGGATACTTCAAATTATTAAAAAAGTGATTTTTTTCCAAATGTATCAGTCATGACACATATAATCGAAAGCAAGAACTATAATAATGTCGAGGTTCACATTGTCAGGAACTTTAGCGTATGCGAGGGCACCAACACACTGCGACCATGGAGGGTGTCCAAGGAGAAGGAAAAGGACAGACTTACTTTTTCGTTCAAATTGTTCAAATGTTTGTAAATTTATCGGACCAAACTGCGTGGTCATCAGTCCGTAGCTTACAAACTACTTAAACCTAGGTAAACTAACCTAAGGACAAACACACACACCCATGCCGCAGGAACGACTCGAACCTCCACGGCGAGCAACCTCGCGCTCCGCAGCGACACGCTTTACACCGCTCGGCTACTCCACCGCGGCTACTTTTTCGTCTCCGGAAATTTGTTTCAAAGTCTTTCAGCCCAATATCGGGCCAAGTCCAATGCTTCTCTCTTCTCAATCCATAGTTCATCAAGGTCACAACTCGTGCGGCAGACGGAACACTGTAGAAGACGTTCCATATCTCGAACTTCATCGCAGGCGCATTTGTTGTCTCATTCTTTGAAGCCCCATTTGACTTATTTGCTTTTACTGGTGCTACGCCTGTTCTGGTACGATTCATTGTTCTCCAGATCTTCCAGCTTGTTGTACTGCCGCTGGATATTTCTCGTGAAGCTGAGTAGTCCTTCGGGGGTTCATTCAGCTCACTAGCGAGGAATGTCTTGCGGGATTTAAGTCTGCTACGTCCGCATGAAGAACCATGCAGCGGGTAGCGATCGTATAAGGTCCATTTGAATTTTTGTGGCCGGTCGCAGTGGCCGAGTGGTCTGCGGAGCGCAGTCACAGTCTGCACGGCCGCTACGGTCGGGGGTTCGAATCCCCCCTCGGGCATGGCTGTTTGTGTCGTCTTTAGTATAAGGTAGTTCATAAGTTGTTTGTAAGTTTAGGGGCTGATGACCCTGCAGTTAACTCACATAAGCTTAACAATCATTTGAAGAACATTTTTCAATTCTTGTGTGTTTTCACGCGCAGTTCTTCGGGATTCAGGAGATGAGAATCGAGCTGCTTTATATATTTTCACAAGTGGCGCGGATTTCATGCATCCTGTTGTTAACCTGCATGTTTCATTTAGGACTGTAGTGACTTTTTTGGCATGTGTGAATCGGGACATTCGGCGCCATCGGCTTTTTCTACCGTCCAGCAATACATAGAACTGTCTGTTATTTTTGTGAGCTGATGATCCTTCAATCTGCAGTATACTTTTTAATGAAAATTATATGGTTGACGATGTCAAATGGAGAACTTAAGTCCACCAAAGCACCCTGGTCAGCTGAAATTGTGGTGCGCAGGCGGTGCTGGCTGGTGGATCCTGGTGCACATCCCACAACACCTAGATTTGCGGCTGCCTTAGACAACACAAGGCTGACACAAAAAATTAAAGAAAATATATTCCAGAAAAAAGTAAAGTCCTTTGATTACCCATCATGCTTTAGTTAGTTCAGCGACGAAGCATGGTCAGTGACAAAAACCGATACCATTCAAAGTAGAACTACATAATCATTCTATCACAGGATGTACACTACTGGCCATTCAAATTGATAGACCAAGAAGAAATGCAGATGATAAACGGGTATTTATTGGACAAATATATTATACTAGAACTGACACGTCATTATATTTTCACGCGATTTGGGTGCATAGATCCTGAGTATTCAGTACCCAGAAGAACCACCTCTGACCGTAATAACGGCCTTGATACGCCTCGGCATTGAGTCAAACAGAGCTTGGATGGCATTTACAGGTACAGATGCCCATACAGCTTCAACTCGACACCACAGTTCATCAAGATTAGTGACTGGCGTATTGTGACAGGCCAGTTTCTCGACCACCATTGACTAGACGTTTCCAATTGGTGAGAGATCTGGAGAATGTGCTGTCCAGGGCAGCAGTCGAACATTTTCCGTATCCAGAAAGGCCCGTACAGGACCTGCAATTATCCTGCTGAAATGTAGGGTTTCCCAGGGATCGAACGAAGGGTAGACCCATGACTCGTAACACATCTGAAATGTAACGGCCACTGTTCAAAGTACCATCGATGCGAACGAGAGGTGACCGAGACGCGTAACCAATGGCACCACATACCATCATGCCGGGTGATACGCCAGTATGGCGACGACGAATACACGCTTCCAATGTGCGTCAAGCAAGATGTCGCGAAACACAGATGCGACCATCATGCTGCTGTAAACAGAACTGGATTCATCCGAAAAAATGAAGTTTTGCCTTTCGTGCACCCAGGTTAGTCGTTGCGTAGACCATCGCAGGCGCTCCAGTCAGTGATGCAGCGTCAAGGGTATACGCAGCCATGGTTTCCGAGCTGATAGTCCATTCTGCTTCAAACGTCGTCGAACTGTTCGTGCAGGTGGTTGTTGTCTTGCAAACATCCCCATCTGTTGATTCAGGGATCGAGACGTGGCTGCACGCGGCCATGCGGATAAGATGCCTATCATCTCGACTGCTAGTGATACGAGGCAGTTGGATCCAGCACGGCGTTCCGTATTGCCCTCCTGAATCCACCGATTCCATATTCTGCTAACAGTCATTGGATCACGACCAACGCGAGCAGCAATGTCGCGATACGATAAACAATGATCGCGGTAGGCTACAATCGACCTTTATCAAAATCGGAATCGTGATGGTACGCATTTCTCCTCCTTACACGAGGCACCACAACAACGTTTCACCAAGCAACGCCGGTCAACTGCTGTCTGTGTATGAGATATCAGTTGTAAAATTTTCTCATGTCAGCACGTTGTAGTTGTCGCCACCGGCGACAACCTTGTGTGCATGCTATGAGAAGCTAATCATTTGCTTATCTCAGCATCTTCTTCCTGTCGGTTAAATGTCGCGTGTGTAGCACGTCATCTTCGTGGTGTAACAATTATAATGGCCAGGGGGTAGTTAAACGCGACCGTTTGCTCCTGCTATGTCATGGCATCTCGAAAGCCGTCGATGCTGTTGGTCAGGCAGCTGCAAGACGACTGACAGCGTCTTCCGAAAACACTACTTATTAAGCGAGAACCACGCCGGATGTGGCCACCAATAACGCGCTTTATCTCTTCCAGACCCTGAATTATTTTGCGCGTCCCTTGCCTAGCAATACTAGGGTACGGCCGTGGTGCTACCTGTCGCTCAGACACTAAGTCCATATGACACGGTGTTCCGCATGCGCAAAACATATGCTGCACGTACCAGTTTAACTGTGTATTAGGTAGTTGATTATGTAGCCTTTAGTGCAAGTAATGACGGTGGTCAAGTAATTCTAATTGGGCCTTCAGTTTTTATGGGTTGTGTTTTGAATTTCACTGTTAGGAAGAATGATACAACTCTGCATGGTGATTGTTGTATTACTGCTGCTATTGTGCGTGGTGATGACGTTAAAGGTGTTGGGGGTCTGGAGAGTTTTACTAACAGACATTTCAAGTAAATGGAATTTTCAACCAACATATAGTGGTTCACAGTGGCGCAGCCAGGATTTGGTTCTGGGGGAGGCCCATTTTCTTAAATATAAATCACTAGCTGAAAACCCGGTGTTTCGTGGGTATTTATTCATTTATTCCTGCCATTTTTTCAGGTGTATATTCATTTGTATATGGGCCTTATGTCCGTAAAATCTCTTGGGAATACAATTAGTAGTAAAGAAGTAATACATTAAAACTTGGTGCGTAACGGGGCAGTTTTTCCATGAACGTTACTGTTATGTGTTCATATCTCATGAACTACGTGTCATACTGTGATACAATTTAAAAGGTAACCTCAAATATATATGTGTCTACTGTCTGCAAAATTTCCTCACGCAACAATTTGTAGTGTTCAGATTATAAATTGTAACGTTATTCCGATAGCTGTAGTTTCACTCCATAAACAGCGGAAAAGTAGTAAGCGAGAAACTTTTCTCCTTTCATCATTTTGCTATGGTTGCCAGCGAGAAAAAGTTTAATAAAGGTTTGAAATTATGTTTAAAGTTTGTTGCAAGTCGCTAAGTACTGTCATTCTCATACAGTGTATTTCGAAAGTCTCGCCGCATTATACGGCATTTTTTTGCGATTTGTATTGGTTATTACGTAATTTCTTTTGAACCATGTGCCGTATGTGATTCTTAACCATGCAGAAATCGTTACCTCATGGTAAGGAATATGTGTACCAAATTTGGTTGAAATCGGTCCAGTGGTTTAGGAGAACATGAGCAGCATTGGCGCAAAATGCAGCAGTTTTTCGCGCATCTCATTGTTTATGAAGTCATATCTCGTGAACTATATATCGTATGTGATTCTTACACTTACGGCGACCGTCCTCATGGATTGAAGCTTTCGTGTACAAAATTTCATAAAGATTGGAACAAAACTGTAGATTTGTATGCAACACGTACACACATACGTACACTCTGCTTTATATATTAGATATTGAATTAATTAATCTATGACTTATTTTTACACTTTTCATAATTTAACCAATTATACTACGAAAACAATTGTACAAGAAATAAAATCAGTAGCTCGAATTAATTTGAAAATGGAGGACGAGCAACGTGGTGGAAATGGAATGTATACAGTCAGCTCGTAAAATAATTAAGCAGCTTTAACGTTACTATCGAAAGAGAAAGGTCATTAAAATTTAATTAACATGAGGCTCTGCGTGTAAAAATTAAACTAAAATACCTGTAGTGTTGTTCATAAGATTCCACTCGGTGCTGCTAAGCAGCAGGCCGCCGCATATGAACAATCGGCTCGTAACTTCAGTATAGCAGCAACAAACACAGCTTGCCCTTTATTCACATGAAGTGTTAAGTGCCATCGACAAGGGATCTCAAATCGATTCCATATTTCTGGATTTCAGGAAGGCTTTTGACGCTGTACCCCACAAGCGGCTTCTTATGAAATTGCGTGCTTATTGAATATCTCCCCAATTGTGCGATTGGATTCACGATTTCCTATCAGAAAGAACACAGTTCGTTGTAATTGACGGTAAGTCATCGAGTAAAACAGAAGTGATATCTGGCGTTCCACAGGGAAGCGTTATAGGTCCATTACTCTTCCTCGTGTTTATAAACGATTTAGGATACAATCTGAATAGCACCCTTAGACTGTTCGCGGATGATGCTGTCGTTTATCGGTTAGTGAAGTCAATTGAGGATCAAAAGCTACTGCAAAGCGATTTAGACAAAATTTCTGCATGGTGCGAAAATTGGCAATTGACACTAAATAAAGAAAAGTGTGAAGTAATACACATGACCACTAAAAGAAATCCGCTGAACTTAAATAACGCGATAAATCAGTCAAACCTTAAGGTCGTAGATTGTACCAAATACCTAGGAGTTACAATTGCGAACAACTTTGACTGGAGAGAACATATAGAAAATATTGTGGGGAAGGCGAACCAAAGGTTACGTTTCATCGGCAGAACGCTTCGAAGATGCACCAGCTCCACCAAAGAGAGTGCCTACATCACACTTGTGCGTCCTCTCCTGGGGTACTGTTACCCCTTGTGGGACCCTCACCAGGTGGGACTGACGGAAGACATTGAGAAGGTTCAGAGGAGGGCAGCTCGTTTTGTTTTATCACGTTACGGGGGGGGGGGGAGAGCGTCACGGAAATGTTGCAAGAATTGGGGTGGAAATCATTAAAAGAAAGACGTTATTCATTGTGGCGTGATCTGTTTGCGAAGTTTCAATCACCGACTTTTAGTTCTGAATGTGAAAATATTTTGCTAGCACCCACGTACTTAGGGAGACATGACCATCCCAATAAAATAAGAGAAATCAGATCGAAAACGGAACGATTTAGGTGTTCTTTCTTCCCGCGCGCTATTAGAGAATGGAACGGTAGAGAAAAGTTATGAAAGTGGTTAATGAACCCTCTGCCAGGCACTTTAATGTGATTTTCAGAGTATCAATGTAGATGTAGAAAAGCTGCAGCATCAAAGCTGGTCGCGGAGGCATTAAAACCGCTCACAGTAACAGCAGCACACGTTCTCAGTGGCGGCATCACGTTGCCAACCCACTGTCACTTTCACTTGTGCTTGGCAAATTACAGTTACGTTGTGATTTATTGCATGTGTACTATTTCAATTTTCTGTTGCCGACCTGTTTAAAAAATAAAAAATTAAAACAATAAAAAATAACAAAATTTTAAAAAAATCTTTGGGAGGTGTCGGGAGGCGGGGTTTCACTGCACCACTGGTGGTACAGCATACTTTATTTGTACGATGCCTTTTCTTGTTAGGATTAGGAATCATCGCAAAGTGAATGAGACCGAGTCTATTTCTGTATGGTTTAAAGGTGATCTTGTTTCTAAAAATATCAAAATTACTGGAGATGTAACACATTACAAATCTATTCAGACAGTCAGGCAGCCCTGAGATCATGGCAGCTCCTGCAACAAGGTCTAAAATTGTTGCAGAATGTCACAGGGTTCTGGTGGAGCTAGGGGAAAGCAATAGAGTAAACCTATTGTGCGTCCCTGGCCACTCGGGGATCAGTGGCAACGAACATGCCAACAGATTAGCCAGGATGGGGGCAGAGACTCCATTTATCGGACCGGAACCTGTCCTGACAATCACCAAGGCAATGATCAAATTGGAGCTACGTAACTGTCTCAGAAGACAGCACGTAGAATATTGGACCAAAGTCTACCAACAAAAACATGGCAAGGTAATGATGCCAAAGCCATGTTTTAAAAGAAGCTCTGCAATCCTGGGTCTGAACAGGAGAGAGATTAGACTCATGGCTGGATTGCTGACAGGCCATGGGAATTTCAAAAAACACCTACGTACAATGGGAATAACAGAAGAGGACACCGAAATATATTAATAATTGGATCTTTTTATCGGCCCCCTGACTCAGACGATGCGGTTGCAGAAATCAAATAGGTATCCGAAGCATACTGTTATAATCGGTGGCGACTTTAATTTACCCTCGATATGTTGGCATAATTACGTATTCAAAACCGGGGGCAAATATAAAACATCGTCCGAACTAGTTCTGAATGCTTTTTCTGAGAACTACTTCGAACAGTTAGTTCATGAACCCACTAGAATAGTACGTGGTTGCGAAAATACTCTTGATCTCCTAGCAACAAATAATCCCGAGATAGTAAAGAGCATCAAAACAGATACAGGGATTAGCGAACATCGAGTTGTAGTAGCGAGACTGAATATCGAAATTCCCAAATGCACCAAAAATAAACGAAAAATATATCTATTCAATAAAGCAGATAAAAATTCGCTTCACGCTTTCCTGAGTGATAGTCTCCAGTCCTTCAAAACTAAAAATGCGAGTGTAGATCAGTTGTGGCTTACATTCAAAGACATAATATCAGTAGCAATCGAGAGATTTATACCAAATAAATTAATAAAAGAGGGGGCTACCCCCCGTGGTACACAAAACAGGTCAGATCACTGTTGCAGAAACAAAGGAAAACGCATGCAAAATTTAAAAAGACACAGAATCCGCAAGACTGGCAATCTTTTACTGAAACTCGCAACCTAGCGCGGACTTCAATGCGAGAATCTTATAGTTGTTTCCACAACGAAATCTTGTCTCGTAATCTTGCAGAAAATCCAAAGAAATTCTGGTCATATGTGAAGTACACTAGCGGCAAAACACAAACAATACCTTCACTACGCGATAGCAATGGTAATACTACCGACGACAGTACTGCTAAGGCAGAATTACTAAACACAGCTTTCCGAAATTCTTTCACCAAAGAAGACAAAGTGAACACTCCAGTATTCAATCCAAGAACAGCTGCCAGCATGCGAAACTTAGAAGTAGATGTTCCTGGAGTAGTAAAACAACTTAAGTCACTGAACAAAAATAAATCTTCCGGGCCAGATTGTATACCAACTAGATTCCTCTCAGAGTATGCTGATGAAATAGCTCCGTACTTAGCTATAATTTACAACCGATCACTCAGCGAAAGATCCGTACCCAAAGACTGGAAAGTTGCCCAAATTACTCCAATATTCAAGAAAGGCAATAGGAGTGATCCCCAAAATTACAGGCCTATCTCATTGACGTCGATTTGCAGTAGGATTTTGGAACATATACTTTGTTCGAATATTTTGTACTACCTCGAAGAGAACGACCTATTAACCAATAGTCAGCACGGATTCAGAAAGTATCGCTCTTGCGAAACACAGCTTGCCCTTTATTCACATGAAGTGTTAAGTGCCATCGACAAGGGATCTCAAATCGATTCCATATTTCTGGATTTCCGGAAGGCTTTTGATACTGTACCCCACAAGCGGCTTCTAATGAAATTGCGTGCTTATGGAATATCTCCCCAATTGTGCGATTGGATTCACGATTTCCTATCAGAAAGGACACAGTTCGTTGTAATTGACGGTAAGTCATCGAGTAAAACAGAAGTGATATCTGGCGTTCCACAGGGAAACGTTATTGGTCCCCTACTCTTCCTCGTGTTTATAAACGATTTAGGAGATAATCTGAATAGCTCCCTTAGACTGTTCGCGGATGAGGCTGTCGTTTATCGGTTAGTGAAGTCAACAGAGGATCAAAAGCAACTGCAAAGCGATTTAGACAAAATTTCTACTTGGTGCGAAAATTGGCAATTGACACTAAATAAAGAAAAGTGTGAAGTAATACACATGACCACTAAAAGAAATCCGCTGAACTTCAATTACGCGATAAATCAGTCAAACCTTAAGGTCGTAAATTCTACCAAATACCTAGGAGTTACAATTACGAACAACTTTGACTGGAGAGTACACATAGAAAATATTGTGGGGAAGGCGAACCAAAGGTTACGTTTCATTGGCAGAACGCTTAGACGATGCACCAGCTCCACCAAAGAGACTGCCTACATCACACTTGTGCGTCCTCTCTTGGAGTACTGTTGCCCCTTGTGGGACCCTCACCAGGTGGGACTGACGGAAGATATTGAGAAGGTTCAGAGAAGGGCAGCTCGTTTTGTTTTATCACGTTACGGGGGGGAAAGCGTCACGGAAATGTTGCACGAATTGGGGTGGAAATCATTAAAAGAAAGACGTTATTCATTGCGGCGTGATCTGTTTGCGAAGTTTCAGTCACCGACTTTTAGTTCTGAATGTGAAAATATTTTGCTAGCACCCACCTACTTAGGGAGACATGACCATCCCAATAAAGTAAGAGAAATCAGATCGAAAACGGAACGATTTAGGTGTTCTTTCTTCCCGCGCGCTATTAGAGAATGGAACGGTAGAGAAAAGTTATGAAGGTGGTTAATGAACCCTCTGCCAGGCACTTAAATGTGATTTGCAGAGTATCGATGTAGATGTAGATAGATGTAAATGAAGGATCTGTGATGACTGTGATGAAACTGCATCACATCTAATCTTCGAATGCATTGCATTGGAGAATAAAAGGCACAGAATATTTGGGACAACCAGACCCGAAGAAATTGTGTCTTATAAAGAACTGGTAAAGAGACTCCTTGCACTGTTCAAGGGCATTGGTTGGCTTTACTAGATATACAGGGAGCGATACCGCACAATAAACTTAGTTTCGGTGCGGACAGTGGCGGATTGGACCAAGACTGTTTTGGCTTCCCTGGAAAAATCAAATCAAATCAGTCAAATCAACACATTACAATAGATATATTTCATGTTAAACTGGAATTTAAGAAGTGTCACTTAGACCCCTTGTGTTCTAGGGTCCACATATTTTATCGATTGTCCGTATTTATATTTAATAAATTAACAGTTGCTATTTTCGTTTTCATTTTGTCGTTTGGAGGTGGTAAGTGGAACTGATGACGCTAGAAAATGAAAGGCCAAGTGGAGAAATCGGAACATTTCATTCAGCGTCGTATAGGGGGACAATCCCATTAAAAAGAGCAAGATAAAAAAAAGTTTTTACCTTATAAGGGGTATCGTTTTGCCCTTTGTGACTTTCAAAATTCAGGAAGACCTTCGATGTTTTAATGAAGCTCGTTTAAATGCATTATTTGACAACGATTCACTCCAGTGTACTTGAGAATTGGCAAATCGGATGCAATGTCATCATTTCGCCATACTGTGACAAAATCACAAAAACATTACAGGTGCGCGTATTTCTCCTTGCTGGACATCATTAAGCTCGTGAACAAAACCGACGATTCTTTTCCCATATCGTTACTGACGAGAGATGGTATCTTTATGCTAACATAGAGAAAAGAAAGGAATTTCTAAGAGCAAACAAAGCAGTAACTTATCCTACAAAGATCTGCATGCATCCGCAAAAGGTGTTGTTATGCGTCGGGTAAAACTACAATGGGCAGTGTACTACGACTTGCTTCCCGGAGGTGTAACCACCACAGCTGAAATTTACTGTCAACAACTCAGATGTTTTGTAGAAGCAGTCGAAGAACAAAGACCAGGAAGTCTAAGTGAAGTGATGCCGCTCCACGATAACTCTCGCCCATATTCTGCTAAAGCGGAAAAGAACACTACGCATGAGTTGGCTAGAAAGCCACTAGAAAACGTGATTTAGATTTTCTTCTTTTCCGCTCTCTGTCGAACAATGTTCGAGTAACTTTCTTTCCGATTGATAATGCGCTCCGAACATGGCTTGAAGAGTTATTTGTTTCAAAACGACGTGGTTTCTAAAGTAGCGGAATCGAAAATTTGCTCCAGCGTCAGCTGTAGTAAATAATCAAGGAAGCTACATTCTTATTGAGCAAAATATTTGGTATGTACGAGGTCACTTAAAAAAATTCCAGAACACGCCTGTGCCGAATGTTGAAGTTTCGGAAGTTTCACTGTTGTATGTCTGCTAGTGATAGTTCAGTGCTGTTGTGGGCAGAACGTTGTGTGACAGAGTTGACAATTTTCGGGATGGCAGATTTAGAGTAGCAGTGCTTCTGCATCGTATTTTGTTTTAAAATCAAGAAAATCTTTTCAGGCACACATCGAATGATGATGGAAGCCTGCTTTCATGAGTGCTGAACCCGTACTCGGTCATACGAATGGCCGGAGGTAAGTTAAAGACGACCCTCTTTCACGACGCCCTTCGACGTCTACCGACGATGTCAGAAGACTGAACGAAATTGAGCGTGCCGATCGAAGACTGACTGCCTGAGAGATTGCAGAAGAATGTTACATTTCAGTTGGATCGCGTCATGTAATCCTGACCCAGTAAGTTGAGATGCATCGTGTTGCCGCCAAGATTGTCCCACGGCTAATTTATATTTCTAGAACTGGAAACGCTTTTGAAAAGACGAAGATTTGCAACGATATGCCAGATAAAAGAAAATTACGGAATGCCGGTCCACGCGATATAGCAAGAATAGTGGAAGTAGAAACGCGGTTGGGAGCAGGGTATCAGTTGTGGAGAAGACTATTTCCTTGGAGACCGTACAAAATAAATAATGAATTTTTTTTAGCAAAGTACCGTCACTTTATGAATAGACCTCGTATATCGTTAGGTTTGATGACTCAGTATCATCTTAAAGAACATTCCCCCAGCCTCAGTATACAGGGAGAAACAGTAAACATTTGAGGAGGTGAAGCATGCACATAGGAAGAGCTGAAAAGAAGTATTCAGAAGCTGGATTTACTGTCAGCAAGGATCGATCTAGCACTCAGCTGTGAAAAGACTGAGTATATGGCCATAGGAAGAAAGATCCAAAACTATCAAGATCTAATAGTGAACGACACCTGGTATAAGAATGTAAAAGAGTTCAAATATCTTGGATCAGTTTTTACGGAAGTAACATCAACTGAAGCACAGATCAAAGCAAGACTGTAGGCGTGAAGTACATGCTACTACTCTCTAAAACCTATAATAAAGTATCTAAAGCTACGATAAGTCATTGATAATGCAAGTAGTACTTTATAATTCTCAAGCCTGGAACACTCGAAAACATGAACATTGGAAGCGTGTATTCGTCATCGCCATATTGGCGAATCACCCGCCGTGAAGGTATGGGGTGCCATTGGTTACACGGCTAGGTCCCCTCTCGTTCGCATCGACGGCAGTTTGAACAGTGGCCGTTACATTTCAGATGTGTTACAACCCGTGGCTCTACCCTTCCTTCGATCCCCGCAAAACCCTGCATTTCAGCAAGATAATGCACGACCGCATGATGCAGGTCCTGTACGGGCCTTTCTGGATACGGAAAATTTTCGATTGCTGCCCTGGCCAGCACATTCTCTAGATCTCTCACGAATTGAAACCGTCTGGTCAATGGTGGGCGAGTAACTGGCTCGTTACAATACGCCAGTCACTACTTTTGATGAACTGTGGTATCGTCTTGAAGCTGCATGGGCATCTGTACCTGCACTCACCATCCAAGCTCTGTTTGACTGAATGCCCAGTCGTATCAATGCCTTTATTACTGCCAGACTTGGTTGTTCTGGGTACTGAATTCTCAGGATCTATGCACCCAAATTGCATGAAAATGTAATCACATGTGGGTTCTAGCGTAATATATTTGTCCAGTGAATACCAGTTTATCAACTCCTTTCCTTTTTGGTGTAGCAATTTTAGTGGCTAGTAGTATAATGGATCAGTCCGAGATCAGAGTACTGGAGAATGGAGAAGACATCATAACATAGAATAAGGGCCTGATGAGAAGCCAAAGACTGCAATGGGCTGAGCACGAAGTTCGAATGGAGGCAACAAGGTAGCCCAAAATTGCAATGAACTGGATCCCGTCAGTCAGCAGACCATTGGGAGGACCTACGAAGAGGTGGATCGATGGAGTGAGAGAAGACTTGTTGCAGTTGGGAGTCACAGGAAACAGGAGGCAGACAGCTGAAGACAGAGACAGAGGCAGAGACTGTGGTAGCGCATGATCCACTGGGCCTGATCGCGTAAAGTACTTTAGATGAATTGCCACAAAAATTCTATATAACATGTGTCCAATTTTTATTGATTACAAAGATACAGCTGAGTGCAATGTATTTTCGTTTCTTGTGTTGGTACACAGTTGCTGTGGGTTGCTATGGGCTTATTTATTGAATAACAGTAGTAGAGCACTGATGTTCAAGTCTACATCTACATCTACATAGATACTCTGCAAATCACATTTAAGTGCCTGGCAGAGGGTTCATTAACCACTTTCATAACCACCGTCCCATTCTCTAATAGCGCGCGGGAAGAAAGAACACTTAAATCGTTCCGTTTTCGATCTGATTTCTCTTATTTTATTGGGATGGTCATGTCTCCCTAAGTAGGTGGGTGCTAGCAAAATATTTTCACATTCAGAAGTAAAAGTCAGTGATTGAAACTTCGCAAACAGATCACGCTACAATGAATAACGTCTTTCTTGTAATGATTTCCACCCCAATTCGTGCAACATTTCCGTGACGATTCCCCCCCCCCCCCACCCCCATAACGTGATAAAACAAAACGAGATGCCCTTCTCTGAACCTTCTCAATTTTTTTTTTCTATTTCCTTTAAGTGACTATACCTATCATCGCAGGAATAAATTCCATTTATCTTTCGCAATTAACTTCCATACATGCATTTATAATTAGAGTGGAATCACTGTAACACTTATTCATTCTGTAATATTTACTTACGTGATTACTGCATCATATGAACAGAATATCTGAAACTCTTTTGGTAAATTCTATTATCGTTTTCACTCGTAATATGACGTAACACATTTTTTCCTAATTATGTGCACGTATGGTAACTTTGTTCTAATGTATTGTATTATTACCACATCATTTATGTTTAATTGCATTGTACAACATTTTTGACTCTGTAAATCTGTAATATTTTGAACATTTGTCTATTCGTGTATTTTGTTATAATGATTTTGTTTATGATCAAGCTTTGTCAGTGACATGCCAGAGATAAATTACTTTGCTGAGGTAAATGTTTTTCATCTGTGAGGAAAGAGTTGTGATCTTTGTCGATAAGCAAGAGGTCGGCACTAGCAGGTTGTCACTTTTAAGTCCTGTTGGCTTGCGCCTCGAAATTGACAATCATGTTTCGAATTTCTGTTGGAATTGTGATATATTCTGGTAGTGTCTGTTGACGGTTATCTGATGGAAACTATGTATTTCAATTGTAAAAGAGTGAAGTTAAATTGGGAGGTTCACCTTAGAGAAGGAAATAAACAACTTGCGAAGATTTCATTTCAACTGTTCCTTTTTTCTTTTTTTAAGCTTGACTAGTACTTACATGCAGAAATCCTGTTACATCACGAAGAACCTGAGAGTGATGTTTTCCTTGTTGAATGTGTGAAAGTTTTGTTTTCTTTTTTTGGAAGTGTGTCGCCCCCCATTTTCTACCCCCAAGAAGTATGTGGCAGAACTCTTTCAAGTTAAAGGTTGTTAAAATTGTAATCATTGAAGTTAACGTTTGAAATCTAGCATGATTGTAATTATTAGCTTCAAATTATTAGCTTCTTTTCAAGAATTTAATCAGTATTATGTTTCTTTTATGCTAGGATAAAAAATCATGGAAAGTGCTGTAAAGAAAGAATTTAATGTTACGACTTTATCTCGCTGCTCGATGAATCGATGCGATGGTGCTGATTCTGCTACACCGCATCTTACAAGCGGCCAATCAGAAGTGAAAAAAAGTATTTTGATGGGTCTCGGATATGTTGAACAGGGACTTACCCTGGGTATGAGGCTATCCGCTTTTTTAATGACCTGCCTAGGTTTTGGAGAAAATTGATGAAGTTCGCTGCGTGCTGTAAGGAGCGTGACGTTAGCTATGATCCTAGCAAGTGAGCGTGGCGCATTAGTTAAGGTCCACACTCACCACGCTGGCGGTACCGTGTTCGGATCCTCCCCCTGTTTTTGCGTCTTTTTTTTTTTTTTAATTCAAAATAGTCCGACATTTTTACCACTTTTCGGCGTATGTGATACCGTTAGTGATTTCGCCGGTCGTCTGTTCATTTAACTCCGATGTATCTTCCTCTGGTTGCACTTGTGTAGACAAACTAGGGTCGCCCATTTCGCTGTATCTTCGAATACGCACTGTACTAACAAGGCGTTGCGAGCAACGGATGTTGAAGACAAACGCAACCTAGCGGTTAAGGAGCAAGGACACCGCCGTTCGTTTGACCATGGCGCTACATGTTCGTAATACACAAGAGGACTGCCCTTGTGAACTATGTATATTATGAAATTATAGCGCCGTGGCTAAAAAAAAGGTTCTGACCAGGGCGATACACTGCCACAGTACACAGAGTTGGCAAGGGATGTCCTCTCGGGCAGTCCGCTTTCTGTTTGAATGAGCCTACACAATTTCAACTCGTTAATATGTTTTTAGAGCTTATGGCACTTAACTACGTAACTTGTTAATAATTTCACACAGTGTACACTATTTGTTGATATTCTGTGAAATAAAATGGAAAAATGTCTGTCTATTCTGATTTTTTTTTTTTTTTTTTTTTTTTTTTTTTTTTTTTTTTTTTTTTTTTTTTTTAAAGCAGAAACACACAGAATACCCGAACACGGCGTGATAGCTATAAACCTTAACCGGCTGCGCCACGCTCAGTTGTAGCTAACGTTACTGGTCTTACATCGCGCAGTCTACTTCAACATAGATTTTCTCGAAAACCATGGCCCGTCGCTAAAAACTCGGATACCCTCATATTCAGGGTATGTCGCTCTACAACATTACATATGTCAGGAAAGGAAGGAAGCTTAGGGTTTAACGTCCCATAGACAGCGTGGTCATTAGAGACAGTGCTTACGCTCGGATTTTTGGGTAGGAAAGTGGCAGAGAATCAACCATGCCCTTTGAAAAGAACCACCCCGGAATATGCCTGCAATGATTTAGGAAAATCACGGAAAACGTAAATCTGGATGACAGGAGGTGGATTTGAACCACCATCCTCCCGCATGCGAGTCCATTGTCTTACCACTGCACCACCTCACTCGGTTTACATCATATCAGAGACCCATCAAAATCCGTTATTTACACTTTCGATCGTCCCCTTCTTAGCAAGCGTAAAGTTGGTTCTGAAATTAATTCTCACACAGACATTAGTAAAACGTCAGCATGTCGAACAGTCATTCATAAATCGAAGCCGAACACTGCCAATTCTGGAAAACAGCGATAAGAAACGTGTTCAATCTCTCCGACACTTTCCTTGAGAAATATTAATTATCTGACCGTGTCGCAGGTACGTGCTGTTCCAGCCTGTAGATCCCTGGGTGTCACGACATTTGCCCTCACAAATTTGAATAAATACACTCCTGGCCATTAATATTGCTACACCAAGAAGAAATGCAGATGATAAACGGGTATTCATTGAACAAATATATTATACTAGAACTGACACGTGATTACATTTTCATGCAATTTGGGTGCATAGATCCTGAGAAATCAGTACCCAGAACAACCATCTCTGGCCGTAATAACGGCATTGATACGCCTCGGCATTGAGTCAAACAGAGCTTGGATGGCGTGTACAAGTACAGATGCCCATGCAGCCTCAACAGGATACCACAGTTCATCGAAAGTAGTGACTGGCGTATTGTGACGAGCCAGTTGCTCGGCCACCATTGACCAGACGTTTTCAGTTGGTGAGAGATCTGGAGAATGTGGTGGCCGGGAAAGTAGTCGAACATTTTCCGTATCCAGAAAGGCCCGTACAAGACCTGCAACTTGCGGTCGAGCATTATCCTGCTGAAATGTAGGGTTTCGCAAGGATCGAATGAAGGGTAGAGCCACGGGTCGTAACACATCTGAAATGTAACGGCCACTGTCCAAAATCCGTAGATCGAACAACATGTGACTGAGACGCATAACCAGTGGCACCCCATACCATCACG